>JAUJYZ010000658.1:0-358777 GCA_033675265.1 Actinostola sp. cb2023 | reverse complement strand
GTGGATGCTGAATGTGGGGCTAACAAAGTGGCCTAAAGAAAAAAGTTCCCTGGGTACGATATGCTGTGGGTGCTGGATGTGGGGTTTAGCAAAGTGGCCTAAAGAAAAATGTCCCCTGGGTACGATATATGCTGTGGGTGCTGGATGTGGAGTTAGCAAAGTGGCCTAAAAAAAAATGTCCCCTGGGTACGATATGCTGTGGGTGCTGCATGTGGGGTTAGCAAAGTGGCCTAAAGAAAAACGTTCCCTGGGTATGATATGTTATGGGTGCTGGATGTGGGGTTAGCAAAGTGGCCTAAAGAAAAATGTCCCCCTGGGTACGATATATGCTGTGGGTGCTGGATGTGGAGTTAGCAAAGTGGCCTAAAAAAAATGTCCCCTGGGTACGATATGCTGTGGGTGCTGGATGTGGGGTTAGCAAAGTGGCCTAAAGAAAAACGTTCCCTGGGGGTGCTGGATGTGGGGTTAGCAAAGTGGCCTAAAGTAAAACGTTCCCTGGGTACGATATGTTATGGGTGCTGGATGTGGGGTTAACAAAGGGCCTAAAGAAAAATGTCCCCTGGGTACGATATATGCTGTGGGTGCTGGATGTGGAGTTAGCAAAGTGGCCTAAAGAAAAATGTCCCCTGGGTACGATATGCTGTGGGTGCTGGATGTGGGGTTAGTGATGTGGTCTAAAGAAAAATGTCCCCAGGGTACGATATGCTGTGGGTGCTGGATGTGGGGTTAGCAAAGTCACCTGAAGAAAAAAGTCCCCTGGGTACGATATGCTGTGGATGCTGAATGTAGGGCTAACAAAGTGGCCTAAAGAAAAAGTTCCCTGGGTACGATATACTGTGGGTGCTGGACATGTGGTTGGCATCGATATGTTATCAATAGTTACCTTCTCAGATTAAGGAATAGTTCTCCACTCCCAAGATCAACTGTTCGTAACGAGCAATTAGGGAAGTCCAGTTCTCTCAGTTCCATAAAATTTGAATGTCCCAATCGTTCAGCGATAAAATCTGTTGTCATCCTAAGAAACACGATAAAGACGTTAATTACACAGGCAGCCCGAAAAATAGCAATATTTCGTGCGTCTTTATTATGGGTTCCCTGTGGTAGAACGCAGAATGCATTTTATATTGGACTTTCTGTGTTCTCATGTGCGGAATTGACTACGTTTGTACCGTGCGTTTACGTTCAACAGAGTATTATGTCAAATAATGGATTGCGTGACATAACGTAACCCAACAGAGAAGGATTGCGTGACATATCATAACCCAACAGAGAAGGATTGCGTGACATAACATAACCCAACAGGATTGCGTGACATAACATAACCCAACAGAGAAGGATTGCGTGACATAGCGTAACCCAACAGAGAAGGATTGCGTGACATAACATAACCCAACAGAGAATTGCGTGACATAACATAACCCAACAAAGAAGGATTGCGTGACATAACGTAATCCAACAGAGAAGGATTGCGTGGCATAACGTAACGCAACAGAGAAGGATTGCGTGACATAATGTAACCCACCTTCCACCAAAGGTATCTTTAGCAACGCCTCCTTCTGAAGGCTCCTGCAAGTATAGATAAAGGTGGGAAATGTCTGTGAGAATGGGATCACTACTCAAATGGATAGATAAATATCATCATCATCATCACACATCATCATCATTCTCATCACCATCATTGTCATCAAGATCATCACCAATCGCACCATCATTTTCATCATTTTCACTACCACCATCATGCACTACCATCATTATCATCACCATCATCATCATTACTACCATCACCATGCACTACCATCATTATCATCACCATCATCACTACCATCACCATGCACTACCATCATCACCATCACCATCATCATTATTACTACCATCACCATGCACTACCATCATTATCGTCACCATCACCAATTCCACCATTCTCATCATTATTACTGCAATCATCACTGTCATCACCATCATCTTGTTATCACGTCACTTACCACAGCCAGACCATCCAGTGCTTTTAGTGTTGTCAAATGATAGATCACAAAAGTCGATAATTTGTTGTGCTATCAACTAAAGGATTGCCATATAAATCTAGAATGACCAAGGTTGGAATAGCCTGGGGTTGAAAACAAGAGAGAAGATTGATCATCATCATCAACATCATCACCATCATCAGAGTGGAAGAGCAGAAAATTAATTTTAATGGAAACAGCATATTATTATATGAGTGGATTAAATAGTAAATAGTGAATGGATGGATTGATGCATGGGATGAATAAATGGATGAATGAATGGATTGATGCATGGGATGAATAAATGGATGAATGAATGGATTGATGCATGGGATGAATAAATGGATGAATGAATGGATTGATGCATGGGATGAATAAATGGATGAATGAATGGATTGATGCATGGGATGTGATGGATGAATGGGATGTGATGGATGAATGGGATGGATAGATGGATGGATGAATGAATGGATAGATGGATGGATGAATGGGATGGATGAATGAATGGATGAATGAATGGATGGATGCATGAATGAGTGAGTGACTACATGTCATTATTGCCAGTATCACTGCAAAACTGGTCTACTAACTTTAAGGGTGAATATTTCTCGTATATTTGAAATGTCATTATTTCCAATGTACAATTCCTGTATCTCCAAAACACAGTGCTGAAATCAAAAGAAATACACTCAGAGTCGTGTTCTTGTGTTCAGTTTCGCAAGTCGTCCCGGGTCAGTTCAAGTTCATGGGTGGCTAAACTTGCGTCAAGTGATGCTGACATTTAAACATTAACTAATGTCAGATACACACACCACAGGGAGCCCAAGCTCATTATCTGTGAAGACCGTTTAATTTGCATATTTACAGTAAATGTATGTGGCAAGATTTTTCGTAAATAATAAAACTTTTTTCACACAAGTAGTAAGAACGAAAAAAAGGTTTATTATTTACGAAAAATCTTGCCACATACATTTACTGTAAATATGCAAATTAAACGGTCTTCACAGATAATGAGCTTGGGCTCCCTGTGCACACACTAGGTTAATCCAAAGCAGCCCAAGTCAATACAAGTGGATTGACAAACAGCAAAAAAAAAATCCTCAGAGTTGTGTTCAGTGTTCAAGTTTGAACACAATCCAATGTGCCACTTAATCTAGCTAATGTAAAGTCACGCCGCGATGACGTCATGTTGGTTGTTACTATGGTAACCAGCCTACCTGCAGTCCTCGTAATGACCTGATACAGTTATTCTCAATGGATAAGTGACAAAGTTCAGGGAGCCTTTCCAACATCCCCGTGTCCAAGTTTGATAAATTATTATGCCGTATGTTAAGCCATTGTAGTTTTGAGTTCCTCGAGAGCCCTGAAGATTAAAAAGCCAGGGTTATTATGGGATCCCTAGAATCAGAAGGTGAATGATTTTAGAGAAATTAACAATGGGCTGCCTGTGTTTTAGTGGATGAGAAGGGCCTGGTGAATAGTTTGCATTTATTAGGTGATATAATTTAATTATTTTCTTTTATTTCAATTTCTTTAGATAGGTGTCCCCAATTAGCATACTGTTAATGTAAGCTAACTAATTAAGACATGGTAATACAGTTTATTATTATTATTATCAGTAAAGTGTACAGTTGTGCACAAATGAACAATGGGCTTCCTGTGGTTGTAAGAGTGTGAGTGGCCTGGTGAACAGCTGAACTTTACAAAACTTCTATTTTTTTCAATATTTTTCAATTTTTTGGTATTTACTGATTTATTTCCACAAGTTGATGCCAGGCTCCCTTACCTTCAAATTTTGAGATACAGTTTCCCTCGAGTGACAGTTCTTCTAACAAAGTACAGCAATCAAAGCCTTCTATTTTAGTCAAGTCATTATTGTTTAACGAAGCCCATCTCAGGTTCACAAGCTTTTCTAGGTTGGATATCTTACCAAGATGTAGATTATCCAAATTCAATGTCGTCACCTAAATAACAATGATCATAAATGACACCAATTCGTAGTTATTATTAATTGTAAAGTACATTAATTATGGGGGTAAATGTAAATTAGGAAAAGTTAACCCCAAACTGGTGCTGGCCAGCAGTGTTGCCCATCAGCTGCCTAGAGGGGGGTGAGGGTATTGCTGCCCCATTGTCATGGTTACCACTGTGGCAGCTTTGTGACTTGTCTTACCTTTACCATCCATTGGTTATCATCATCCATTGGCCTTGCAGGCTTTTGATTACTAGTAGCTAATCATATTCATTTTGAAATCACTAGTAAATCCTGCAATCTGATTGGCTAAAAATGGTGCGATTAAATCATTAATTGCACTATTTTGGATCATTAATTGCACCAATTTTTTTTTTTTTTTTAATTTTCGCACAGAAACTCTAATTTTATTAAATTCAAACGATTCTTCATAAAAAGTAATTTGTAATTTAGAATGAAAGAGTTGTATTTTAGGCATCAAAATTATTCTTATTATTGCAACTTACCACCTAAATATAAAGAGTGTATTTGAAAAGATTTCAAAATGAATATGATTAATAGGTAATTGAACTTCGTGTCGTGCAATTTTGGTCTGAAATCATACTCGTGATAACAAATTGCACTCCCGCTACGCGGTCGTGCAATTTTGTAATCACTTGTATGATTTCAGACCAAATTGCACTCCACTCAGTTCTATTACCATTACTAATATAGTATGTGCTGTAGGGAATAGACTCTTACCTTTACCATCCATTGGTTATCATCATCCATTGGCCTTGCAGGCTTTTGATTACTAGTAGCTAATATAGTATGTGCTGTAAGGAATAGACTCTTACCTTTACCATCCATTGGTTATCATCATCCATTGGCCTTGCAGGCTTTTGATTACTAGTGGCTAATATAGTCTGTGCTGTAAGGAACAGACTCTTACCTTTACCATCCATTGGTTATCATCATCCATTGGCCTTGCAGGCTTTTGATTACTAGTAGCTAATATAGTATGTGCTGTAAGGAATAGACTCTTACCTTTACCATCCATTGGTTATCATCATCCATTGGCCTTGCAGGCTTTTGATTACTAGTAGCTAATATAGTATGTGCTGTAAGGAACAGACTCTTACCTTTACCATCCATTGGTTATCATCATCCATTGGCCTTGCAGGCTTTTGATTACTAGTGGCTAATATAGTATGTGCTGTAAGGAATAGACTCTTACCTTTACCATCCATTGGTTATCATCATCCATTGGCCTTGCAGGCTTTTGATTACTAGTGGCTAATATAGTATGTGCTGTAAGGAATAGACTCTTACCTTTACCATCCATTGGTTAGCATCATCCATTGGCCTTGCAGGCCTTTGATTACTAGTGGCTAATATAGTCTGTGCTGTAAGGAACAGACTCTTACCTTTACCATCCATTGGTTATCATCATCCATTGGCCTTGCAGGCTTTTGATTACTAGTGGCTAATATAGTCTGTGCTGTAGGGAATAGACTCTTACCTTTACCATCCATTGGTTAGCATCATCCATTGGCCTTGCAGGCTTTTGATTACTAGTGGCTAATATAGTATGTGCTGTAGGGAATAGACTCTTACCTTTACCATCCATTGGTTATCATCATCCATTGGCCTTGCAGGCTTTTGATTACTAGTGGCTAATATAGTCTGTGCTGTAGGGAATAGACTCTTACCTTTACCATCCATTGGTTATCATCATCCATTGGCCTTGCAGGCTTTTGATTACTAGTGGCTAATATAGTATGTGCTGTAAGGAATAGACTCTTACCTTTACCATCCATTGGTTATCATCATCCATTGGCCTTGCAGGCTTTTGATTACTAGTGGCTAATATAGTCTGTGCTGTAGGGAATAGACTCTTACCTTTACCATCCATTGGTTATCATCATCCATTGGCCTTGCAGGCTTTTGATTACTAGTAGCTAATATAGTATGTGCTGTAAGGAATAGACTCTTACCTTTACCATCCATTGGTTATCATCATCCATTGGCCTTGCAGGCTTTTGATTACTAGTGGCTAATATAGTCTGTGCTGTAGGGAATAGACTCTTACCTTTACCATCCATTGGTTATCATCATCCATTGGCCTTGCAGGCTTTTGATTACTAGTGGCTAATATAGTCTGTGCTGTAGGGAACAGACTCAGCGAGTGTGGTTTCACTTGGTTGGTCCTGGAATGGGCCAGTATTGCAAATGTTGAGATGCGTGAAGCAGCGGCCATGCGTAATGATGTCGCCACCTCGTCAGCCATCACAGGCTTGCCGTCAAGGACTTCAAGGTTCTTTAGTCGACCTAATGCTCTCATTCGAAGAGTATCAAGCTGTAAAGAAAGAGAAAAGGTCACAGTTAAGTAAAAGGAATTCTTACACTCCAAATATATCTATTAATAACAAACACTCTATTTGAGACCATGATTACATGTAATCAAGTGAAATAATAAATTTGCCAGTAAAGTTAACTTGTATACAGTCACCATGGCTACACAACATAATAGTGAGGTTACCATGGTTACAGCAACTATGGTTACCATATCATATAGTGGTAGTCATGACTACAGTCACCATAGTAACACATAATGAAATTGAGGCAACATAGCTAGTCACACCCACCACAATACCTAGTAATATATCAAGGTAATCATGGCTGTAGCTACCATATTAATACACTAAGTTTAGGTACCCATGGCAACTGTTGCCATAGTAACACATAAACAAATTGAGGCAACATAGCTAGTCACACCCACCACAATACCTAGTAATATATCAAGGTAATCATGGCTGTAGCTACCATATTAATACACTAAGTTTAGGTACCCATGGCAACTGTTACCATAGTAACACATAAACAAATTGAGGCAACATAGCTAGTCACACCCACCACAATACCTAGTAATATATCAAGGTAACCATGGCTGTAGCTACCATATTAATACACTAAGTTTAGGTACCCATGGCAACTGTTACCATAGTAACACATAAACAAATTGAGGCAACATAGCTAGTCACACCCACCACAATACCTAGTAATATATCAAGGTAACCATGGCTGTAGCTACCATATTAATACACTAAGTTTAGGTACCCATGGCAACTGTTACCATAGTAACACATAAACAAATTGAGGCAACATAGCTAGTCACACCCACCACAATACCTAGTAATATATCAAGGTAACCATGGCTGTAGTTACCATAGTAATACACTAAGTTTAGGTACCCATGGAAACAGTTACCATAGTAACACATAAACAAATTGAGGCAACATAGCTAGTCACACCCCACCACAATACCTAGTAATATATCAAGGTAACCATGGCTGTAGTTACCATAGTAATACACTAAGTTTAGGTACCCATGGCAAACTGTTACCATAGTAACACATAAACAAATTGAGGCAACATAGCTAGTCACACCCACCACAATACCTAGTAATATATCAAGGTAACCATGGCTGTAGCTACCATATTAATACACTAAGTTTAGGTACCCATGGAAACTGTTACCATAGTAACACATAAACAAATTGAGGCAACATAGCTAGTCACATCCACCATAATACTAGTAATATCATGGTAACCATGGCTGTAGTTACCATAGTAACACGTCACAATATAATCACCATAATAAAACACCATAAATGAGGTAGCCATGACTATCATCACCATGGTTACCAGCCATACCTTTTGCCAAGGGTTATTTCTGGTGTCTAGTGTTACCAAGGTTATCATGTGTTTTTCTCATAATTCCCAGCTCTTCACGGGTGTATCTCAGCTTATTCCAACTAATGTCTAAATACTTTAATCGATTACAACCCTGGAAGAAAACAGAAATACAAAATACTGTTATTACAAGTACACCAAATAATGAATAAACTGAGCTCATGATTACGGCTTTACTGGACAACAGGAGTGTGAGCATGAGAGAGAGAGAAAGAAGGAAAGAAGCTCGGGAGAAGGTTGTACTAGTAATACCATTTTTACCTTTATTCCCTCTAAAGTAGTAAGCTTGTTAAAAACTAACATCCAGGTACTCTAGAAACAGCTGAAAGACAAAGAGGAATAATCTCTCTAAGCTATTTACCACCTCATATAAGCAACCAAATCTAGTTTTCAAAGATTCTCAGACAAACACAGAATGTAATCATAACCTCTTGTAAGCGACCTCCTCCCATAAGCGCATGGGATGCAGCGGCAACTACTTTGTTAATCTCTTTGATTGTAGATTATTTTTCTCAAACATTGTAATTACTGTACTCAGGTGGTTTAAGGCTTGGTTTTTATAGAGCAACATGTAAAATCACATTTTTACAATATCTCTCTCCATTTATAACGAATGATTATGGTGTTTGGTCCTTAGGAGGCATTTAGGTTTTGTAATATTTTAAGTGCAATTATGTTAATTTCTAAAGGTCACGTGACCTTAAAATGAGAAAAAGAGAAAATTGAAAATGGGGAGTACAGAGACTTTTCTTAGGATAATAAAATAGGTGTTATTTGATGATGTTTGAAGAGGTCTTCCTAAGTTAGCCTTTGCTCGTTGTCCCCAGCTAAACGGTAAAGAGAAAAATGAAAATATATAATTTTCAGCTTGGTCACGTGACCTATTTTGTCAATTATCTCCATAACTAACAATGATGGACAACGAGCAAAGGCTATTTTGGAAAGACCTATTGAATTGTCCTTATTTAATACACAATCTATTATTCTAAGAAAAGTCTCTGTACACCCCATTTTTTGTTGAGTCTTTCGTACATTTGTGACCACGTGGTTTGTCACGTGATACGGCATGTCCAGTAGTTTCCATATAATATTATCTGTTTCAACGAACTACAGCTACTAGCCGAGTTTCAGCTTGGTAGGTGAAATGCCTGACTCAATAATTCAAAAATTGTGATTTTATGAGTAATTAGTCTCTCGGCCAAGCCTTAAACCACCTGAGTACTCTTGTTTAAGCGACCACCTCCCATAAGCGACCCCCTTTCTTGACAAAGGGTGGTTGGAATTAGATCACTTAAAGGCAGGCAAATTGTAAATTATGAAGGGGTATCGAATGGTCAAGGCGAGACTTTGCGAGACTCTGACTTTTTGCTTTGTGGGGACCATTTGACACCCCTTAATAGCGAGGGCCCTGGGACCCCTTTCTTTCTACCAGGTCCATACTACTCAGTATACACTCTTACCATGTGATTAATTTCATCCAATTTTATAAGCTCGTTAAAGCTCACAATCAGTTTCTTCAATTGCACAATGGTGTTTATGTACTTGAGACGGGTTAAACCATTGCCGTGGAGATTCAATACCTAAAAACACAGAGATTCAGTTGTTGATAAATAATAATGTACAATGTGCAAATGTATAACAGCTTAGGCTTTACATAAGCAGGCACCATATGGAAGCGCAACTAGAGACAATGTAGTCAATTTTTAAACTTAGGCCTAGTTCAAACGCCGTGCTTTCCAAGAGCCATTCATACTTCAAGAGAAGCCGCCTCATTATCTATTGTTTGAAACGAGAACGGCTCATGATTAGCACTAGGCCTTAGCCTTCTAACACAAGCAGATACATGTTACCTTTTGATGCACCTATTGTATCAGGGTTAAATCTAACGGGACAATTATTATGAATAACAACTTACTGTTATGTTCTGTAGTGAGTCAACATTAGAATGGCTGAGTAATAGTTCCTCTGTTAAAGCAATCAATCTAGAAACAAACGTCATTGGTGGTAATTAATTTAATTATCAATTAATTATTAATTAATTTTCATTATTAATTAATTCAATTATCAATTAATTATTAATTAATTTTCATTATTAATTAATTATTAATTAATTTTCATTATTAATTAATTAATAATTAATTATCACTAATTTTAATTATCAATTAATTATTAATTAATTTTCATTATTAATTAATTTTTATTATTAATTAATTTTCATTATTAATTAATTTTCATTATTAATTAATTTTCATTATTAATTAATTTTCATTAATTTTCATTATTAATTCATTATTAATTAATTTTCATTAATTCATAATTTTTCATTATTAATTAATTATTAATTAATTTTCATTAAAAAAGTAATTAATAAGTAGTAATTTTCTTTTGCTTCTAACATTTATTCATTCACTCATCCACTTATTCATTCATTCACTTATTCAATTCAATCATTCATTTGCTCACTCAATCATTCATTGATTTTAATAACCATTCATTCGTTTACTCATTCATTCAGTCGTTTGTTCATTCCACATCTACATGTAGTTTTTTTTTTTCGATTAACCATTGTTACCTTGGTCTAGGCTTAGCCTTGGGTTCAATATTCAACACATCATCATCAACAGTACTAGTATCATTTCCTGTGCTGTCCTTGGGGGTTGTTACATCACCAGAGTAGTGAATACATGGGGACTTGGATTTGACCTGCAACCATAAGTAAAGCTGATATCATTACAGCTTCATCATCATCATCATCACCACCATCATACAATGTACATGTATATATCATATCGTCATCACCATCATACAATGACAGTATATCATCATCATCATCATCATCATCATCACCACCATCATACAATGTATATCATCACCATCATCGTCATCATACAATGTATATCATCACCATCATCACCATCATCAAAACAATGTATATCATCATGATCATGATCATACAATGAATATCATCATCATCATGATCATGATCAATCATCCTTACATATTATAACATCATTACTGTACCATTTCAAAGACCACACCCACCTTTGTTATATACTCAAAGTCAACGACATACTCTGGTAATACCATGGACTCATCAAACACAAACCAAGCACACTGCCGAGAGCTACAGTCACAAGGCTTCACAGGCTTTGTTATTCCTAATATTGTTTTTGGCTCGCTGTCTCCATGTGATCGTGGACGGAACACACTGTCAACACCAGGATATCTACTCTTGGTCACCCTGCAATATCATCACAGAGAAATTGGCATTATAAATCACTCAAGGAGAGGGGTGGGGGGGTGTGCAAGGAGGGGGTACAAGGGGGGGGGAGGGGTACAAGGAGGGGGTACGTACAAAGAGGGATAGTTAACCCAACAATCTTATTAGCTGCATCGCTTGGTTTCTGGTAGTGTCATAAAACAATTACCTTCTCTCACCCACGTTAGCAATTACAGCCTTCCCAACAAACACTTTAGCAACAATGAGCTGACCTGATATCAAACGCACAACACAACAGTCAGTCTATTCTATTGTTAATGAATTAGCTTATAGACAAGGTGGTCTAACAAGGGGTACATACAATTGAAGGGTAGAACACTTAAACCTCTTAATATTTACAGCAACCTCAGGACAGACGTTTGTTGCCATTGTCCAGGGATGGCCGTGTGGGGGGAGATTTCTGGTAACTCAGGGTCACACACAAAAAACGGGCCATAATACGACGTGGAGAGGTGGCCATAATAGTATCTATCTTTGATGGTTTTCTATGCCATCGCTTGCTTGAATGATTAAGACTGAGTTGGCATGTATTGTATCTTCAACTGAATATTTTCAACTGTGACGAGGTGCCATTAGTAGATTTTTGATGGTATTCTATCAGCGCATGACATCATTTTCTTCAATGATTTCGGCTGTTTTGACCTGAGTTGGCATATTGTATTTTAAACTAAATGTTTCCAGCTGTGATGTTCCAGTTAATTGCACAAGTCCTCTCTTCTTACCATGTCTAAACGGGCAAGGATTTGTGCTCCCTCTCTCCTTACTCTTCTTGGTGCAGTATTGAATCCTTGACTCGTCACAGACGCCAACGCTATTGGACAGAGGGATACCGCCATCTTGACCAGCATTCTAGTGAAAATTGGTTAAACAGTCGCTTATTATATAGTTATCTTGAGCTTCTGGGCTGATACTTCAGGTTGTACATTTGTAAGTGATGGCAAGGTCTGAAGGATGTTTTGGATGTTTGGGGGGTTTGCGGTGCGCATGCAAATTACAGCTAGCACATCAATTGCACTCGCAGTCATTTTAAAAACCCAAGTGGCCCCACAGAGGTACTTGATTTTTCACAAAGGTGAACACAACTCTCACTAAGACAGACATGACCTTTTTCTGGTCTCCATGACCAATCAATCGATCAATCAACAACATTACTTTACTTCAAGAGGGTAAACACATAACTGATACACAAGGTACTGATATTAAAACTAGTGGCCCTCAAAATAAACATGACATCACTTCACATGGTTACCGTAAGTGTACAAGTATGTGTACTTTATTGTATGGTACAAACCTCATATTCGTAACATTTGCGGAATCCCTTTTCAAGGACTGTGATTGGTTCATTTGCTTCATCAAGGATGTTGGGGTTCCACATAAAGAACAGATATTCAAGGAGTTTCTTATGGGATCTTCCCCTGAAGTGAAATAATTTATGATCTTGACATCAAAAATAGATAATTCATGGTGATGATAATAATAATAATCTTTATTTTAAGTGGGTTTACAAATACAGCAATACAAACAATACTGGTTTCCAATTTGGCCCACTAGATACAATAACTACTGATTACAATAATTACAGAACAATACTAGTTACAATCGAAAACATAATGATGGCGAAGATAAATGATGATGGTGATGACGATCATAATGATGGTGATAATGATGATGGCGATGATAATGATGGTGATAGTTGTGATGCTGATGGTTGTTGATACTGGTGGCAGTGGTGAATGTGATGATGACAATGATAATGATGATGATGATTGATGATGGTGATGATAATTGATGATGATGATGAAAATGGTGATGATGATGAAGATTTATAATGATTTATACATTCACTTACTTGGTGATATTCATGATGTCATCTTGGTCTAATTTTTCATCCAGTGCCTCATCAAAATTTGTACGCAAAATTCTGTTATGCACTCGTGTTATTCTGTGAATCTTTATACCTGTTATTCCATGATTCTTAATGCAAAACAATCAATACAACGTAAGTACATACTGCAGGCAAACACCCTTGAGGGTGGTTTTATGGCTGCTTAAATACAGAGTGGCTATCTAGTATAATGTAGGGGAACCACAATGGATTTTGAGGGCTGTCGAATGGTCCCTGCAAAAAGTCGGTGCCTCAGTCAAATTTCAGTCAAATTTCGCAGGTCTCGAAATCTCTTTTTTTGCAAAAAGCCCATCTCAGAGTCTCGAATTGTGAAAACAAAGGAAATTGGTGAAAAAGCGTCTCAGGCTCGCCAAAATATGCCTCAGAGTCTCACAAAGTCTTGCCTTGACCATTTGATACCCCTAATTTGGGTGTGGTCAGATCCAAAACACCTGAATAGTAAAATGATTAACAGTTTCTGTTATATCAAAATTTCGCACTCCATTCTGGATTAGAACTGTCTATGTATGTACATGTAGCTACATTTGTAGAACAAACATCAAATTATGATGATTATTATCTTGTTTTCAGGTGTCATGTATTCTTATGCTGTATTCTTATGCTATTACCAGTAATAACAGGTCAGAACTTACTATTAAAACTCGCTCATTGGGACATACAGTACTTACCAGGTAATCCCCAGCACAGAAACGCGATGTTACAAGATCATGACAAGATTTGTACCTGGAGAGAACAAGTACACCTAAAGCTTATAGTACCGTGCAATAAAGAGCCCTCTGCAACAACGGTCATACATACCATACATAAAGAAAAAAGAAAGAAAGAGAAAAAGATAAAAAAAGTAAAAAAGTAAAAAAGTGCATTGTTTTACTCCAATGAAGGATTCCCGAAATGTCAGTAAATTTAGTGTTTTTTTACACGGTGTTAAAGTTTCATTCTACACACTTGTTGATACTAAAGTACTTACCATACATCAGGTGGTTTACCATCTTCAAATCTCACATTCCCACCCGTCTCCAGCTCTACGAGCAGTCTCTGTATCGTCATATCTGACACGAGCTGAACCTGCTCACAACTCTCCCTGTAGCAAGCATCAATCCTAAAGACAACCAGTATGGATCTTAAAGGCCATACAGTATTACAGTATTACAGTATTACACCACTGGGGTGGGGCAAGTTAACCTTGGTACAGATTACGGGCATGTTTTTTTTTATTTATTTTTATTTTTTTATATTTTTTATTTTTATTTATTTATATTTTTTATTTAAAGTTCTTTATTTGCATTTACAAAATTTACAAGAACAAATACAGATATAACATACAGATATAAATACAAATACAGATACAAAAGGATCATGGAATATATATATGTATCAAAAAAAAAATTAATCAATTATAAACAAAAAAAGAAAAAGGACGGGCATATTGCACTTTGACAGGAGGGATTGTATGGGACACCATCGGTAATCCATGCCCTGCACCAAGAAGCTCTTTCGACATACCCCACGATCTGCATCTTGGTTTCCTTGAACTTCCTGCTATCTCAGATTTGGACACAAAGCATTCAAATCTCACCATTTTGAATCCCCGATTTCAGGAGTCTTTTGCATTCTACGGCAAAGACAAACCCTAAGTTGAATATACTTACTCCCAATTTTGCTTTCCCCATTTTTTTCTATTCTTCCTAGTAGGGCTTGTTTCTTTCGTTCACTTTGCTTGATTCTTGGGTCTAGAGATGATTCTTCCTTTTCAGTGTCTTTTCTTTCATCTTTTTCTTTCTTTGACATGCTGTTTGTCCTTCACCAGGGAAGTTAGACTTACCGGTAGTTCTTCTTGTTCTCGATCAATCTGGGAAGTATGGAGAAGATTATGGACTGTAGGTTGTCAATGGTGGAATCATTAACAACACCACCATCATCATCTATCATCATTATCACCACCACCACCACCACCATCATCATTAACCATCACCTTTACCACTACCACCATCATCATCACCACCATCATTAACCATCATTATCACCACCACCATCACTATCCATTATCATTATCGTCATCATTAACCATCACCACCACCACCGCCATCCATCATCAGTATCATCACCACCACCACCACCATCCATCATCATTATCACCACCACCATCACCACCATCCATCATCATTATCACCACCACCATCATTATCCATCATCATTATCGTCATCATTAACCATCACCACCACCACCGCCATCCATCATCATTATCACCACCACCATCACCACCATCCATCATCATTATCACCACCACCATCATTATCCATCATCATTATCGTCACCACCATCATCATCATTCACCATCATCATCATCATCATCAGAGACATCAGAGATTTTACTATTATAAGTGAATTAACTGTGTGTACATATACATGTACCTCCTTGATGGCAGAATACAAGACGAGCTGCAGTCATCTGCTAATGCAAGAATGTATGCATTGTATTTTCTGCCATCAAGGAGGTACATGTATATGTACACACAGTTAATTCACTTATAATAGTAAAATCTCTGATGTCTCTGATGATGATGATGATGATGGTGAATGATGATGATGGTGGTGACGATAATGATGATGGATAATGATGGTGGTGGTGATAATGATGATGGATGGTGGTGATGGTGGTGGTGATAATGATGATGGATGGCGGTGGTGGTGGTGATGGTTAATGATGACGATAATGATGATGGATAATGATGGTGGTGGTGATAATGATGATGGATGGTGGTGATGGTGGTGGTGATAATGATGATGGATGGTGGTGGTGGTGGTGATGATACTGATGATGGATGGCGGTGGTGGTGGTGATGGTTAATGATGACGATAATGATAATGGATAGTGATGGTGGTGGTGATAATGATGGTTAATGATGGTGGTGATGATGATGGTGGTAGTGGTAAAGGTGATGGTTAATGATGATGGTGGTGGTGGTGGTGGTGATAATGATGATAGATGATGATGGTGGTGTTGTTAATGATTCCACCATTGACAACCTACAGTCCATAATCTTCTCCATACTTTCCCAGATTGATCGAGAACAAGAAGAACTACCGGTAAGTCTAACTTCCCTGGTGAAGGACAAACAGCATGTCAAAGAAGAAAAAGATGAAAGAAAAGACACTGAAAAGGAAGAATCATCTCTAGACCCAAGAATCAAGCAAAGTGAACGAAAGAAACAAGCCCTACTAGGAAGAATAGAAAAATGGGGAAAGCAAAATTGGGAGTAAGTATATTCAACTTAGGGTTTGTCTTTGCCGTAGAATGCAAAAGACTCCTGAAATCGGGGATTCAAAATGGTGAGATTTGAATGCTTTGTGTCCAAATCTGAGATAGCAGGAAGTTCAAGGAAACCAAGATGCAGATCGTGGGGTATGTCGAAAGAGCTTCTTGGTGCAGGGCATGGATTACCGATGGTGTCCCATACAATCCCTCCTGTCAAAGTGCAATATGCCCGTCCTTTTTCTTTTTTTGTTTATAATTGATTAATTTTTTTTTTGATACATATATATATTCCATGATCCTTTTGTATCTGTATTTGTATTTATATCTGTATGTTATATCTGTATTTGTTCTTGTAAATTTTGTAAATGCAAATAAAGAACTTTAAATAAAAAATATAAATAAATAAAAATAAAAAATATAAAAAAAAATAAAAATAAATAAAAAAAAACATGCCCGTAATCTGTACCAAGGTTAACTTGCCCCACCCCAGTGGTGTAATACTGTAATACTGTAATACTGTATGGCCTTTAAGATCCATACTGGTTGTCTTTAGGATTGATGCTTGCTACAGGGAGAGTTGTGAGCAGGTTCAGCTCGTGTCAGATATGACGATACAGAGACTGCTCGTAGAGCTGGAGACGGGTGGGAATGTGAGATTTGAAGATGGTAAACCACCTGATGTATGGTAAGTACTTTAGTATCAACAAGTGTGTAGAATGAAACTTTAACACCGTGTAAAAAAACACTAAATTTACTGACATTTCGGGAATCCTTCATTGGAGTAAAACAATGCACTTTTTTACTTTTTTACTTTTTTTATCTTTTTCTCTTTCTTTCTTTTTTCTTTATGTATGGTATGTATGACCGTTGTTGCAGAGGGCTCTTTATTGCACGGTACTATAAGCTTTAGGTGTACTTGTTCTCTCCAGGTACAAATCTTGTCATGATCTTGTAACATCGCGTTTCTGTGCTGGGGATTACCTGGTAAGTACTGTATGTCCCAATGAGCGAGTTTTAATAGTAAGTTCTGACCTGTTATTACTGGTAATAGCATAAGAATACAGCATAAGAATACATGACACCTGAAAACAAGATAATAATCATCATAATTTGATGTTTGTTCTACAAATGTAGCTACATGTACATACATAGACAGTTCTAATCCAGAATGGAGTGCGAAATTTTGATATAACAGAAACTGTTAATCATTTTACTATTCAGGTGTTTTGGATCTGACCACACCCAAATTAGGGGTATCAAATGGTCAAGGCAAGACTTTGTGAGACTCTGAGGCATATTTTGGCGAGCCTGAGACGCTTTTTCACCAATTTCCTTTGTTTTCACAATTCGAGACTCTGAGATGGCTTTTTGCAAAAAAAGAGATTTCGAGACCTGCGAAATTTGACTGAAATTTGACTGAGGCACCGACTTTTTGCAGGGACCATTCGACAGCCCTCAAAATCCATTGTGGTTCCCCTACATTATACTAGATAGCCACTCTGTATTTAAGCAGCCATAAAACCACCCTCAAGGGTGTTTGCCTGCAGTATGTACTTACGTTGTATTGATTGTTTTGCATTAAGAATCATGGAATAACAGGTATAAAGATTCACAGAATAACACGAGTGCATAACAGAATTTTGCGTACAAATTTTGATGAGGCACTGGATGAAAAATTAGACCAAGATGACATCATGAATATCACCAAGTAAGTGAATGTATAAATCATTATAAATCTTCATCATCATCACCATTTTCATCATCATCATCAATTATCATCACCATCATCAATCATCATCATCATTATCATTGTCATCATCACATTCACCACTGCCACCAGTATCAACAACCATCAGCATCACAACTATCACCATCATTATCATCGCCATCATCATTATCACCATCATTATGATCGTCATCACCATCATCATTTATCTTCGCCATCATTATGTTTTCGATTGTAACTAGTATTGTTCTGTAATTATTGTAATCAGTAGTTATTGTATCTAGTGGGCCAAATTGGAAACCAGTATTGTTGTATTGCTGTATTTGTAAACCCACTTAAAATAAAGATTATTATTATTATCATCACCATGAATTATCTATTTTTGATGTCAAGATCATAAATTATTTCACTTCAGGGGAAGATCCCATAAGAAACTCCTTGAATATCTGTTCTTTATGTGGAACCCCAACATCCTTGATGAAGCAAATGAACCAATCACAGTCCTTGAAAAGGGATTCCGCAAATGTTACGAATATGAGGTTTGTACCATACAATAAAGTACACATACTTGTACACTTACGGTAACCATGTGAAGTGATGTCATGTTTATTTTGAGGGCCACTAGTTTTAATATCAGTACCTTGTGTATCAGTTATGTGTTTACCCTCTTGAAGTAAAGTAATGTTGTTGATTGATCGATTGATTGGTCATGGAGACCAGAAAAAGGTCATGTCTGTCTTAGTGAGAGTTGTGTTCACCTTTGTGAAAAATCAAGTACCTCTGTGGGGCCACTTGGGTTTTAAAATGACTGCGAGTGCAATTGATGTGCTAGCTGTAATTTGCATGCGCACCGCAAACCCCCCAAACATCCAAACATCCTTCAGACCTTGCCATCACTTACAAATGTACAACCTGAAGTATCAGCCCAGAAGCTCAAGATAACTATATAATAAGCGACTGTTTAACCAATTTTCACTAGAATGCTGGTCAAGATGGCGGTATCCCTCTGTCCAATAGCGTTGGCGTCTGTGACGAGTCAAGGATTCAATACTGCACCAAGAAGAGTAAGGAGAGAGGGAGCACAAATCCTTGCCCGTTTAGACATGGTAAGAAGAGAGGACTTGTGCAATTAACTGGAACATCACAGCTGGAAACATTTAGTTTAAAATACAATATGCCAACTCAGGTCAAAACAGCCGAAATCATTGAAGAAAATGATGTCATGCGCTGATAGAATACCATCAAAAATCTACTAATGGCACCTCGTCACAGTTGAAAATATTCAGTTGAAGATACAATACATGCCAACTCAGTCTTAATCATTCAAGCAAGCGATGGCATAGAAAACCATCAAAGATAGATACTATTATGGCCACCTCTCCACGTCGTATTATGGCCCGTTTTTTGTGTGTGACCCTGAGTTACCAGAAATCTCCCCACACGGCCATCCCTGGACAATGGCAACAAACGTCTGTCCTGAGGTTGCTGTAAATATTAAGAGGTTTAAGTGTTCTACCCTTCAATTGTATGTACCCCTTGTTAGACCACCTTGTCTATAAGCTAATTCATTAACAATAGAATAGACTGACTGTTGTGTTGTGCGTTTGATATCAGGTCAGCTCATTGTTGCTAAAGTGTTTGTTGGGAAAGCTGTAATTG
This sequence comes from Actinostola sp. cb2023, assembly GCA_033675265.1. Lineage (NCBI taxonomy): Eukaryota > Metazoa > Cnidaria > Anthozoa > Actiniaria > Actinostolidae > Actinostola > Actinostola sp. cb2023. The sequence goes on along the minus strand of JAUJYZ010000658.1, from coordinate 339,242 downwards.
CTAACGTGGGTGAGAGAAGGTAATTGTTTTATGACACTACCAGAAACCAAGCGATGCAGCTAATAAGATTGTTGGGTTAACTATCCCTCTTTGTACGTACCCCCTCCTTGTACCCCTCCCCCTTGTACCCCCTCCTTGCACACCCCACCCCTCTCCTTGAGTGATTTATAATGCCAATTTCTCTGTGATGATATTGCAGGGTGACCAAGAGTAGATATCCTGGTGTTGACAGTGTGTTCCGTCCACGATCACATGGAGACAGCGAGCCAAAAACAATATTAGGAATAACAAAGCCTGTGAAGCCTTGTGACTGTAGCTCTCGGCAGTGTGCTTGGTTTGTGTTTGATGAGTCCATGGTATTACCAGAGTATGTCGTTGACTTTGAGTATATAACAAAGGTGGGTGTGGTCTTTGAAATGGTACAGTAATGATGTTATAATATGTAAGGATGATTGATCATGATCATGATGATGATGATATTCATTGTATGATCATGATCATGATGATATACATTGTTTGATGATGGTGATGATGGTGATGATATACATTGTATGATGACGATGATGGTGATGATATACATTGTATGATGGTGGTGATGATGATGATGATGATGATGATATACTGTCATTGTATGATGGTGATGACGATATGATATATACATGTACATTGTATGATGGTGGTGATGATGATGATGATGAAGCTGTAATGATATCAGCTTTACTTATGGTTGCAGGTCAAATCCAAGTCCCCATGTATTCACTACTCTGGTGATGTAACAACCCCCAAGGACAGCACAGGAAATGATACTAGTACTGTTGATGATGATGTGTTGAATATTGAACCCAAGGCTAAGCCTAGACCAAGGTAACAATGGTTAATCGAAAAAACTACATGTAGATGTGGAATGAACAAACGACTGAATGAATGAGTAAACGAATGAATGGTTATTAAAATCAATGAATGATTGAGTGAGCAAATGAATGATTGAATTGAATAAGTGAATGAATGAATAAGTGGATGAGTGAATGAATAAATGTTAGAAGCAAAAGAAAATTACTACTTATTAATTACTTTTTTAATGAAAATTAATTAATAATTAATTAATAATGAAAATTAATTAATGAAAATTAATTAATAATGAATTAATAATGAAAATTAATGAAAATTAATTAATAATGAAAATTAATTAATAATGAAAATTAATTAATAATGAAAATTAATTAATAATAAAAATTAATTAATAATGAAAATTAATTAATAATTAATTGATAATTAAAATTAGTGATAATTAATTATTAATTAATTAATAATGAAAATTAATTAATAATTAATTAATAATGAAAATTAATTAATAATTAATTGATAATTGAATTAATTAATAATGAAAATTAATTAATAATTAATTGATAATTAAATTAATTACCACCAATGACGTTTGTTTCTAGATTGATTGCTTTAACAGAGGAACTATTACTCAGCCATTCTAATGTTGACTCACTACAGAACATAACAGTAAGTTGTTATTCATAATAATTGTCCCGTTAGATTTAACCCTGATACAATAGGTGCATCAAAAGGTAACATGTATCTGCTTGTGTTAGAAGGCTAAGGCCTAGTGCTAATCATGAGCCGTTCTCGTTTCAAACAATAGATAATGAGGCGGCTTCTCTTGAAGTATGAATGGCTCTTGGAAAGCACGGCGTTTGAACTAGGCCTAAGTTTAAAAATTGACTACATTGTCTCTAGTTGCGCTTCCATATGGTGCCTGCTTATGTAAAGCCTAAGCTGTTATACATTTGCACATTGTACATTATTATTTATCAACAACTGAATCTCTGTGTTTTTAGGTATTGAATCTCCACGGCAATGGTTTAACCCGTCTCAAGTACATAAACACCATTGTGCAATTGAAGAAACTGATTGTGAGCTTTAACGAGCTTATAAAATTGGATGAAATTAATCACATGGTAAGAGTGTATACTAGTAGTATGGACCTGGTAGAAAGAAAGGGGTCCCAGGGCCCTCGCTATTAAGGGGTGTCAAATGGTCCCCACAAAGCAAAAAGTCAGAGTCTCGCAAAGTCTCGCCTTGACCATTCGATACCCCTTTATAATTTACAATTTGCCTGCCTTTAAGTGATCTAATTCCAACCACCCTTTGTCAAGAAAGGGGGTCGCTTATGGGAGGTGGTCGCTTAAACAAGAGTACTCAGGTGGTTTAAGGCTTGGCCGAGAGACTAATTACTCATAAAATCACAATTTTTGAATTATTGAGTCAGGCATTTCACCTACCAAGCTGAAACTCGGCTAGTAGCTGTAGTTCGTTGAAACAGATAATATTATATGGAAACTACTGGACATGCCGTATCACGTGACAAACCACGTGGTCACAAATGTACGAAAGACTCAACAAAAAATGGGGTGTACAGAGACTTTTCTTAGAATAATAGATTGTGTATTAAATAAGGACAATTCAATAGGTCTTTCCAAAATAGCCTTTGCTCGTTGTCCATCATTGTTAGTTATGGAGATAATTGACAAAATAGGTCACGTGACCAAGCTGAAAATTATATATTTTCATTTTTCTCTTTACCGTTTAGCTGGGGACAACGAGCAAAGGCTAACTTAGGAAGACCTCTTCAAACATCATCAAATAACACCTATTTTATTATCCTAAGAAAAGTCTCTGTACTCCCCATTTTCAATTTTCTCTTTTTCTCATTTTAAGGTCACGTGACCTTTAGAAATTAACATAATTGCACTTAAAATATTACAAAACCTAAATGCCTCCTAAGGACCAAACACCATAATCATTCGTTATAAATGGAGAGAGATATTGTAAAAATGTGATTTTACATGTTGCTCTATAAAACCAAGCCTTAAACCACCTGAGTACAGTAATTACAATGTTTGAGAAAATAATCTACAATCAAAGAGATTAACAAAGTAGTTGCCGCTGCATCCCATGCGCTTATGGGAGGAGGTCGCTTACAAGAGGTTATGATTACATTCTGTGTTTGTCTGAGAATCTTTGAAAACTAGATTTGGTTGCTTATATGAGGTGGTAAATAGCTTAGAGAGATTATTCCTCTTTGTCTTTCAGCTGTTTCTAGAGTACCTGGATGTTAGTTTTAACAAGCTTACTACTTTAGAGGGAATAAAGGTAAAAATGGTATTACTAGTACAACCTTCTCCCGAGCTTCTTTCCTTCTTTCTCTCTCTCTCATGCTCACACTCCTGTTGTCCAGTAAAGCCGTAATCATGAGCTCAGTTTATTCATTATTTGGTGTACTTGTAATAACAGTATTTTGTATTTCTGTTTTCTTCCAGGGTTGTAATCGATTAAAGTATTTAGACATTAGTTGGAATAAGCTGAGATACACCCGTGAAGAGCTGGGAATTATGAGAAAACACATGATAACCTTGGTAACACTAGACACCAGAAATAACCCTTGGCAAAAGGTATGGCTGGTAACCATGGTGATGATAGTCATGGCTACCTCATTTATGGTGTTTTATTATGGTGATTATATTGTGACGTGTTACTATGGTAGCTACAGCCATGGTTACCATGATATTACTAGTATTATGGTGGATGTGACTAGCTATGTTGCCTCAATTTGTTTATGTGTTACTATGGTAACTGTTTCCATGGGTACCTAAACTTAGTGTATTACTATGGTAACTACAGCCATGGTTACCATGATATTACTAGTATTATGGTGGATGTGACTAGCTATGTTGCCTCAATTTGTTTATGTGTTACTATGGTAACTGTTTCCATGGGTACCTAAACTTAGTGTATTACTATGGTAACTACAGCCATGGTTACCTTGATATATTACTAGGTATTGTGGTGGGTGTGACTAGCTATGTTGCCTCAATTTGTTTATGTGTTACTATGGCAACAGTTGCCATGGGTACCTAAACTTAGTGTATTAATATGGTAGCTACAGCCATGATTACCTTGATATATACTACTAGGTATTGTGGTGGGTGTGACTAGCTATGTTGCCTCAATTTCATTATGTGTTACTATGGTGACTGTAGTCATGACTACCACTATATGATATGGTAACCATAGTTGCTGTAACCATGGTAACCTCATTATTATGTTGTGTAGCCATGGTGACTGTATACAAGTTAACTTTACTGGCAAATTTATTATTTCACTTGATTACATGTAATCATGGTCTCAAATAGAGTGTTTGTTATTAATAGATATATTTGGAGTGTAAGAATTCCTTTTACTTAACTGTGACCTTTTCTCTTTCTTTACAGCTTGATACTCTTCGAATGAGAGCATTAGGTCGACTAAAGAACCTTGAAGTCCTTGACGGCAAGCCTGTGATGGCTGACGAGGTGGCGACATCATTACGCATGGCCGCTGCTTCACGCATCTCAACGTTTGCAATACTGGCCCATTCCAGGACCAACCAAGTGAAACCACACTCGCTGAGTCTGTTCCCTACAGCACAGACTATATTAGCCACTAGTAATCAAAAGCCTGCAAGGCCAATGGATGATGATAACCAATGGATGGTAAAGGTAAGAGTCTATTCCCTACAGCACAGACTATATTAGCCACTAGTAATCAAAAGCCTGCAAGGCCAATGGATGATGATAACCAATGGATGGTAAAGGTAAGAGTCTATTCCTTACAGCACAGACTATATTAGCCACTAGTAATCAAAAGCCTGCAAGGCCAATGGATGATGATAACCAATGGATGGTAAAGGTAAGAGTCTATTCCTTACAGCACATACTATATTAGCCACTAGTAATCAAAAGCCTGCAAGGCCAATGGATGATGATAACCAATGGATGGTAAAGGTAAGAGTCTATTCCTTACAGCACATACTATATTAGCTACTAGTAATCAAAAGCCTGCAAGGCCAATGGATGATGATAACCAATGGATGGTAAAGGTAAGAGTTTATTCCTTACAGCACATACTATATTAGCCACTAGTAATCAAAAGCCTGCAAGGCCAATGGATGATGATAACCAATGGATGGTAAAGGTAAGAGTCTATTCCTTACAGCACATACTATATTAGCCACTAGTAATCAAAAGCCTGCAAGGCCAATGGATGATGATAACCAATGGATGGTAAAGGTAAGAGTCTATTCCCTACAGCACATACTATATTAGCTACTAGTAATCAAAAGCCTGCAAGGCCAATGGATGATGATAACCAATGGATGGTAAAGGTAAGAGTCTATTCCTTACAGCACATACTATATTAGCCACTAGTAATCAAAAGCCTGCAAGGCCAATGGATGATGATAACCAATGGATGGTAAAGGTAAGAGTCTGTTCCCTACAGCACATACTATATTAGCCACTAGTAATCAAAAGCCTGCAAGGCCAATGGATGATGCTAACCAATGGATGGTAAAGGTAAGAGTTTATTCCTTACAGCACATACTATATTAGCCACTAGTAATCAAAAGCCTGCAAGGCCAATGGATGATGATAACCAATGGATGGTAAAGGTAAGAGTCTATTCCTTACAGCACATACTATATTAGCCACTAGTAATCAAAAGCCTGCAAGGCCAATGGATGATGATAACCAATGGATGGTAAAGGTAAGAGTCTGTTCCTTACAGCACATACTATATTAGCTACTAGTAATCAAAAGCCTGCAAGGCCAATGGATGATGATAACCAATGGATGGTAAAGGTAAGAGTCTATTCCTTACAGCACAGACTATATTAGCCACTAGTAATCAAAAGCCTGCAAGGCCAATGGATGATGATAACCAATGGATGGTAAAGGTAAGAGTCTATTCCTTACAGCACATACTATATTAGCTACTAGTAATCAAAAGCCTGCAAGGCCAATGGATGATGATAACCAATGGATGGTAAAGGTAAGAGTCTATTCCTTACAGCACATACTATATTAGCCACTAGTAATCAAAAGCCTGCAAAGCCAATGGATGATGATAACCAATGGATGGTAAAGGTAAGAGTTTATTCCTTACAGCACATACTATATTAGCCACTAGTAATCAAAAGCCTGCAAGGCCAATGGATGATGATAACCAATGGATGGTAAAGGTAAGAGTCTATTCCTTACAGCACATACTATATTAGCCACTAGTAATCAAAAGCCTGCAAGGCCAATGGATGATGATAACCAATGGATGGTAAAGGTAAGAGTCTATTCCTTACAGCACATACTATATTAGCCACTAGTAATCAAAAGCCTGCAAGGCCAATGGATGATGCTAACCAATGGATGGTAAAGGTAAGAGTCTATTCCCTACAGCACATACTATATTAGCCACTAGTAATCAAAAGCCTGCAAGGCCAATGGATGATGATAACCAATGGATGGTAAAGGTAAGAGTCTATTCCCTACAGCACATACTATATTAGCCACTAGTAATCAAAAGCCTGCAAAGCCAATGGATGATGATAACCAATGGATGGTAAAGGTAAGAGTCTATTCCTTACAGCACATACTATATTAGCTACTAGTAATCAAAAGCCTGCAAAGCCAATGGATGATGATAACCAATGGATGGTAAAGGTAAGAGTCTATTCCTTACAGCACATACTATATTAGCCACTAGTAATCAAAAGCCTGCAAGGCCAATGGATGATGATAACCAATGGATGGTAAAGGTAAGAGTCTATTCCTTACAGCACATACTATATTAGCCACTAGTAATCAAAAGCCTGCAAGGCCAATGGATGATGATAACCAATGGATGGTAAAGGTAAGAGTCTATTCCCTACAGCACATACTATATTAGCCACTAGTAATCAAAAGCCTGCAAGGCCAATGGATGATGATAACCAATGGATGGTAAAGGTAAGAGTCTATTCCTTACAGCACATACTATATTAGCTACTAGTAATCAAAAGCCTGCAAAGCCAATGGATGATGCTAACCAATGGATGGTAAAGGTAAGAGTCTATTCCCTACAGCACATACTATATTAGCTACTAGTAATCAAAAGCTGCAAAGCCAATGGATGATGATAACCAATGGATGGTAAAGGTAAGAGTCTATTCCTTACAGCACATACTATATTAGCCACTAGTAATCAAAAGCCTGCAAGGCCAATGGATGATGATAACCAATGGATGGTAAAGGTAAGAGTCTATTCCTTACAGCACATACTATATTAGCCACTAGTAATCAAAAGCCTGCAAGGCCAATGGATGATGATAACCAATGGATGGTAAAGGTAAGAGTCTATTCCTTACAGCACATACTATATTAGCCACTAGTAATCAAAAGCCTGCAAGGCCAATGGATGATGATAACCAATGGATGGTAAAGGTAAGAGTCTATTCCCTACAGCACATACTATATTAGCCACTAGTAATCAAAAGCCTGCAAGGCCAATGGATGATGATAACCAATGGATGGTAAAGGTAAGAGTCTATTCCTTACAGCACAGACTATATTAGCCACTAGTAATCAAAAGCCTGCAAGGCCAATGGATGATGATAACCAATGGATGGTAAAGGTAAGAGTCTATTCCTTACAGCACATACTATATTAGCCACTAGTAATCAAAAGCCTGCAAGGCCAATGGATGATGATAACCAATGGATGGTAAAGGTAAGAGTCTATTCCTTACAGCACATACTATATTAGCCACTAGTAATCAAAAGCCTGCAAGGCCAATGGATGATGATAACCAATGGATGGTAAAGGTAAGAGTCTATTCCCTACAGCACATACTATATTAGCCACTAGTAATCAAAAGCCTGCAAGGCCAATGGATGATGATAACCAATGGATGGTAAAGGTAAGAGTCTATTCCTTACAGCACATACTATATTAGCTACTAGTAATCAAAAGCCTGCAAGGCCAATGGATGATGATAACCAATGGATGGTAAAGGTAAGAGTCTATTCCCTACAGCACATACTATATTAGCTACTAGTAATCAAAAGCCTGCAAGGCCAATGGATGATGATAACCAATGGATGGTAAAGGTAAGAGTCTGTTCCTTACAGCACATACTATATTAGCTACTAGTAATCAAAAGCCTGCAAGGCCAATGGATGATGCTAACCAATGGATGGTAAAGGTAAGAGTCTATTCCTTACAGCACATACTATATTAGCCACTAGTAATCAAAAGCCTGCAAGGCCAATGGATGATGATAACCAATGGATGGTAAAGGTAAGAGTCTATTCCTTACAGCACATACTATATTAGCTACTAGTAATCAAAAGCCTGCAAGGCCAATGGATGATGCTAACCAATGGATGGTAAAGGTAAGAGTCTATTCCTTACAGCACATACTATATTAGCCACTAGTAATCAAAAGCCTGCAAGGCCAATGGATGATGATAACCAATGGATGGTAAAGGTAAGAGTCTATTCCCTACAGCACATACTATATTAGCTACTAGTAATCAAAAGCCTGCAAGGCCAATGGATGATGATAACCAATGGATGGTAAAGGTAAGAGTCTGTTCCTTACAGCACATACTATATTAGCTACTAGTAATCAAAAGCCTGCAAGGCCAATGGATGATGATAACCAATGGATGGTAAAGGTAAGAGTCTGTTCCTTACAGCACATACTATATTAGCCACTAGTAATCAAAAGCCTGCAAGGCCAATGGATGATGATAACCAATGGATGGTAAAGGTAAGAGTCTATTCCTTACAGCACATACTATATTAGCCACTAGTAATCAAAAGCCTGCAAGGCCAATGGATGATGATAACCAATGGATGGTAAAGGTAAGAGTTTATTCCTTACAGCACATACTATATTAGCCACTAGTAATCAAAAGCCTGCAAGGCCAATGGATGATGATAACCAATGGATGGTAAAGGTAAGAGTCTATTCCTTACAGCACATACTATATTAGCCACTAGTAATCAAAAGCCTGCAAGGCCAATGGATGATGATAACCAATGGATGGTAAAGGTAAGAGTCTATTCCCTACAGCACATACTATATTAGCTACTAGTAATCAAAAGCCTGCAAGGCCAATGGATGATGCTAACCAATGGATGGTAAAGGTAAGAGTCTATTTCCTTACAGCACATACTATATTAGCCACTAGTAATCAAAAGCCTGCAAGGCCAATGGATGATGATAACCAATGGATGGTAAAGGTAAGAGTCTATTCCTTACAGCACATACTATATTAGCCACTAGTAATCAAAAGCCTGCAAGGCCAATGGATGATGATAACCAATGGATTGGTAAAGGTAAGAGTCTATTCCTTACAGCACATACTATATTAGCCACTAGTAATCAAAAGCCTGCAAGGCCAATGGATGATGATAACCAATGGATGGTAAAGGTAAGAGTCTATTCCCTACAGCACATACTATATTAGCTACTAGTAATCAAAAGCCTGCAAGGCCAATGGATGATGATAACCAATGGATGGTAAAGGTAAGAGTCTATTCCTTACAGCACATACTATATTAGCTACTAGTAATCAAAAGCCTGCAAGGCCAATGGATGATGCTAACCAATGGATGGTAAAGGTAAGAGTCTATTCCTTACAGCACATACTATATTAGCCACTAGTAATCAAAAGCCTGCAAGGCCAATGGATGATGATAACCAATGGATGGTAAAGGTAAGAGTCTATTCCTTACAGCACATACTATATTAGCCACTAGTAATCAAAAGCCTGCAAGGCCAATGGATGATGATAACCAATGGATGGTAAAGGTAAGAGTCTGTTCCTTACAGCACATACTATATTAGCCACTAGTAATCAAAAGCCTGCAAGGCCAATGGATGATGATAACCAATGGATGGTAAAGGTAAGAGTCTGTTCCTTACAGCACATACTATATTAGCTACTAGTAATCAAAAGCCTGCAAGGCCAATGGATGATGATAACCAATGGATTGGTAAAGGTAAGAGTCTATTCCTTACAGCACATACTATATTAGCTACTAGTAATCAAAAGCCTGCAAGGCCAATGGATGATGATAACCAATGGATGGTAAAGGTAAGAGTCTATTCCCTACAGCACATACTATATTAGTAATGGTAATAGAACTGAGTGGAGTGCAATTTGGTCTGAAATCATACAAGTGATTACAAAATTGCACGACCGCGTAGCGGGAGTGCAATTTGTTATCACGAGTATGATTTCAGACCAAAATTGCACGACACGAAGTTCAATTACCTATTAATCATATTCATTTTGAAATCTTTTCAAATACACTCTTTATATTTAGGTGGTAAGTTGCAATAATAAGAATAATTTTGATGCCTAAAATACAACTCTTTCATTCTAAATTACAAATTACTTTTTATGAAGAATCGTTTGAATTTAATAAAATTAGAGTTTCTGTGCGAAAATTTAAAAAAAAAAAAATTGGTGCAATTAATGATCCAAAATAGTGCAATTAATGATTTAATCGCACCATTTTTAGCCAATCAGATTGCAGGATTTACTAGTGATTTCAAAATGAATATGATTAGCTACTAGTAATCAAAAGCCTGCAAGGCCAATGGATGATGATAACCAATGGATGGTAAAGGTAAGACAAGTCACAAAGCTGCCACAGTGGTAACCATGACAATGGGCAGCAATACCCTCACCCCCCTCTAGGCAGCTGATGGGCAACACTGCTGGCCAGCACCAGTTTGGGTTTAACTTTTCCTAATTTACATTTACCCCCATAATTAATGTACTTTACAATTAATAATAACTACGAATTGGTGTCATTTATGATCATTGTTATTTAGGTGACGACATTGAATTTGGATAATCTACATCTTGGTAAGATATCCAACCTAGAAAAGCTTGTGAACCTGAGATGGGCTTCGTTAAACAATAATGACTTGACTAAAATAGAAGGCTTTGATTGCTGTACTTTGTTAGAAGAACTGTCACTCGAGGGAAACTGTATCTCAAAATTTGAAGGTAAGGGAGCCTGGCATCAACTTGTGGAAATAAATCAGTAAATACCAAAAAATTGAAAAATATTGAAAAAAATAGAAGTTTTGTAAAGTTCAGCTGTTCACCAGGCCACTCACACTCTTACAACCACAGGAAGCCCATTGTTCATTTGTGCACAACTGTACACTTTACTGATAATAATAATAATAAACTGTATTACCATGTCTTAATTAGTTAGCTTACATTAACAGTATGCTAATTGGGGACACCTATCTAAAGAAATTGAAATAAAAGAAAATAATTAAATTATATCACCTAATAAATGCAAACTATTCACCAGGCCCTTCTCATCCACTAAAACACAGGCAGCCCATTGTTAATTTCTCTAAAATCATTCACCTTCTGATTCTAGGGATCCCATAATAACCCTGGCTTTTTAATCTTCAGGGCTCTCGAGGAACTCAAAACTACAATGGCTTAACATACGGCATAATAATTTATCAAACTTGGACACGGGGATGTTGGAAAGGCTCCCTGAACTTTGTCACTTATCCATTGAGAATAACTGTATCAGGTCATTACGAGGACTGCAGGTAGGCTGGTTACCATAGTAACAACCAACATGACGTCATCGCGGCGTGACTTTACATTAGCTAGATTAAGTGGCACATTGGATTGTGTTCAAACTTGAACACTGAACACAACTCTGAGGATTTTTTTTTTGCTGTTTGTCAATCCACTTGTATTGACTTGGGCTGCTTTGGATTAACCTAGTGTGTGCACAGGGAGCCCAAGCTCATTATCTGTGAAGACCGTTTAATTTGCATATTTACAGTAAATGTATGTGGCAAGATTTTTCGTAAATAATAAACCTTTTTTTCGTTCTTACTACTTGTGTGAAAAAAGTTTTATTATTTACGAAAAATCTTGCCACATACATTTACTGTAAATATGCAAATTAAACGGTCTTCACAGATAATGAGCTTGGGCTCCCTGTGGTGTGTGTATCTGACATTAGTTAATGTTTAAATGTCAGCATCACTTGACGCAAGTTTAGCCACCCATGAACTTGAACTGACCCGGGACGACTTGCGAACTGAACACAAGAACACGACTCTGAGTGTATTTCTTTTGATTTCAGCACTGTTTGGAGATACAGGAATTGTACATTGGAAATAATGACATTTCAAATATACGAGAAATATTCACCCTTAAAGTTAGTAGACCAGTTTTGCAGTGATACTGGCAATAATGACATGTAGTCACTCACTCATTCATGCATCCATCCATTCATTCATCCATTCATTCATCCATCCCATTCATCCATCCATCTATCCATTCATTCATCCATCCATCTATCCATCCCATTCATCCATCACATCCCATTCATCCATCACATCCCATGCATCAATCCATTCATTCATCCATTTATTCATCCCATGCATCAATCCATTCATTCATCCATTTATTCATCCCATGCATCAATCCATTCATTCATCCATTTATTCATCCCATGCATCAATCCATTCATTCATCCATTTATTCATCCCATGCATCAATCCATCCATTCACTATTTACTATTTAATCCACTCATATAATAATATGCTGTTTCCATTAAAATTAATTTTCTGCTCTTCCACTCTGATGATGGTGATGATGTTGATGATGATGATCAATCTTCTCTCTTGTTTTCAACCCCAGGCTATTCCAACCTTGGTCATTCTAGATTTATATGGCAATCCTTTAGTTGATAGCACAACAAATTATCGACTTTTTGTGATCTATCATTTGACAACACTAAAAGCACTGGATGGTCTGGCTGTGGTAAGTGACGTGATAACAAGATGATGGTGATGACAGTGATGATTGCAGTAATAATGATGAGAATGGTGGAATTGGTGATGGTGACGATAATGATGGTAGTGCATGGTGATGGTAGTAATAATGATGATGGTGATGGTGATGATGGTAGTGCATGGTGATGGTAGTGATGATGGTGATGATAATGATGGTAGTGCATGGTGATGGTAGTAATGATGATGATGGTGATGATAATGATGGTAGTGCATGATGGTGGTAGTGAAAATGATGAAAATGATGGTGCGATTGGTGATGATCTTGATGACAATGATGGTGATGAGAATGATGATGATGTGATGATGATGATGATATTTATCTATCCATTTGAGTAGTGATCCCATTCTCACAGACATTTCCCACCTTTATCTATACTTGCAGGAGCCTTCAGAAGGAGGCGTTGCTAAAGATACCTTTGGTGGAAGGTGGGTTACATTATGTCACGCAATCCTTCTCTGTTGCGTTACGTTATGCCACGCAATCCTTCTCTGTTGGATTACGTTATGTCACGCAATCCTTCTTTGTTGGGTTATGTTATGTCACGCAATTCTCTGTTGGGTTATGTTATGTCACGCAATCCTTCTCTGTTGGGTTACGCTATGTCACGCAATCCTTCTCTGTTGGGTTATGTTATGTCACGCAATCCTGTTGGGTTATGTTATGTCACGCAATCCTTCTCTGTTGGGTTATGATATGTCACGCAATCCTTCTCTGTTGGGTTACGTTATGTCACGCAATCCATTATTTGACATAATACTCTGTTGAACGTAAACGCACGGTACAAACGTAGTCAATTCCGCACATGAGAACACAGAAAGTCCAATATAAAATGCATTCTGCGTTCTACCACAGGGAACCCATAATAAAGACGCACGAAATATTGCTATTTTTCGGGCTGCCTGTGTAATTAACGTCTTTATCGTGTTTCTTAGGATGACAACAGATTTTATCGCTGAACGATTGGGACATTCAAATTTTATGGAACTGAGAGAACTGGACTTCCCTAATTGCTCGTTACGAACAGTTGATCTTGGGAGTGGAGAACTATTCCTTAATCTGAGAAGGTAACTATTGATAACATATCGATGCCAACCACATGTCCAGCACCCACAGTATATCGTACCCAGGGAACTTTTTTCTTTAGGCCACTTTGTTAGCCCTACATTCAGCATCCACAGCATATCGTACCCAGGGGACTTTTTTCTTCAGGTGACTTTGCTAACCCCACATCCAGCACCCACAGCATATCGTACCCTGGGGACATTTTTCTTTAGACCACATCACTAACCCCACATCCAGCACCCACAGCATATCGTACCCAGGGGACATTTTTCTTTAGGCCACTTTGCTAACTCCACATCCAGCACCCACAGCATATATCGTACCCAGGGGACATTTTTCTTTAGGCCCCTTTGTTAACCCCACATCCAGCACCCATAACATATCGTACCCAGGGAACGTTTTACTTTAGGCCACTTTGCTAACCCCACATCCAGCACCCCCAGGGAACGTTTTTCTTTAGGCCACTTTGCTAACCCCACATCCAGCACCCACAGCATATCGTACCCAGGGGACATTTTTTTTAGGCCACTTTGCTAACTCCACATCCAGCACCCACAGCATATATCGTACCCAGGGGACATTTTTCTTTAGGCCACTTTGCTAACCCCACATCCAGCACCCATAACATATCATACCCAGGGAACGTTTTTCTTTAGGCCACTTTGCTAACCCCACATGCAGCACCCACAGCATATCGTACCCAGGGGACATTTTTTTTAGGCCACTTTGCTAACTCCACATCCAGCACCCACAGCATATATCGTACCCAGGGGACATTTTTCTTTAGGCCACTTTGCTAACCCCACATCCAGCACCCACAGCATATCGTACCCAGGGAACTTTTTTCTTTAGGCCACTTTGTTAGCCCCACATTCAGCATCCACAGCATATCGTACCCAGGGGACTTTTTTCTTCAGGTGACTTTGCTAACCCCACATCCAGCACCCACAGCATATCGTACCCTGGGGACATTTTTCTTTAGACCACATCACTAACCCCACATCCAGCACCCACAGCATATCGTACCCAGGGGACATTTTTCTTTAGGCCACTTTGCTAACTCCACATCCAGCACCCACAGCATATATCGTACCCAGGGGACATTTTTCTTTAGGCCCCTTTGTTAACCCCACATCCAGCACCCATAACATATCGTACCCAGGGAACGTTTTACTTTAGGCCACTTTGCTAACCCCACATCCAGCACCCACAGCATATCGTACCCAGGGGACATTTTTTTTAGGCCACTTTGCTAACTCCACATCCAGCACCCACAGCATATATCGTACCCAGGGGACATTTTTCTTTAGGCCACTTTGCTAACCCCACATCCAGCACCCATAACATATCGTACCCAGGGAACGTTTTTCTTTAGGCCACTTTGCTAACCCCACATGCAGCACCCACAGCATATCGTACCCAGGGACATTTTTTTTAGGCCACTTTGCTAACTCCACATCCAGCACCCACAGCATATATCGTACCCAGGGGACATTTTTCTTTAGGCCACTTTGCTAACCCCACATCCAGCACCCATAGCACATCGTACCCAGGGAACGTTTTTCTTTAGGCCACTTTGCTAACCCCACATCCAGCACCCACAGCATATCGTACCCAGGGAACGTTTTTCTTTAGGCCACTTTGCTAACCCCACATCCAGCACCCACAGCATATCGTACCCAGGGGACATTTTTCTTTAGGCCACTTTACACAGTGGGACTGCTAACTCCACATCAAGCACCCACAGCATATCGTACCCAGGGGACTTCTTTAGGTCACTTTACACAGTGGGGCTGCTAACCCCACATCTAGCACCCTCAGCATATCGTGCCCAAGGGACTTTTTTATTTAGGCCACCTTACACGGTGGGGGTGCTAACCTCTAGTCTAGCACCCACAGCATATTGTACCATTCTCGTTGGCTCAGTTGGTAAGAGCACATTGTAAGCTACCACCTTGGCTGGTTCGACTGTGCCTTTTTTGCCTCCCACACGGTGTTCCCATGGAGTTGATTAGTTTGTGTTTTTACTTCTAGTGTTAATCTTGAGCATAATTCCTTGACGTCATTTGGTGGTCTGATTCACCTGGTCAACCTTAAGGTTGGTAACTAAAGGTTATCTAAATAAATATAGATGCTGTAGTCTTCACCTGGTCAACCTTAAGGTTCGTAACTAAAGGTTATCTAAATAAATATAGATGCTGTAGTCTTCACCTGGTCAACCTTAAGGTTGGTAACTAAAGGTTATCTAAATAAATATAGATGCTGTAGTCTTCACCTGGTCAACCTTAAGGTTGGTAACTAAAGGTTATCTAAATAAATATAGATGCTGTAGTCTTCACCTGGTCAACCTTAAGGTTGGTAAC
Source organism: Actinostola sp. cb2023 (assembly GCA_033675265.1). NCBI lineage: Eukaryota > Metazoa > Cnidaria > Anthozoa > Actiniaria > Actinostolidae > Actinostola > Actinostola sp. cb2023. The sequence continues at coordinate 323,095 of JAUJYZ010000658.1, read as the reverse complement.
TAAAGGTTATCTAAATAAATATAGATGCTGTAGTCTTCACCTGGTCAACCTTAAGGTTGGTAACTAAAGGTTATCTAAATAAATATAGATGCTGTAGTCTTCACCTGGTCAACCTTAAGGTTGGTAACTAAAGGTTATCTTAAGGTATAGATGCTGTAGTCTTCACCTGGTCAACCTTAAGGTTCGTAACTAAAGGTTATCTAAATAAATATAGATGCTGTAGTCTTCACCTGGTCAACCTTAAGGTTGGTAACTAAAGGTTATCTAAATAAATATAGATGCTGTAGTCTTCACCTGGTCAACCTTAAGGTTGGTAACTAAAGGTTATCTAAATAAATATAGATGCTGTAGTCTTCACCTGGTCAACCTTAAGGTTGGTAACTAAAGGTTATCTAAATAAATATAGATGCTGTAGTCTTCACCTGGTCAACCTTAAGGTTGGTAACTAAAGGTTATCTAAATAAACATAGATGCTGTAGTCTTCACCTGGTCAACCTTAAGGTTGGTAACTAAAGGTTATCTAAATAAATATATATGCTGTAGTCTTCACCTGGTCAACCTTAAGGTTGGTAACTAAAGGTTATCTAAATAAATATAGATGCTGTAGTCTTCACCTGGTCAACCTTAAGGTTGGTAGCTAAAGGTTATCTAAATAAATATAGATGCTGTAGTCTTCACCTGGTCAACCTTAAGGTTGGTAACTAAAGGTTATCTAAATAAATATAGATGCTGTAGTCTTCACCTGGTCAACCTTAAGGTTGGTAACTAAAGGTTATCTAAATAAATATAGATGCTGTAGACTTAACTTTTGAGGGAACGGAAAAAGAAGTTAGCTGTAAAAACTTGATGATGTTGTTGTTGCTGTATGTTGAGGTTATATTCATCTACGTTTCACTATATCCTATACTGACTTGCAGCCTTCTCGGCACCCTCCTTTCCTTTCTCCTCCGCTACACTCCTCTCCTTTCTTCACCTCCTCTTTTCTTACTGAGGACAGTAAACGTAAACTGGTTTAACTTACATTACCACATGACATTGTGCATTTTGGGATTCTGTTCTCTTTGCAATTCCTGTAGCGTTTTCATTGTTCATGATATTCATGTGTTCGTTGTGCTTAGGTGTTGTGTCTGAACCACAACCACATTGAGACAATTGTTACCAAGTCTAAGGCCTTCTCTCCTGCGCATGCGTCAAAACGACCAGGCGACCAAACTGTGGACATCACGAACCCCGAGTCTTATACACCAGTGTTAATAAATCTTGAAGTGTTACATTTAGGGTTAGTATATCATTGTATCATCATCATTGTATCATCATCATCATCATGATTGTATCATCATCATTGTATTATCATCATTGTATCATCATCATTGTATCATCATCATTGTATCATCATCATTGTATCATCATCATTGTATCATCATCATTGTATCATCATCATTGTATCATCATCATTGTATCATCATCATCATCATCATCATCATCATCATTGTATCATCATCATTGTATCATCATCATTGTATCATCATCATTGTATCATCATCATTGTATCATCATCATTGTATCATCATCATTGTATCATCATCATTGTATCATCATCATTGTATCATCATCATTGTATCATCATCATTGTATCATCATCATTGTATCATCATCATTGTATCATCATCATCATATCATCATCATCATCATCATCATTGTATTATCATCATCATCATCATTGTATCATCATCATTGTATTATCATCATTGTATCATCATCATTGTATCATCATCATTGTATCATCATCATTGTATCATCATCATTGTATCATCATTGTATCATCATCATTGTATCATCATTGTATCATTGTATCATCATCATTGTATCATCATCGTATCATCATTGTATCATCATCATTGTATCATCATCATTGTATCATCATCATTGTATCATCATTGTATCATCATCATTGTATCATCATTGTATCATCATCATTGTATCATCATCATTGTATCATCATCCATCATCATCATTGTATCATCATCATCATTCATCATCAGTCATCATAAGTGGACATCATGATCATCTTTATCTTCATCATCCATCATCATCATAACTTGACAGTATGGTAAGCACTCCTTTGTTATGATCATCTTCATCAGCAGCATTAGCAAAACATTCTCTTATCATCACAGTTTTATCGTCATCATCATTTAACTAACATTGCTTACAATTCATATTTCCAATATTGCTTCCATTGCTACTAATCGTTCCTATGACTACTGTCATCATAAAACTTTTTTTTTTCCTTCAGGTATAACGGCATATCTAACCTTGGCACGCTGCAACTATCTCGTCTGCCCAACCTAAAGGCCCTCTTCTTGCAAGGTAAACAACGTATTCCTCATCGTATTCCTTTCCTTTCTTTGACAACTTGTGCACTGGGATGTCCTAGATATCTCGTGAATTCAGTATTCTCAGTATTCAGCATTCTCTTTGGTTGACATGTAATTAGTGGATTGTAATGTATAATCATCATTTAGAAGTCTTTCCATTTTCATTTTACCATGTTGCTTTGGTCTCTTTTCAACATTAGGGAACGAGATATCGAAAGTCGAAGGAATAGAAGGACTGCGTGAACTACGCGAGTTAGTGCTTGATAGAAATAAAATCAAGGTATGATATGATTGTAGCCTGGAGACGAAAACAATAGCACCTACCAAATAAGGAGTTGGTCCACCTACCTAATATGGAATCGCGTTACCAAATAAGGAATTTGCACACATACCAAATATAGAATCGTGTTTCCAAATAAGGAAATATCCCACTTGCCATATATGGAATTGTATGCCATGGTATACTGAATTTGCCCACCTACCAAATTAAATATGGATTTGCGTTACCAAATAAGGAAATATCCCACCTGCCAAATATGGAATTGTTTTGCCAAATAAGGACATATCCCACCTACCAAATATGGAATTGCATTACCAAATAAGGACATATCCCACCTACCAAATATGGAAGTAGTATTAATATAGTTTTTGTTTGTATAGACTTTATCTGAGTATTCATTTATCAACCAGTGGAATCTGGTGGAGCTTCACATGGAGGAAAACAGGTAAGCTGGACCCGGATGTTGTTTCTGGGGGGGGTTCTTCAAGGTAAAAATGGTAGGGGTGACCGTCGGAAAACCTCGAAAAATATACCATTAAAAAATACCAGAAAAAATACCAGAAAAAATACCAGAAAAAATACCAGAAAAAAATACCAGAAAAAATACCAGAAAAAAATACCAGAAAAAAAATACCAAAAAAAAAATACCAGAAAAAAATACCAGAAAAAAATACCAGAAAAAATACCAGAAAAAATACCATTAAAAATACCATAAAAAATACCATTAAAAAATACCATAAAAAATGGCATCCGATCGCTCTCCGGTAACTGCTATTCAAGACGGAACGCGCTTGTTTCATACCCAAAAAAATACCAGCTCTTTAAAAACTGAGTTCGCATGACCAACCCCTAAATAATTCGACGATCACTCCTACCAGCCGAATATAGGAAGAACCCCTTCCGCCCTCCCAGGGTGTTGTTACCGTACTAATCAAATAATGGCAACAGTAATAGTCGAGTAGTTAGATTCTCGTCATCTACAGAGGTACAGATTTAAATTACGAAACAACAACAATTGATGCGATCTGAGTGACACGGGTGAAAAACCTACTGCGCATGCGTCAAATGGAAAAGAAAATATGGCGGCAAATTTGCACTGACCTTTTGTATTTCCTGATTGTGTAGGCTGAGGGGATTGACATACATCGATAGTCTACAAAACCTACAACGACTTTATATCGGAATGAATAGAATACAAGTAAGTAAGAATATCCCTTCGTCCTTATCAGTTCGCTTTACCCTGGACGTAAAACTGAACCTATCGCGGTCTGGCATTCTTACAGAATTAACCCATATATAGTCTCTGGATCGACCAACTCTCGCCACAGGTAAAAACGCTGGTTGGAAATTCGTTGGAAATTCATTGGAAATTCGTTGGAAATTCACTGGAAATTCCTTGGAAATTCACTGGAAATTCCTTGGAAATCTTCAAAACTTTGGATATTGAATTTCCAAAGTTTCAAGAGCGCTCGTTTTACCAGTCAACCCCCCCCCCCCCCCACCCCCCCCCCCCCCCCCCCCCCACCCCCCAGTGTACGGCTTAGCAAGGTGTCTGTCTGTCTTACGAGTGTGAAATTAAAACAGTGCATCTCTAAGAGATGTGAATTCTTTCTAATCACTTATCATATTTTTAGGATTTTGTCGAACTAGAGAAGCTCGAGCTGTTGTCGAACCTTTTTGAATTGTCGGTCATCAACAATGCTGTAAGTATTCTATCCACTATCGTTACCATGGGTTACAGAGGAAGGAGAGAGCGAGGCGAAGGACGATGTACTATCGTCGAGTGCGTGTTGCTTCCATGTATTACGTTAGTTATATACTACATATCAATGTCTTACCACAGGTAACCCGTCGCCTGCTTCATCGTCCAACATTGGTGTTCAGAATGCCTGGTTTACTTTGTATTGATGGGATCCCTGTGTCTAATGAAGAACGAACAAAAGCAGAAGTTTATTTCTTAGAACAACAGGTATTTTCTATTGCTTGGGATTCCTGTGACAAAATCCTCTATGTCTTGTAATCGTTGCTGTCGTCACTATCATCAACATCGTTGTCATCATCATCACAGTCATCACCATCACAGTCACCACCATCACAGTCATCACCATCACAGTCATCACCATCACAGTCATCACATCACAGTCATCACCATCACAGTCATCACCATCACAGTCATCACCATCACAGTCATCATCACAGTCATCAGTCATCATCATCACCATCACAGTCATCACCATCACAGTCATCACCATCACAGTCATCACCATCAGTCATCACCATCACAGTCATCACCATCACAGTCATCACCATCACAGTCATCACCATCACAGTCATCACCATCACAGTCATCACACAGTCATCAGTCATCACAGTCATCACAGTCATCACCATCACAGTCATCACCATCACAGTCATCATCACCATCACAGTCACCATCACCACCATCACAGTCACACAGTCATCAGTCATCACCATCACAGTCATCACCATCACAGTCATCACCATCACAGTCATCACCATCACAGTCATCACCATCACAGTCATCACCATCACAGTCATCACCATCACAGTCATCACCATCACAGTCATCACCATCACAGTCATCACCATCACAGTCATCACCATCAGTCATCACATCACAGTCATCACAGTCATCACACATCACAGTCATCACCATCACAGTCATCACACCATCACAGTCATCACCATCACAGTCATCACCATCATCACACAGTCATCACAGTCATCACCATCACAGTCATCACCATCACATCACACACCATCACAGTCACCATCACAGTCATCACCATCATCACCATCACAGTCACCATCACAGTCATCACCATCACAGTCATCATCACAGTCATCACCATCACACAGTCAGTCATCACCATCACAGTCATCACCATCACAGTCATCACCATCACAGTCAGTCACCATCACAGTCATCATCACAGTCATCACCATCACAGTCATCACAGTCATCACAGTCATCACAGTCATCACCATCACAGTCATCACCATCACAGTCATCACAGTCATCCATCACATCACCATCACAGTCATCACCATCATCACACATCACAGTCATCACCATCACAGTCATCACCATCACCATCACAGTCATCACCATCACAGTCATCACCATCACATCACCATCATCATCAGTCACAGTCATCACACCATCACAGTCATCACCATCACAGTCATCACCATCACAGTCATCACCATCACAGTCATCACCATCACATCACAGTCATCACCATCACAGTCATCACAGTCCATCACCATCAGTCATCATCACAGTCATCATCATCACATCACAGTCATCACCATCACAGTCATCACCATCACAGTCATCACCATCACATCACAGCATCATCACCATCATCACAGTCATCACCATCACAGTCATCACCATCACCAGTCATCACCATCACAGTCATCACCATCACAGTCATCACCATCACAGTCATCACCATCACATCATCACATCACAGTCACACCATCACCAGTCATCACAGTCATCACAGTCACCATCAGTCATCACCATCACAGTCATCACCATCACAGTCACATCACCATCACAGTCATCACCATCACATCACCATCATCACCATCACAGTCATCACCATCACAGTCATCACCATCACAGTCATCACAGTCATCACCATCACAGTCATCACCATCATCACCATCACAGTCATCACCATCACAGTCATCACCATCACAGTCATCATCCATCACAGTCATCACCATCACAGTCATCACCATCATCAGTCATCACCATCACAGTCATCACCATCACAGTCACCATCATCATCACATCACAGTCATCACCATCACAGTCATCACCATCACAGTCATCATCACAGTCATCACCATCACAGTCATCACAGTCATCATCACAGTCATCACAGTCATCCACCATCACAGTCATCACCATCACAGTCATCACCATCACAGTCATCACCATCACAGTCATCACCATCCATCACAGTCATCACACCATCACAGTCATCACACATCACAGTCATCACAGTCATCATCACAGTCACCATCACAGTCATCACCACAGTCATCACCATCACATCACCATCACAGTCATCACACCATCACAGTCATCACCATCACAGTCATCACACATCACAGTCATCACCATCATCAGTCAGTCATCACCATCACAGTCATCACCATCACAGTCAGTCATCACCATCACATCACCATCACAGTCACCATCACAGTCACCATCACCATCACAGTCATCACCATCAGTCATCACCATCACAGTCATCACCATCACCATCACACAGTCACAGTCACCATCACAGTCATCACCATCACAGTCATCACCATCACAGTCATCACCATCACAGTCATCACCATCACAGTCACCACCATCACATCACCATCACAGTCATCACCATCACAGTCATCACCATCACAGTCATCACCATCACAGTCATCACCATCACAGTCACCATCAGTCATCACAGTCATCACCATCACAGTCATCACCATCACAGTCATCACCATCACAGTCATCACCATCACAGTCATCACCATCACAGTCATCACCACCATCACAGTCATCACCATCACAGTCACCATCACAGTCATCACCATCACAGTCATCACCATCACAGTCATCACCATCACAGTCATCACAGTCATCACCATCATCAGTCATCACCATCACAGTCATCACCATCACAGTCATCACCATCACAGTCATCACCAGTCATCAGTCATCACCATCACAGTCATCACCATCACAGTCATCATCACATCATCACCATCACATCACAGTCATCACCATCAGTCAGTCATCACCATCATCAGTCATCCACATCACAGTCATCACCATCACAGTCATCACCATCACAGTCATCACCATCACAGTCATCACCATCACAGTCATCACCACAGTCATCATCATCATCACAGTCATCACCATCACAGTCATCACCATCACAGTCATCACCATCACAGTCATCACCATCATCAGTCATCACAGTCATCACAGTCATCACCATCACAGTCATCACCATCACAGTCATCACCATCACAGTCATCACCATCACAGTCATCACCATCACAGTCATCACCATCACAGTCATCACCATCACAGTCACAGTCATCACATCAGTCATCACCATCACAGTCATCACAGTCATCACAGTCATCACCATCACAGTCATCACCATCACAGTCATCACAGTCACATCACAGTCATCACCATCACAGTCATCACCATCACAGTCATCACCATCACAGTCATCACCATCACAGTCATCACATCACAGTCATCATCACAGTCATCACAGTCATCACCATCACAGTCATCACCATCACAGTCATCACACATCACAGTCATCACCATCACAGTCATCACAGTCATCATCACAGTCATCACCATCATCAGTCATCACCATCACAGTCATCACAGTCACCATCACAGTCATCACCATCACAGTCATCACACACATCATCACAGTCATCACAGTCACAGTCATCACCATCACAGTCATCACCATCACAGTCATCACCATCACAGTCATCACCATCACAGTCATCACCATCACAGTCATCACCATCACAGTCATCACACAGTCATCACCATCATCACCATCACAGTCATCACCATCACAGTCACCATCACAGTCATCATCATCACATCACAGTCATCACCATCACATCACCACCATCACAGTCATCACCATCACAGTCATCACCATCACAGTCATCACCATCACAGTCATCACCATCACAGTCATCAGTCATCACCATCACAGTCATCATCACCATCACAGTCATCACCATCACAGTCATCACATCACAGTCATCACCATCACAGTCATCACCATCACCATCACAGTCATCACACAGTCATCACCATCACAGTCATCACCATCACAGTCATCAGTCATCACCATCACAGTCATCACCATCACAGTCATCATCCATCACAGTCATCACCATCACAGTCATCACCATCATCACAGTCATCACCATCATCACACACAGTCATCACACATCACAGTCATCACCATCACAGTCATCACCATCACAGTCATCACCATCACAGTCATCACAGTCATCACCATCACAGTCATCACCATCACAGTCATCACCATCAGTCATCACCATCACAGTCAGTCATCACCATCACAGTCATCACCATCACAGTCATCACCATCACAGTCACCATCACAGTCACCCATCACAGTCATCACCATCACAGTCATCACCATCACAGTCATCACCATCACAGTCATCACCATCACAGTCATCATCACATCATCACATCACAGTCATCACCATCACAGTCACATCACCATCACATCATCATCACAGTCATCACCATCACAGTCATCACCATCAGTCACCATCACAGTCATCACCATCACAGTCATCAGTCACCATCACAGTCATCACCATCACAGTCATCACCATCACAGTCATCACCATCACCATCACCATCAGTCATCACCATCACAGTCATCAGTCACAGTCACAGTCATCACCATCACATCACATCATCACCATCACAGTCATCACCATCACAGTCATCACCATCACAGTCATCACCATCACAGTCATCACAGTCATCACCACAGTCACCATCACAGTCATCACATCACAGTCATCACCATCACAGTCATCACCATCACAGTCATCACCATCACAGTCATCACCATCACAGTCATCATCACCATCACAGTCATCACCATCACATCACAGTCATCACCATCACATCACAGTCATCACCATCACAGTCACCATCACAGTCATCACCATCACAGTCACACAGTCATCATCACAGTCATCACCATCACATCACCATCATCACCATCACAGTCATCACCATCACAGTCATCACCATCACACAGTCATCACCACCATCACAGTCATCACCATCACAGTCATCACCATCACAGTCACAGTCACACATCACAGTCACCATCACAGTCATCACCACCATCACATCAGTCATCACCATCACAGTCATCACATCACCATCACAGTCACCATCACAGTCATCACCATCACAGTCACCATCACAGTCATCACCATCACAGTCATCACCATCACAGTCATCACCATCACAGTCATCACCATCACAGTCATCACCATCACAGTCACCACCATCACAGTCATCACCATCACAGTCACAGTCATCACATCACCATCACAGTCATCACCATCACAGTCATCACCATCACAGTCATCACCATCATCATCACCATCACAGTCATCACCATCACAGTCACACCATCACAGTCATCACCATCACAGTCACACCATCACAGTCATCACCATCACAGTCATCATCACATCACATCACAGTCATCATCACAGTCATCACCATCACAGTCATCACATCACACCATCACAGTCACCATCACAGTCATCACAGTCATCACCATCACATCACCATCACAGTCATCACCATCACAGTCATCACAGTCATCATCAGTCATCACCATCATCACATCACAGTCATCACCATCACAGTCATCACCATCACAGTCATCACCATCACAGTCATCACCATCACAGTCATCACCATCACATCACCATCACAGTCATCATCAGTCATCACAGTCATCACCATCACAGTCATCACCATCACAGTCATCACCATCACAGTCATCACCATCACAGTCATCACCATCACAGTCATCACCATCACAGTCATCACCACCATCAGTCATCACAGTCATCACATCACAGTCATCACCATCACAGTCATCACCATCACAGTCATCATCACAGTCATCACAGTCATCACCATCACAGTCATCACCATCACAGTCATCACACATCACAGTCATCACCATCACAGTCATCACCCATCAGTCATCACATCACATCACAGTCATCACCATCACAGTCATCACCATCACAGTCATCACAGTCATCACAGTCATCACCATCACAGTCATCACCATCACAGTCATCACCATCACATCACCATCACAGTCATCACCAACACAGTCATCACCATCACAGTCAGTCACACCATCACATCACAGTCATCACCATCACAGTCATCACCATCACAGTCACCATCACAGTCATCACCATCACATCATCACATCACAGTCATCACCATCACAGTCATCACAGTCATCACAGTCATCAGTCATCACAGTCATCACACACAGTCATCACAGTCATCACCATCACAGTCATCACCATCACAGTCATCACCATCACAGTCATCACCATCACAGTCATCACCATCACAGTCATCACCATCACAGTCATCACCATCACAGTCATCACCATCACAGTCATCACCATCACAGTCATCACCATCACAGTCATCACCATCACCATCACAGTCACAGTCATCACCATCACAGTCATCACCATCACATCAGTCATCACCATCACAGTCATCATCACCATCACATCACAGTCATCACCATCACAGTCATCACCACAGTCACAGTCATCACCATCACAGTCATCACACATCACAGTCATCACCATCACAGTCATCACCATCACAGTCATCACATCACAGTCACAGTCATCACATCATCACCATCACAGTCATCACCATCACAGTCATCACCATCACAGTCACATCAGTCATCACAGTCATCACAGTCATCACCATCATCACATCACAGTCATCACCATCACATCATCACCATCACAGTCATCACCATCACAGTCACCATCACAGTCATCACCATCACAGTCATCAGTCATCACACAGTCACACCATCACAGTCATCACCATCACAGTCATCACCATCACAGTCATCACCATCACATCACAGTCATCACCATCACAGTCATCACCATCACAGTCATCACCATCACAGTCATCACCATCACAGTCATCACACAGTCATCACCATCACAGTCATCACATCATCATCACCATCACAGTCATCACATCATCACATCACAGTCATCACCATCACATCACCATCACAGTCATCACCATCACAGTCATCACCATCACAGTCATCACCATCACAGTCATCACCATCACAGTCATCACCATCACAGTCATCACATCATCACAGTCATCACCATCACAGTCATCACCATCACAGTCATCACCATCACAGTCATCACCATCACAGTCATCACCATCACAGTCATCACCATCACAGTCAGTCACCTCACACCATCACATCACAGTCATCACCATCACAGTCATCACCATCACATCACCATCACAGTCATCACCATCACAGTCATCACAGTCATCACCATCACAGTCATCACCATCAGTCAGTCATCACCATCACAGTCATCACCATCACAGTCATCACCATCACAGTCATCATCACATCACAGTCATCACCATCACAGTCATCACCATCAGTCAGTCATCACCATCATCAGTCATCACCATCACAGTCATCACAGTCATCACATCACAGTCATCACCATCACAGTCATCACCATCACAGTCATCACCATCACAGTCATCACCATCACAGTCATCACACAGTCATCATCAGTCATCAGTCACCATCACATCACCATCACAGTCATCACCATCACAGTCATCACCATCACAGTCATCACAGTCATCACCATCACAGTCATCACCATCACAGTCATCACCATCACAGTCATCACCATCACAGTCATCACCATCACAGTCATCACCATCACAGTCATCACAGTCATCACCATCACAGTCATCACCATCACAGTCATCACATCACATCATCATCAGTCATCACCATCACAGTCATCACATCACACCATCACAGTCATCACCATCACAGTCATCACCATCACAGTCATCACCATCACAGTCATCACCATCACAGTCATCACCATCACACCATCACCATCACAGTCATCACCATCACAGTCATCACCATCACAGTCATCACCATCACAGTCATCACCATCACACAGTCATCACCATCACAGTCATCACCATCATCACAGTCATCACACAGTCATCACCATCACAGTCATCACCATCACAGTCATCACAGTCATCACATCATCACCATCACAGTCATCACCATCACAGTCATCACCATCATCACCATCACACCATCACAGTCACCACACAGTCATCACCATCACAGTCATCACCATCACACAGTCATCACAGTCATCACCATCAGTCATCATCACAGTCATCACCATCACAGTCATCACCATCACAGTCATCACCATCACAGTCATCACCATCACAGTCATCACCATCACAGTCATCACCATCACAGTCACCATCACAGTCATCACCATCACAGTCATCACCATCACAGTCACCACCATCAGTCATCACCATCACAGTCATCACCATCACAGTCATCACCATCAATCATCACCATCACAATCATCATCATCACACCATCATCACCATCACAGTCACATCACAGTCATCACCATCACAGTCATCACCATCACAGTCATCACCATCACAGTCACCACCATCACAGTCATCACCATCACAGTCATCACCATCACAGTCATCACCATCACAGTCACCACCATCACAGTCATTACCAAAGCTGTCAACATTGTTGTAATCGTCACTATCATCATTATCATCATACCAGCATCACCTGAACTACATCATTGTCATCACCATCATCATCATCTACTTAATGGGAGTTTTTCAACTACTATTTACAATGATCATTTCAGGGAGGCATGCAAAACAATGCAGGATTTGATTCAGCTCTTCCTGGTATTGTTGCAACCACACGACAGGGTCATGCACCTCTGAGGGTACGTGTTCACATAATTCCTTCCAATTCTACTAAGGACTATAACATTAGTCCATTAATGTGTTCTTAGCAGAGGATCGCGTTAGGTGTACGGTATATAACATTAGTCCATTAATGTGTTCTTAGCAGAGGATCGCGTTAGATGTACGGTATATAATATTAGTCCATTAATGTGTTCTTAGCAGAGGATCGCGTTAGGTGTACGGTATATAACTTTTGACAGTCTGAGGATTCAATTTTCAACGAAATATTGCGTTGCAAAGAGTAGATCGAGCTTCAACTTTTCCCTGCGCTGCGACAACAGTGTCAGTGTGTAATAGAGTCGTTTTCGTATGAGTGGGAAGTAGTTACGGTACGGTTCGTGCGGTGCGGTGACCGTGCCGTATCCAAGCATTCTGATTGGTTGAGCGATGATTTTGTATGCTGTGATTGGTTGAATAGAATGTCTTCTATTCCGTACCGTGATCGTAACTCCGTGCCGTAGGTTTCCTACTAATATACGAAAACGACTACTAGATTCGTTCCCAGTCGCTTCCGTGGGAGAGAGCGCGGAGCTTCACGGGAAGGAAGAGAAAAAAGAAGGAATCCTTCCCAGACTCCTTCGCGAGCAGACAAACATTTCCCAAACTCCATTACGCGCAGTAAGTAACGGTCTCGTGTAGTATAATCCATTACGCGCAGTAAGTAACGGTCTCGTGTAGTATACTCCATTACGCGCAGTAAGTAACGGTCTCGTGTAGTATACTCCATTACGTGCAGTAAGTAACGGTCTCGTGTAGTATACTCTATTTGCAACTTGTATCACAAAGACGTTGCGAGTTACAAGAAAACTCGTGTAACAGGGCCTTTATATGGTTTTATCGTTATTTGGCAGGTCACAACTATGCATCTCGGTAACTCGGAGAGAAACTGGAATGCCACTTCAAGGCAAGACTTTACGACCAATGGTAACGGCGACTCGCGTGATTCTAGTAACAAAGGTACAGTATTTCAACTCACGGCGTTCAAATACATTTTTAAAGATCATGTATTATTTTACAATGGTACGGCTCCTACTGCACTGTTTGATCATAAATGTCCTCTCTCTCATCAGGGGGGGTCAAGCACCAATAACGCATTAGATATCAGCTCATCCAGGGGGTGCGCACCCCCTGCACCCCTCCCCTAGATCCACCCCTGCGAAGGCGAAAACCTTGTTTAAACAGACAGCAAAAAAATAGGGTGTTTGGCCAATCTCGACTGAATAAAATTCCTCACGTGACCGGAAATGACGTATGTAAATAGTAAACATTTCTTGTCTTGTTTTCCACAGGCCGGCGAGTAGTGAACAACAGAGGAGTATCGAGCAACTCTCAACACAACCTACTGTCTGCAAGTGATTCATTCCATCAGAATGATCGACGTTCCCATAGCAACTCCAATGTTCCCAATAGCAATTCATTTTCACGGCTCTCCAATGGAACCATTTCGTACATCCCCCATGGATTCTCGTACCCTACTTATCCTTGTGGAAACGAAGAAAGGTATGTAGAAATTCCTGTACACAACACAGATAGCCCAACGATCCTATTGGCAACACAGGTAGCCCAACGATCCTGTAGACACCACAGGTAGCCCAACGATCCTATAGGCAACACAGGTAGCCCAACGATCCTGTAGACACCACAGGTAGCCCAACGATCCTGTAGAGACCACAGGTAGCCCAACGATCCTATAGGCAACACAGGTAGCCCATCGATCCTGTAGGCACACCACAGGTAGCCCAACGATCCTGTAGACACCACAGGTAGCCCAACGATCCTGTAGACACCACAGGTATCCCAACGATCCTGTAGGCACCACAGGTAGCCCAACGATCCTGTAGACACCAAAGGTAGCCCAGAGGAAGATATATGTGCAACGTCTTTTTATAATGGGCTTCCTGTGGCAGAGGTTGGTCGCCTGTGGATCGTTTTTTTAACTTTATTTAAAGAAGGTATATTCTCTACTTTCTCATAGCACATAATGCTTTGCGCCTTGGGGGGTAATACAAAAGAAAATGGTGTTGCATAATTACACGATTGACAGAAAGCTCCCATTTTCTTTTGTATTACCCCCCAAGGCACAAAGCATTATGTGCTATGAGAAAGTAGAGAATAAGGTTTTCCGTGCGCCTGTCTGTGTTAGTACCAGGCTCTTTCTTACCTTGTTTTAAACAGTTGTTTATTTTCGCAGGAGTAAAGGAAATCAGAGGCACAGGTGAAGCCATTCTGAACTAGAATATGAAGAGAAGTTCGCCTCAAGTAGTTGAAAACCCCTTGCTCCAAGGTGTACAGCTCAGGAACTGCGTTACGAATGTTTCTCCTCGCCCCTCCCCACAAAGGAGACAATTTGTACAGATCCACCTCACCCCTCACTCCATGGGGTAATGGTCTCACCCCCTTCCCCAAGGGATAAACCGCAGAGGAGGCTCACCGCCACTCAATGAAATGGATGGCAGTGATCCGCCATCTGGTCAGGTCTTCGTGTGGCTGCAGAAAAATTCTGGCTATTGTTCTATAGTCGTTGTATGTATTGTTTTTACATTAAAAAAAAAACAGCCAGGATAATTTGTGCAGCTACACGAAGACTGTCTGTATGGTGGATTAGTGTATATAGACTACTCTAATACCATACTTCTTAAACTAATAACTCTATAATTCCAGTATCCTAAAATCATTTGACGCTGAGGGAGGTCCGTGATGGACCACAGCATGTTTACATAAAGGACTTTATAATAGCAACAGTGTCATGGTCCTCTTTTTCTGTTAGACTGGTGATCACTTTCAAATAATCGCTGTTACCATAGTAACCAGTGAAAAAGTATCATTGATAGCCTTTTTAGTTCCATCACGCAACGCTCCCGGCCCGTGACGGAACTAAAAACGGCTGATGTTGTATTTAACTGTACCCAAACATACATCTTCCAGGATCTTCTAGTTTTATCTTTCAAAAATTCCATCAAAATAACGAAAGACCGCAGGGCCGGAGTTGTAGAAAAAGAGCCGTACAGAAATATTAATCATAAATATGTGTTTATAAAATCCACTATTACTATAACTATACACATGAAGATGGTAGGATCAATACATTACCATAATAGAGTCGTTTTCGTATGAGTGGGAAGTAGCTACGGTACAGTTCGTGCCGTCCAGTGACCGTATCGCGCTATCATCATGCCGTATCCAAGCATTCTGAATGGTTGAGAAATGATTTCGCGCGCTGTGATTGGTTGAATACAATGTGTTCGATTCCGTACCGTGACCGTAACTCCGTACCGTAGGTTTCCCACTCATACGAAAACGACTCTATCATTCGCGCATATACAAACCACTATACCTCGTAGAAACTTTATAGAGTTGTAAACGTCAAAAATTGTAAATGTAACGTGCTGTATTCTAGATCTCAGTGGTGTTGGTTTAGGTTCGAAAAGGATCATGGTACAATTACAGCCGCCATTTTTTATTTTTTTTCCCCCTTTCTTTTCGCGGTGGATGATGTAATCGTAAACCATGATTTTGAGGCACGTTGGTTTTGTGTTGTTCGTATAATAATAATATTATGTCTTCAGTGCCTTTGTATATATACAAAAATGATACGAATACAAGATTTTTACAGATTATAGAGCGTTTTCTTGCGGCCGAAAGTCCTTTCAAATCCGACTCGCATTCTCCCAAATGACGTCGTCGGTCTGTCAGCACTCGAACTCCCGCGTAGCTTGTCCGTTGAACCGCTGTGTAGTTTATTAAGTAAAAATGGTCCCTTTGGTTTCTCACTGTTTCTGTCTCCATTTTGTTTCTTAGTCTCGTTATTGTTCGGTTCAATCGACTCGCGTCCACAGGCTAAATCCCGCTGACCCGAGGGATTTCCAGACTTAACCCGCTGCAGTGTAAACATCTTTTGGTTGGGCGTTTTGTTTTCCTCGTCGAGTTTGGGTAGCTTGTTTGTAGAGGCCACGCCCTTGACTTTCTCCACAGAGAATGGACTTTTCTTCCTTTGCGACGTGGGACTATTACATTTGGACATAAATTTAAGTTTTGAACTATTTTCTTCGCTCAAGTCTCGAAGCGACTTTGAAGGCTTCAGTTGGCCGTCGACATAGTCTTTGCGTCGTACCTCCGGGCTAGTTTTACACCCCACCTCGAAAGTGGGATTCAAGTCATTCTTTTCAAACTGGCCTTTAAGGCCAACCCTTTCAAACGAAGGTGTCCTTTTCCTCTTTTCTAAAGAAGGAGACCTCCTCATTCCGAGAGAAGGGATTTTAAGGGTCTCTCTCTTGTCCATGCCACGATACGTTAACACTCGTTTCAACAGTTCCTTTAATAGATCGTGTACTTCGTTATACCCCTCAGATATCGATACCTCGTAAAACGTACAGTCCAGTTCGTTTGAGAACGCGATGCCTTCCTCAATATCAACGCGTCGAAGATGGTCTAGATCCTTCTTCGTTGCGACAATGACGATGGACATCGACTCGATTCCGCTCCTGTGGTCCTTGATGTACCTGGCGATACTCTGCGCCTCGTCGAAACTTGATCGATCAACGATGGAATATAAAATTATGAATAAGTCTCCGCGCCGTGTGGAACGTCTGATCTTGACATCGGTGTTCTAAAACACATCAACTTTAATTAGGATAATTACAATAGATACGCGCGCTCTGATTGGTCAATAATTACGTCATATGTTGCAATAGTCACCGCGCGGTGAATATAGAGATACGCGCTCTGATTGGTCAATAATTACGTCATATGTTGCAATAGTCACCGCGCGGTGAATATAGAGATATGCGCTCTATAGATTGGTCAATAATTACGTCATATGTTGCAATAGTCACCGCGCGGTGAATATAGAGATATGCGCTCTGATTGGTCAATAATTACGTCATATGTTGCAATAGTCACTGCGCGGTGAATATAGAGATATGCGCTCTATAGATTGGTCAATAATTACGTCATATGCTGCAATAGTCACCGCGCGGTGAATATAGAGATATGCGCTCTGATTGGTCAATAATTACGTCATATGTTGCAATAGTCACCGCGCAGTGAATATAAAAGAAAAGTGATCTACTAAAATGGCCAGGTGTCGCTTTATCGATGCTTCGCACGAAAAAGTTGCGAAAATAAATGGAAAATACTAATGTTTTCCAAAGAAATATTTAGTCAACTGAAAGCGTTGAAATGGCGGCCGAATGTAAAGCTACTCGTTTAAGTAATGGTCCGTGTAAGAACTAGGGAGAGATCAATAGGGCCGCGGCAAGAACGACCGTTTTTTGTAATCCCAAGACGCTAGATAATCTGATTAAAACACGCAATACTATTGGTCCAGAAGGGCAAAAGCGCCAAATTCAAACTTTAGAATTAAATAACATTTTAACCACACGGATTTACAGCAATAATGTTCGCAAGTGCCTGGGAAATGGCATAACAAAATGACTACTTGAGTTCTAAAAAAATTGACCGTGGGACTCCGTTAGAACTTTGTGAGTTTTGTTGATTAGCGCTCAGTTGCCACTTTGAAGACGTAATACGAGGCGACTTTTTATGCCAAGACTGACAGCCCGGCGGTCGGAAATAATAATGAACAGGAAAGCATGGATACAAAGGACGCAATTTTGTGTACAAAAGCAGAGATGCGCAGCACCATCTCACACGAAACACCACGCCAAACACTCAGTATACATCATAGTAAATGTTGCAAGTGATTTGAGTAGAAGACTAGTAGAGCCAAAACAAGAAAATACTGAAATACTTGTTAGTACGAAATTCAAACAGTGCCGATATTATTATATCATTTAATCTCTTGATCGATATTATATAATTCACTACTCGAAGACACAGTGCATCATAGATAGTGCATCATATAGTCAATTTCTGCTGAACTTCGATGTCAAAGCCTTACAAAATGACCTTTATAGCCTGCGTTGACAGCTAGTTGACATTCTCTGACCGAGCGCTTCATGTTCGTTCTTGCTTCGAGGGTTTTTCGACGTGTGGTCCGGTTTTCTTCCCTCAATAAAAACGGATCCATAACAATATTTCGATCTGAGTTGTGCTACGTGGTCAAACATGGGTTGTATATGGTGCGTTATATGCCTTCGAATACGGGCCACGTTGAGCTCCCGTTGAGCTGCGTCCTTCGTCATACAGTATATAAACTCAGATGCCGACTGCAAGGAAGGATGATTTAGCCCCATAAATTATTGCTATCACACAGATAAATCACAGTCATTCAATTCTATTGACTGAATACATGTGTCGGGAAATGTTTTCGTGAGCGCGCCTTCTTCTATATCCCAGTCTATATCCATCAGTCACACAATGACAACAAAATCTCCCCACACAGCGTGTGAATCAAACATAGTAGGGTTTATGACGTTCTTCGAAGCCCCAGTCCTTGTGTTTTGGGCAAAAGCAGCTACTAGTAAAAGCCATGCAGTGATACAAAGGCACAAAACACCAATAAATTCGGAAGATGACGCATCGCGACAACAAAAATGCAATATGGCGTCAACTCACAACGTGACTAGGAGCCATTCTCGTACCCAGAGCCCGCTCGTCATTTGGTTTGTCGCTGGCTCTGGGAATCCCTGAAATTTTAGCGAATTTCATTGGCTGATGAAATCAACAATGACTGATCGTATTTGATTGGTTCATGAGATCAACAAAGATTCAAACTTGCAAGGCGAACGAAAGGAATGACAGCGACGGTTGTATTTTCATACAATGGTATTCCGTTATTGAATTATAAAGCTATGGAAATGAGAGTGACTGTGTAGACATAAATTGATCTGAATTCGTAAAGGGCGATCTAACAATACATAAATTATAAAAGTAAAGTAACGGCTACAGACACAATCGATCGTACTCGCTTTGAGTATTCAAAGGAATATTTCAATAACAAAGCGGAAGACAGGAAGGTTCACATGCAAGATATATTAGAACATGTATTTATCGTCCGGCCTTTACCGCAACAGAGCCAGAGAAGAACCGGTGATGAACGTCGAAGGGATTTTAAACGGCTACACGAAGATAAATGTACAAACTTGTGTACTTGTTACATATGAATATTCAAACCAACGTAAATACTACGTAGCCAGTAGACTCTTCCACAGTACCCGCTCTCAGCGGTCTTTAGTATGAGCATGCGCTCTGACGACTTGGTCGTCAAAATTTGACGACCGAGCAACAGGGTTTCCCAGAGCCAGCGACAAACCAAATGACGAGCGGGCTCTGGGTACGAGAATGGACTAGGAGCAGTCACTTTTCACCAGTCCCACGGTAGAATTTCGAATAATTTGGCCAAGACAAAGGCATTTAAGACTGGGACCCACTCGTGAAATAAAATATTCATAAAACAGTTTTTATGGGGTGGTTTTTGGCGGAAAACCTCGATAAGCCAATCAGATTTGAGGATTTTAATTGAATATCCAATTTGTTTATCCAATTAGTTTATTTGCTTTTGCCGCTCTCCAACTTACACGTTACTTATTTATAATATGCTACCAAATGTCTCTATATTGACCTGTGTAATTATGGGACTGCGATATTTCTAATGCAGGGCCTACCATCATGCAACTACTCCCTCTTTCCGTCAATTACCTTGCATCCATCAAAGCGTCTATCTACCCATTCATCCATTCATCCCTCCATTCATCCCAGCCATTATTCATTGTCCAGTCATCCCATCCATCCACACAAGTTAACTAACTAATCATCCATCGCATCATCGTCACGTGACCAGTCCCATCCATGGAATTACGTTAGTTAAGTTTTACCTCTCCAACCGTCTATCTACCCAACCATCCATCCATCCATCCTTCCATTCATCCCAGCCATTATTCATTGTCCAGTCATCCCATCCATCCATTCAAATTAACTAACTAATTATCCATGCATTCATCGTCACGTGACCAGTCCCATCCATGGATTTACCGGTTAGTTAGTCGACATGTATTACCTCTCCAGCTGTGTCCATGATGTCCACAAGCACGTCCTCGTTTTCAATCTGTAGCATATGACGATATGTGGATTCTGAATCATTGTGAACAACATGGAATTAATCCACGTGCTTGACTTGTTTATTTGCACGTGTCTTTGAAAGACTCAAAAAGCCCTTCCACAGTAGACAGAGTCAACTCAATTCAGAGTTTAAGAATAAGGTTCAGTGCGCATGCAATTTTATCCCGAATTTATCACTTTCTTCTGTTAACGTTTGTGTTATTTTTAAATAACAAAAGAAGATGATATAATCGGGATAAAACCGCATGCGCACTGAACCTTATTCTTAAACTCCGAACTGGCTTATAGAAGCTGTGTTTCTTTTTCATGGGCTTCCTGTGGTCGAGTGCGCGCAATAATATTGGGCTCCCTGTGGTAGAGACCTGCAATAATATTGGGCTCCCTGTGGCTCCGGTTGTTCAAAGGCTGGATAGCACTACCCGTTTCTCTACGCGTTGGTTAAATCCCTATCCAGTACATACATCGATGGTGTTGTCCACTATATTTATCCACTGGATAAGGATCAGTATCCAATGGATAGCGCTATCCAGCTGGCTTTGAACAACCAGTGCCAGCTCTGCGCGCGCATCAAAAAGACGCACACATCATATCCTTATATTTTTAACAAAATGCACTCACCTAGCGTACGGTCGTATTCTCCAATGAATCGGCGTGTCATGAAGCGAACTGTCAAAGCTGTAAAAGATACAAACTCAAGTATGATTGAAGGTGTCAAAAAACTGGGAACACGTAAAACAATCACACAATAGGGCCATTTATACGAGCGAAAATAGGACGCGTCTTAAATAAGACGCGAACTATCCGTAAAAATGGCACTTTTTGTCGTGTTCTTAATTAAGTCGCGAACAAAATAAGAACAGCTCAAAACGCTGTTCTTCGGTAAGTCGCGTCTTAATTAAGAATACGACAAAAAGTGCCGTTTGTACGGATAGTTCGCGTCTTATTTAAAACGCGTCTTAGATAAGACGCGTCCTATTTTCGCTCGTATAAATGGCCCTAATATGAACGTAGCTGAGCTAACTGGCTCTCAAGCCTGGTTTTCACTAGCGATGCAAGCATAGCCACTGGTGCGCAATGCGTTATTACTTGGTGGGCTGCCTGTGTCACGCCGAGTTGAAAAATGGGCTTTCTTTTTCTTTATATGGTCACAAATCACCAACTGAATACCAAGGCGCATGCGCTCTGTGCCGCTGAGGAAACAAAAGGCTCATTGCTCAAGCCCACTGAGTGAATGCCCAGTGGAATAGCCGATCATGATATTTACTACTGAAGTAGATTGAAGTTGAAATTATGGGTTTTCTTTAAAATGCAGGAACTGTAGCGTTTCTGGAACCCCCCTTTTTGAAATCCTGGATCCGCCACTGTAGAGCATCTTGTTTCACTATGAAAACGCGTGACACAAGCATAGGCATAAACGCAAGAATCGAAAATGCTTGTACTTGCGCTGCTAGTGTAACACAAAACCAGACTTTACAGAAACGGAATTGAGCCCGGCGTGAAGGAATTACTGCACGAAGTTCATTGGCAGTTATTTCGTTGTGGCAAAGGTCATTTTGTTAACATCGACACTTATCTGTTAACATCAAGGCCACGAATTCTCTTACAATCTGCACGTAGTTAACGTCGACACAGACTTCATTTTTTACAACTTCATTATGCTGCAATACTTTCCCTTGAGCGTCATGAATGGACGGGTTTTGAGTTCCCACTGAGATACCGCTGTAATGTCACACAGCTCAGGGTTAGCCTCGAGTCAGTGTCAATTATTCACTGAGATACCGCTGTAATGTCACACAGCAGACGCACTGCTCAGGGTTAGCCTCGAGTCAGTGTCGATTATTCACTGAGATACCGCTCTAATGTCACACTGCAGACGCACTGCTCAAGGGTAAGCCTCGAGTCAGTGTGGGATCGAGTACAGCGATGTCTACACAACTCAAAACTGTTCTATTTGTAAACAAACAATTGACGTTTTTCGCCCATTTTTTACTCGAAGGAGACGGCTAACTTACCAGATTTCCCGACGCCATCTTTTCCTAAAAGAACCACTCGAAGTGGTTTTAACGCTGATCCTTGTTGATGAGACGCTCTTCGTCTTCTCATGATTTCAGCTCTGAAAATTCAACCACAAACGTACGCGTCACTCATTTGCTTCTCTAGAGAGTGTTTATGTTCTAACTGTAGGTTGTCTAGGGCCATTACAGCCTTGAAGAGTTATCGTGTGATATGGAGGGCTATTCTGGTCGCCGAATGTACGTCGCCTAACATCGCCTTGTGTCGCCCAAAGTCGTCCAAAACTACACCAATCGAAAGATTTTTCGACGTGATCTTTTCAATATTGATCTTTATAGCCGGGTGTTTCAATTTCGAACTGATATGTGAGTTTTCACCTACAGGATACGAACGACACGTCTGACTAAAATAGAACGTCAAACGAAGGTGCGGTTTTCGCAATCATTCGTCGTACATTCCTGGCGGGCGTCCTTTCTAAACAGATTCCACAGACAAAATGCGAGAACTTAGTGTCATTTTTGCACGGCATGTCAAAAAACATCCCGCTCAGTTTGTTCAAAAAAACATTTAAAATAAATAAATAATAATTTTTAGTAAACTTTGATGCTAAAAATTAACGCTAATAAAATCTTTTGAGAGAAAAAATCTAGTAAAGTTGAAAGCGACGACGTTTCGACGCTTACTTAACGTCATTATTAAGTCAAACTGAAAATGACAACTGATAAGAACCAGTTTTTTAAAGGGAAGAACACGAAAAAATGTAGTTACAATAAGAAGCTATGGATAGTCCTTAGAGAATACCGAATGCAACAGAGATCAAAGTAAACTCAAAAGTCTCTTCTAATACGCAATATCGAGTAAATCAGATCTTTGAAATACCACCTCAAATTCTCTTCAACCGACGTGCTCTCCCTCACTCGTAGGATTAAAATACCCCTATATACAAATCCACCTTTATCAATACAAGTGCGCTATTTGATTATTAATAGTTTTGTAATACATGGTATTGACCTTTTGACGTCATTGGGCGGGGGATATCTGTGTTATTTCTCAACAGCAGATGTTTGTATAATTTCGACACGTATTATATCCACTATAGCGGGCTCGCACTCAAGGTCAACTCCGAACTCAGCAGCTTCTCCATTAGCAACATTTCAGACAGTTTCATGTCTGTGCGCACATCGCTGCATGCTGACCGGCGGGCACCTCGCTGAAGTGAATAATGGTTTTGTAGCAAAGCTGCTTAAATCTGAATCTGTGACCTCTTACGACTATTAAAATCAAGAGGTAATTTCCACTCTATAGCAACAAGCACAAGCACTAGAGGCGTTTAATATGCCACTGTGAAAACGAGCCTGACGCAAGCATAAGCACAAGAGGCGTTATTTCGCTGTGAAAACGGGCCTGACGCAAGCATAAGCACAAGAGGCGTTATTTCACTGTGAAAACGGGCCTGACGCAAGCATAAGCACAAGAGGCGTTATTTCGCTGTGAAAACGGGCCTGACGCAAGCATAAGCACAAGAGGCGTTATTTCACTGTGAAAACGGGCCTGACGCAAGCATAAGCACAAGAGGCGTTATTTCGCTGTGAAAACGGGCCTAACGCAAGCATAAGCACAAGCAGAAGAGGTGTAATTTCACTGTGAAAACGGGCCTGACGCAAGCATAAGCACAAGAGGCCTTATGTCACTGTGAAAATGTGCCTGACGCAAGCATAAACGCAAGCACAAGAGACCTTATTTCACTGTGAAAACGGGCCTGACGCAAGCAGAAGCACAAGCAGAAGAGGTGTAATTTCACTGTGAAAACGGGCCTGACGCAATAAGCACAAGAACAAGAGGCGTTATTTCACAGTGAAAACGCGGGCTCGACGCAAACATAAGCACAAGCCGACAAGGAGCACTTTTTTTCATTTTCGTTTGCTTGTGCAGAATGCTTACATGTGCACGTGTTTCGTCGCTACTACTTACAATAATGTTGTTTTTGTGGGAGGTCTAGCTTTCTGATGACATAATGTGTATCTGCAATAACGCATGAAAAAACAAGCAACAAAGACGGTATAGAACATATTTGGCTTTTGAACTTCGTGCTATCTTTGGATCTTCCTCTTGTGTAAATACAAAGTGCTAGATCTACGCTCACGCCCTACACGCTAGGGCTTACATGTGTACATATAAAACCGCAATCATCATGAAATACTCTACTTGTGTACGTAGATCAACATAGAGTTTTTTAAACCTTTATAAATGACAATTCTCAAATGCCATGCTTCAAATTCTTTCCAGTCTGGCAGAAATATTTAGGATTCAATCAACGTGCTTATCCGAGTTGTAGGTTCGGTAGGAACGCTTCGTAATTAATTAACGATCAGATTCTACCGGTGTTCGCTGACATATTTGTAATTCAGCCTGAAGACTTAAGCCTGGATTTCAATAGACATGCAATTAATCATAAGTGCAAGCACAAGAGACGTTATTCCTGGGGTCGTTATTATGTCACTGTGAAAACGGGTCTGACGCAAGCATAGGGATAAACGTTTTCCATTTTCTTGTGTCTGCGCTAATAATACGTTTGCGTCGCGGGCCCGTTTTCACATGACACACTTTCTTATGCTTACGTCGATATTGACAACCAGGCCAATTAAGGATTATACTACATAATAAACCTATCTGTCTTATAATGAATGTGCTATTTTAAAAAGTAATTGTACATAACTTAGTTAAAACAACAACAATTATGTACAAATTCAAACCATGAACAGGAAAAGGTTTTCGGGGGTTTCGGCCACAATATCAGAATGCTTTTAGAATTGCACAGTTGTGGAAAACAGATCTTATATCAGGTGATTTTTCTCTGTGACATATATAGCTTCTACCTACTTGCTGTTTCTTCATGTAGCTGTCTATATATAACAGCTTGGAGTATTCATTCCACTAACGCGATGCGACCCTGACCACCGTTCCTCTCCCTCTGAGTAAACTTCTAAACCTTGAAGAAATGTGCACGATTTTATAGGCTTTTGAGACACGCCGTATTAAGGCATCTAACTACTACAGTGTTGCGTCTTTGCTCAGTCATAGTGATGATGAGAGCTGACAACTTTTGAAGAGTGAGACATCGAGACGAAACGAGTGACCCGGAAAGCCATTTCCATTCACAAGGTAGACGGGGTGAGTATACGTCAGCCATCATTATCTCATGTTTCACATAACCGTAGATGAGATGTCTATGCATTGGCCGTTGAACGACAATGAACAGGCGCTGCTTGAACACCATCAAAAGTGTAACAATTCTACTCTGAAAATACTCGTGTGTGCTTACAGTTGTGCTTATAAAGTGATCTTGAATGCTCGTGCAATATTGCGTGCATTGTAGTAGAGGAACACGTGTTGTGATCATACTGTTTTTGACAACCGGTTCACTGTGTGACACTGTTGCAGAAATGTGAAAAGGAGGGACAAGTTGGGACATCTTTCATTGCTGTAGTTGTCGCGACTATTATTATTATTATTACTATTATTATTATTATTATTACTATTATTATTATTGTTGCGTGTTATTATTATTATTATTACTATTATTATTATTATTATTACTATTATTATTATTATTACTATTATTATTATTATTATTACTAATATTATTATTATATATAATTTTGTAAATAAGGATTTTTATCTATTTTTCTATCTCTTATTTGTAATTTGTTTTGAGGAATAAAGTTATTATTATTATTATTACTATTATTATTATTATTAATATTATTGCTATTATTATGGTTATTACTATCATTATTATTATTATTATTATTATTATTATTATTATTATTATTATTAACTGAATTTCTTATTGAGAAAATCCATGCATTCATTCTCTTCGACATGTCTGTGCCATCTAATTGTCTATTTTGTTCAGCTACCTTAAGTCTAGTCAGTTCACCAGCGCGCAGTATTATAAGAAGCTTTAGTCGTGTGAAAGGGCGTGACGCACGTGCATAAGCACGCTCCGCAAGGACCAGAACATGAAATGATGTTTCCTAAAAAGAAGTTCTATTGAACTAAATTTC
This sequence comes from Actinostola sp. cb2023, assembly GCA_033675265.1. Lineage (NCBI taxonomy): Eukaryota > Metazoa > Cnidaria > Anthozoa > Actiniaria > Actinostolidae > Actinostola > Actinostola sp. cb2023. The sequence continues at coordinate 295,585 of JAUJYZ010000658.1, read as the reverse complement.
TTAAATTACTGAGGAAAAGAATCCACTGGCACGGTTGAAGCAGGAATCGATCCATAACGGTAGATCCTTACAATCACTGCAGGCCGATCAGTAGTACTGAGTGTCCATAAGGAGATAAGTATTTGGAAATATCAAGTCTGTACAGTTTAAAACTAAACAATATGTCAGTTCGAATTCTCCAGTACAATTAAGGTAGTGGACCTTGTATATTTTAACTACCTGTTCCAAGCTGCCACCTACTCGAGTATTATAATTAACCTCACAATTAATCTTCGGTAAAGACAGGATCGTGAGGTTAAAGTATTTATTGCTCTACGGCCGGTCTTGTGGTTAGTACGGATGATGCTATATAAGCTAATTGCATAATCGTTGTCGGGTTGAAAATCATAAATCATAGAAGCTAAGACCGCAAGGATGGATGGGAAATCAGTTCATGACCTGCATTACATACAGATATATTCAATGTTCTCGTAGTTATGAAGGTATATGAGCTATTTAACTAAGATCCTATAAGTCTGGATAAAAAGGAGGATCATTTGACGGTGTTATTAGAATTCCTTTTGGTCATAGCTTTCATGATTTTCAACCCGACAACGATTATGCAATTAGCTATATACCGGCATAGATATATCGCTAAACTCCTGGGATAAACTAGACACGGAGTCGCGCGTAGGGAGTTGACCTTATCATTAACGGTCGCCCCTGAGGAATAGCATAGAGTGCGGGGTTAACAACAACTATACGTCTTCAATTTTTGCGTCAGTTCGAATAAACTAGATTTCGGACGAAAAGCATGAGAAGCATTTGTGGGTCTCAATCGTCCCCTTCACAGTTCCCTGCGCCACCTTGAAAGGTAGCCGTGTCTTTACATTGAAGCGAGACCAACGGTGACCTTGCAATGATAGAGACATGTGAATAATTGTCCAAGGTGTTAAAACAGGTCTCTATCATTGCAAGGTCACCGTTGGTCTTGTTTCGATGCAAAGGCACGGCTACCTTTCAAGATGGCGCAGGGAACTGTGAAGGGGACTATTCACCAACAACAGAAATTCAGTCTCGCAAAATTCACCGCGTAGGGTCTCGAAATCTTGAAGGGGTTCACTCCCACACGTCTAGCTGAGAGTCTCGAATATCTAGAATGACGACATCGGAAACGCCCTTCTCGCTGTCTCGTAGTAGACAATTCACGTACCACCCGTAACTTTCTGAAGCGACGCCTTCCATCTGAGAAAACGGACTGAAAGTATAGCTTTTCAAGAGAGAATGTCATGAAAACGGTAACAATGAATCTATTAAAAACTTAGTGGTTTTGAAAGGAAATTGGAGCTACTGCAGGGGCGGATCCAGGGGGAGGGTTCTGGGGGTTGCAATATGGATATTTTTTTAATACCGCTTGTATATGTATGTCTGCCCGTAGGTCTCTCTTGCACTTTCAGCTCTCTCCCTCGTAAGAATAATATAATTCATTCATACTGTTTACACGACCGTTCGACTTCGAGGCCGGTTTGACTGACAACAGAAAGAACCGGCTGCTGTTTTTAGCGTCAAAAGTTCAGTTTATGTGACAGGCGTTCCATTCCTTCGAATAAAAGAGAGGGGACTGAGTACCAACCACTCGAAGAGAAGAGTAGTACTTTTAAAATACTTTAATTACATGTCAGATGCAAACAATTTCAGATTTCTTTTCCGTAAAAGCAGGTAAGTGTATTGTATAAGTAGAATAATAGTGGTTGAATCTAATAATAATAAAACAAAGCAAAATGGTGTAATACTGCATGTCACTTGATTGAATCTCGGCGAAGCTCATTGACATGACATTGATTCATGATCCGCCATCTTTAAGCACTGACAGTCATTTCATTTCATGTCCAATAAACTCAAAATTTTACTGAAAATTGAGTTTTGTTGTGTTACTAAAACAACTCCAGATCTCTAAAAATTGCATTGTGGAGCTTGTAGATTTCAAAATTTTCTGGGGGGGCATGCCCCCACACCCCCCTAGTAGTTCGCGGCTTCGCCGCTCACACAACACCCTGTTCGACAAAAACCTGGATCCGCCCCTGTACTGTTTGCAACGAGTTTGAAGGTTATTTAAACTTTTTAAAAATCCGTGAAGCGATTCAATGAAGGGTATATACACCAAATTGGAGAATCGTTGTCGGGTTCAAAATCATAGAACATAGAAGAAGCTGAGACCGAAATAGCTTATGGGAAATATGTTAATTAGATGCCGTTGACTATGTTACCTGTTTTGCAATCGGAATGCAAAAATGCATTAATTAACATATTTCCCATAAGCTATTTCGGTCTCAGCTTCTATGTTCTATGATTTTGAACCCGACAACGATTCTTCAATTTCGGAAAAAACTCTATTTCCAATCGTTTACGTCTGTACGGAGGGTCAAAACGGAGGAAAAACAAATTAATTTTCAAATAAATACGTTAAGGCACATGCATGGCAACATTGCTTGCAATCGTCACTTTCATTAACGCAGACTTCTCTGCATTCTTCGTGCAATTCAACACCATTAAAGTGCCCATCACCCTTATTTTATTCTTTTAGAAATCACTTCAATATGAAGTGAATATTGGGGTGGTTCAGTGTTATGTGATTTGAGCTTCGCATTACTGAGTTACAGAGGTTTTAAATCCTGACATGCTAATTTTGTGACGTATGAGGAGGCATTTGCCATAATTTACTAAGTGATTTTCAAGTAGCGCTTTGAGCTGAAATAATTAAAAACGATATGGAAGTATGCAATGAAAACTAAGGAAAGTTTCTGCAGTTTTAAAATGTCAGTAATTTGCAGGGTGGTTTTGTATAATAAATGATGCCTCCCTATATGTCACATTATTTGCATTTTGAGATTTCAAACCCTTATAACTGACATATCCAAATCACGAAGTATCAAATCCTGCGACTATTCACCTGACATAGAATACATTTTCCTGATAACAATAATAAGGGTGATAGGCACTTTTAGAACCATTAATCAACAATAATAACAGTTCTATATCGATGTCCAGGGTCCAGTCTCCCGACTACAGCTGTTTCCGATGTATAAATAGCTCACATTGGCATTCAAGATGAGATGAGAGACCCCATGAGACAAATTGTGGAATTTCCTTGGGCGCTCAACAAATTAGTTGTTTTTTGCATAATATAGCCATGCATGTACGTGTTATCCGGCTACGTTCGTGCCAAACTCCCGTTCACTGAGATTCCCGGATTGTCCCTGGGTCTATTTCCGACTACTCAAGTCTGTCAGACTTTGCACTTTGCTCCAGGAATAATGCACTATGAAGACTAGGAATAACCAAGGAGCAAAAATAAAAAAAATAAAAATAAAATAAAAATAAAAAACGACAAGGAGCAGTCTTTTTTCTGAACATTTTGACCAGTACAAGTAGTCAACAACTGCTCTATATTAATACCCCTCCCTTTACTAACTAAATTCCACTGACGAGTAAAGACAAGTCATTTGCGTGCTCATGCAAGTGAGAATTAGTTCTTGTGAAAAAGGCCAATTTAGTAAAACACGTTATTTCCACGAGCACGATTTTAGGCATCGATTTTCCTCGGTGACTTTTTCAGTTGACTTACAATGAGATTTTCATGCCTTGTGCTAAACAAGTTAGAACACGCTCTATATACATACATGTACATCACTGTATTGATGGGTTGTTTTAGACGATATTCAAAGTATGTATATCGTGCTGACGAACGCACACTGACCTTTAACATGGAGTGTATACCACAAACTACGTGAATCCGTACGAGTTATAATTGCACGAACCAACTTGTTCTTGGACTGAACTGGAAACGCATGGAAAGTGAGATGGTCTCTGACAGCAAACCAGATTTAAGCAGCTCTGGACCACTTGCAATAGTATTATGGCCGGACGCACGTAAATTAAATGTCCCATTGGGATGGGATTAGAGACATAACATAAAGTTAAGTAGGTACTTAACGTTGGGAGTCGAACGATATGGAATGTGTATTATGACTCTGCTACGTAAACTCTAGCATGCATTTCGTCCATCAGTAAAAACATGAAAATGTAGCAATTGCTAGCGCGTATTGTGTGATAGTTCTGTTGCCCAGAATAGTTTTTTCTCGAGAGTTGTTTCCGGCATGTTAAAAGTACGAGACATTACGAAACTACGTCGTGATGGTACTTGAAAAAGATGGCACGATACGATCAGTTTTAAGCCCTTAATGCAAGACCTCTTCGTAATTAGAGTATTGATCTTAATATTACGATAACTGAGGTTCGTGCAATCGGAGTGTAAGATATACATTATACATTTAATGGTCATGCGCCGCGACAAACTAGCATAATAGTCTGATTTACAAAGCTACACTAACAAATCTGGATCGTCAGTTTCTCCTGCGCCTAGGCTAGACAGAGCTGCGGTAGTTCAGTCTCAGGAGAATCTCAAAAGTAGCCATGGACTCGACGAGAAAACTAATACCGTAGTATAACGTGGATTGCCGCTCAATTGTCAGTTTTTGTGATCTTAGCATACACGAGTGAGCGATTACGGGATATGATATGATCACAATATAATGTATTAATAGTGAGTAGTAGTACATATACTAGTATAAACACATAATTACATAGTAATCTCATATAAGACAGTTGTCACATATTTACCTTTAGTGTCCTTGAATATCAATGTTTTCTTCGTTTCTTTCACGCTCTGCTCCGTGTGTAATAGGTGGAGAGTGTCTTCACTTCACAGCAGTCCTGGACTTCCACGAATACCACAGTTACTCGTGAATGTAACCTAATAGCAAGCTTCTCGAGTCCCATCTGTGCGTGCCAATGGGACGTCTGCAGAAAGATCTCTCTGTACGTTTCCAAATCTTGAACTGAAATTGAAAACGCTTTTCTCCTTTGCAGTTGGGATCGTCGATGCTCAAAAGTGAAGCCAAAGTATTTTGCGTCTTGGAGTGTGAGCAAGGCTGGCGGCAAAAAGTCATTCACTACAGTACTACATGTGTTGAAAATTGTACATGATCTGTTCTTTCTGTATGTTCATTCTTGCCCCGCGGCAAATTGTTCAATTCCATCCAACTGCGTGAGTTAGCCCTGCGTGGCCCTGCATAGTGCAGTCAGTACGACGACGACGACAGTTGCTCAGAAGCACAGTTTGTGCCACTTTTTCTCGATCGTTCTATTCCTGTCATTCTATTCTTGCATTCCTTTTATTCATTATTTCTTGCATTTTTCATTCTTTTTATTCATCTTCCAAAGAATGAAAAGGAAGACCGGAAACAGTGCGTCTGGAATGAATTTTCCCGCGCAATTTCCATATTTAAGTGTCGATGATGCATCCTCCAAAACATCCTATTTTCAGAAACGAGTTTAAAGTAGAAGAGCGTCCTAAATATAGCCGTTCAGAAATGACTGCTATTGGGTCGTTAATCCAATCAGTATGCTTCCCCACGAAACAACTACGCATTTGATTGGCCATCATTCTATTTGTTAAAATAGTCGACATTTTTATGTCACGTGATACATCCATTTATAGCTCATCCAATCAGATTGCAGCAGATCTAGAAGACCAGAATGGACTACTGAAACCAAAGAGTGTCATTCCTGTTAATGTATTATGGTTTTAGATTGACATCTTAAGGACTTCATTATCGGTAATGATGTCTTTTTAATGGTATTTTAAAAGCTATGCCTCTCGAAATATGTCAGTTGGCATGTAAGTCGTCAGACACATCGTATAATGCTAGGTATTGCTCTGGTACAAGGCGCATATGTTGGAATACTATGAGTTGGCATGTCAGTCGTCAGACACGTCGTATAACGCTAGGTATTGCTCTGGTACAAGGCGCATATGTTGGAATACTATGAGTTGGCATGTCAGTCGTCAGACACGTCGTATAATGCTAGGTATTGCTCTGGTACAAGGCGCATATGTTGGAATACTATGAGTTGGCATGTCAGTCAGTCGTCAGACACGTCGTATAATGCTAGGTATTGCTCTGGTACAAGGCGCATATGTTGGAATACTATGAGTTGGCATGTCAGTCGTCAGACACACCGTATAATGCTAGGTATTGCTCTGGTACAAGGCGCATATGTTGGAATACTATGAGTTGGCATGTCAGTCGTCAGACACACCGTATAATGCTAGGTATTGCTCTGGTACAAGGCGCATATGTTGGAATACTAGGAGTTGGCATGTCAGTCGTCAGACACACCGTATAATGCTAGGTATTGCTCTGGTACAAGGCGCATATGTTGGAATACTATGAGTTGGCATGTCAGTCGTCAGACACACCGTATAATGCTAGGTATTGCTCTGGTACAAGGCGCATATGTTGGAATACTATGAGTTGGCATGTCAGTCGTCAGACACACCGTATAATGCTAGGTATTGCTCTGGTACAAGGCGCATATGTTGGAATACTATGAGTTGGCATGACAGTCGTCAGACACACCGTATAATGCTAGGTATTGCTATGGTACAAGGCGCATATGTTGGAATACTATGAATTGGCATGTAAGTCGTCAGACACATCGTATAATGCTAGGTATTGCTCTGGTACAAGGCGCATATGTTGGAATACTATGAGTTGGCATGTCAGTCGTCAGACACGTCGTATAATGCTAGGTATTGCTCTGGTACAAGGCGCATATGTTGGAATACTATGAGTTGGCATGTCAGTCGTCAGACACGTCGTATAATGCTAGGTATTGCTCTGGTACAAGGCGCATATGTTGGAATACTATGAGTTGGCATGACAGTCGTCAGACACACCGTATAATGCTAGGTATTGCTATGGTACAAGGCGCATATGTTGGAATACTAGGAGTTGGCATGTCAGTCGTCAGACACATCGTATAATGCTAGGTATTGCTCTGGTACAAGGCGCATATGTTGGAATACTATGAGTTGGCATGTCAGTCGTCAGACACACCGTATAAATGCTAGGTATTGCTCTGGTACAAGGCGCATATGTTGGAATACTAGGAGTTGGCATGTCAGTCGTCAGACACACCGTATAATGCTAGGTATTGCTCTGGTACAAGGCGCATATGTTGGAATACTAGGAGTTGGCATGTCAGTCGTCAGACACACCGTATAATGCTAGGTATTGCTCTGGTACAAGGCGCATATGTTGGAATACTAGGAGTTGGCATGTCAGTCGTCAGACACACCGTATAATGCTAGGTATTGCTCTGGTACAAGGCGCATATGTTGGAATACTATGAGTTGGCATGTCAGTCGTCAGACACACCGTATAAATGCTAGGTATTGCTCTGGTACAAGGCGCATATGTTGGAATACTATGAGTTGGCATGTCATTCGTCAGACACATCGTATAACGCTAGGTATTGCTCTGGTACAAGGCGCATATGTTGGAATACTATGAGTTGGCATGTCAGTCGTCAGACACACCGTATAACGCTAGGTATTGCTCTGGTACAAGGCGCATATGTTGGAATACTATGAGTTGGCATGTCAGTCGTCAGACACACCGTATAATGCTAGGTATTGCTCTGGTACAAGGCGCCAATGTTGGAATACTATGAGTTGGCATGTCAGTCGTCAGACACACCGTATAATGCTAGGTATTGCTCTGGTACAAGGCGCCAATGTTGGAATACTATGAGTTGGCATGTCAGTCATCAGACACGTCGTATAAATGCTAGGTATTGCTCTGGTACAAGGCGCCAATGTTGGAATACTATGAGTTGGCATGTCAGTCGTCAGACACACCGTATAATGCTAGGTATTGCTCTGGTACAAGGCGCCAATGTTGGAAATACTATGAGTTGGCATGTCAGTCATCAGACACGTCGTATAAATGCTAGGTATTGCTCTGGTACAAGGCGCCAATGTTGGAATACTATGAGTTGGCATGTCAGTCGTCAGACACACCGTATAACGCTAGGTATTGCTCTGGTACAAGGCGCATATGTTGGAATACTATTAGTTGGCATGTCAGTCGTCAGACACACCGTATAACGCTAGGTATTGCTCTGGTACAAGGCGCATATGTTGGAATACTATGAGTTGGCATGTCAGTCGTCAGACACACCGTATAAATGCTAGGTATTGCTCTGGTACAAGGCGCATATGTTGGAATACTAGGAGTTGGCATGTCAGTCGTCAGACACACCGTATAATGCTAGGTATTGCTCTGGTACAAGGCGCATATGTTGGAATACTAGGAGTTGGCATGTCAGTCGTCAGACACACCGTATAATGCTAGGTATTGCTCTGGTACAAGGCGCATATGTTGGAATACTATGAGTTGGCATGTCAGTCGTCAGACACACCGTATAAATGCTAGGTATTGCTCTGGTACAAGGCGCATATGTTGGAATACTATGAGTTGGCATGTCATTCGTCAGACACATCGTATAACGCTAGGTATTGCTCTGGTACAAGGCGCATATGTTGGAATACTATGAGTTGGCATGTCAGTCGTCAGACACACCGTATAACGCTAGGTATTGCTCTGGTACAAGGCGCATATGTTGGAATACTATGAGTTGGCATGTCAGTCGTCAGACACACCGTATAATGCTAGGTATTGCTCTGGTACAAGGCGCCAATGTTGGAATACTATGAGTTGGCATGTCAGTCGTCAGACACACCGTATAATGCTAGGTATTGCTCTGGTACAAGGCGCCAATGTTGGAATACTATGAGTTGGCATGTCAGTCATCAGACACGTCGTATAAATGCTAGGTATTGCTCTGGTACAAGGCGCCAATGTTGGAATACTATGAGTTGGCATGTCAGTCGTCAGACACACCGTATAATGCTAGGTATTGCTCTGGTACAAGGCGCCAATGTTGGAATACTATGAGTTGGCATGTCAGTCATCAGACACGTCGTATAAATGCTAGGTATTGCTCTGGTACAAGGCGCCAATGTTGGAATACTATGAGTTGGCATGTCAGTCGTCAGACACACCGTATAACGCTAGGTATTGCTCTGGTACAAGGCGCATATGTTGGAATACTATTAGTTGGCATGTCAGTCGTCAGACACACCGTATAACGCTAGGTATTGCTCTGGTACAAGGCGCATATGTTGGAATACTATGAGTTGGCATGTCAGTCGTCAGACACACCGTATAAATGCTAGGTATTGCTCTGGTACAAGGCGCATATGTTGGAATACTATGAGTTGGCATGTCATTCGTCAGACACATCGTATAACGCTAGGTATTGCTCTGGTACAAGGCGCATATGTTGGAATACTATGAGTTGGCATGTCAGTCGTCAGACACACCGTATAACGCTAGGTATTGCTCTGGTACAAGGCGCATATGTTGGAATACTATGAGTTGGCATGTCAGTCATCAGACACGTCGTATAATGCTAGGTATTGCTCTGGTACAAGGCGCCAATGTTGGAATACTATGAGTTGGCATGTCAGTCGTCAGACACACCGTATAATGCTAGGTATTGCTCTGGTACAAGGCGCCAATGTTGGAATACTATGAGTTGGCATGTCAGTCGTCAGACACACCGTATAATGCTAGGTATTGCTCTGGTACAAGGCGCCAATGTTGGAATACTATGAGTTGGCATGTCAGTCATCAGACACGTCGTATAAATGCTAGGTATTGCTCTGGTACAAGGCGCCAATGTTGGAATACTATGAGTTGGCATGTCAGTCGTCAGACACACCGTATAAATGCCTGTCCAAACCAGTAAAACATTCCCGTAAAACATTGTTTTGTAAAACATGTTTTATTCGTTTGGCCACCATGTTTTAACATGTTTTAATATGTTTTAACATGTTTTACGAAGTTTGAACCGTGTCAAACATTCTGTAGCACATCGTAAAACATTTCTATTGTTCTCGCTTGCGTGAAGCGACGCGTCTTATCTAAGACGCGTCTTAAACAAGACGCGAACTATCCGTATAAACGGCACTTTTGTCGTATTCTTAATTAAGTCGCGAACAAAATAAGAACAGCTCAAAACGCTGTTCTTCGGTAAGTCGCGTCTTAGTTAAGAACACGACAAAAAGTGCCGTTTATACGGATAGTTCGCGTCTTATTTAAGACGCGTCTTAGATAAGACGCGTCCTATTTTCGCTCGTATAAATGGCCCTATTGTTTGACTCGTTTGGACAGCACGTAAAACATTGTTGTGCTGACGCATGCGCACAAGGCAACCAACGCATGCGGACGAGTCTTGACATCCAGTTCGCAAATAATGTTTTAGCATTTGCCCCTTGCATTGAAATATGTGTTTGTCTGTAAATTTGTATTTGTTAATAATCGATTTTTTTCTTCCGGTTTTTTTCTTCCATCACTCCACACGAACACGATTGGAAACCAGTATTGTTGTATTTGTAACCCACTCAAAATAAAGATGATGATTATTATTACAGTCGAACCTCCCGTAAGCGACCACCCAAAATGTCAAGCTTTGTGGTCGCTTACGAGAGGTGGTCGCTTACGAGAGGTTCCAACTATAGTGATTTCACTTGGAACTGAACTTTTGGTATTTTGAAAACTGGTCGCTTAGGAGAGGTGGTCGCTTACGAGAGTGGTCGCAACCGGAGGTTTAACTGTATAAGGAAACGGAGTTTTTCGAAAATGCTTTCCAAAGTGGACGAGTAGAAACGGATTCGAAAACAGGACTTATTATTATTATTAATACTATTTTTAATTATTATTATTATTGTATTATTATTATTATTTATTATTATTTTTACTATTATTTATTATTATTATTACTATTTTTTATTATTATTATTATTATTATTATTATTATTATTATTATTATTATTATTATTATTATTATTATTATTATTATTATTATTATTATTATTATTATTATTATATTATTACTACTACTATTACTATTTATTTGTATATTATCTGTAGCGATGGGCAACCTTTGCATATTAAATATTAATTAGATCTAGAGTTTTTCACAAATGGTTACCGAAAAACGATTCGAGAACGGAAAATTCGTTTTCAAACAAAACCGTGTGGATGAAGGATTTAGTTATTTATTGTCTTTCAATAGTGGGGCTTTTACAGTGTGGACACTCGAACCGTGAACACTTCGAGTTTTTTCTAACTTTTTTTTTCGACCTTTCTATTGCCTCATAGCCTCTCAAATGGAGCATTGAGTTTACACTTAGTGATCACAATAAATCATTTTTCTGATCAATTTGCTCAATCGATAATTTATATATATGTGTTAGAAAAAAAAAGTGTTCATGGTTCGAGTGTCCATGTCGTTAATGTATTAATTCACACATAACATGCATAATAACTAAAGCCAGCCAAATAAAGCGATTACATTCGAAACAAAATTTAAAAAAGGCAGTTTGATTGCTTTAAAGTTTTATTCATCACTTACAGGAAACAATGCATATAGGAAGCCATTTAACGGGTAAATACCATGTCAATCATGATCAATATGCGCTTTCTAATTGGTCAGGTTTCCAGGTGAATCTTCAGTTGCAAAATAAATATCGTTGGAAAGTTAACTGAATAACAAAGAACTCGTCAGTTATAACCAATATTAATGATTAATAAAGTTTTTGCCAAAATTACCCAACATTTTGAGGTTTTTAGTGAAAGTTACATTTAGTATTAATATCATGATTCTGTCAGGACGGGACCTTGGATACCCATCCATAATGACAATGTATAACTGAGCTATAAATCCTATTTGAGCATCTTTACATTAAGAGTTCCACAAATACATTGTTTAAACAATACTCTGGCATCGAATCAAACTCGCAAGAAATTATTCTTAGTATAAGTAAACACCGGATGCACTTTGAGTCGTTCCGATTTATTTTCACATGAACGGTGTAAAAAGGTCCAAAAAGTCATCCTTAACATGAACTTTACACCACCGTTGAACCACACATTGGACGGTAGAGGGAAGGGAATGGATTACTACATGGACTGGTATTCACAAGCACTTCGCCGAAGAAGTACAGCACAAGTTGTACTCGAATCTGGTCTTCTATTAGCGATCGACTTTCTGTCCGTTGTTGGCAACGTTATTCTGTGTTGGATCGTGTACAGGAGTGCTTCCCTGCGCACGCTTACTAACGTTTTCATCCTCGTCCTCGCCGCGTCTGATATCATCATGGGTTTGTTCTGCATGCCGTTCTCTGTTGCTGTGTTGATACAAGGGAAGTGGGTTTTTGGAATTCACGTTTGTCGCATGCAATGCTTTCTTGTTTATTTTCTTGGTTTTGGGTCCTTGCAGACGATGACACTCGTAGCAGTAAACAGGTACTATCGCATCATCAAACCAAGCAAATACAGAAATATCTTCACTTTTAAATCAACTGTTGGGATTGTGACAATAGTGTGGCTCTACACGGGGATGCTTTTGGCGATTCCATTCCTCGCGAAAGCCGTTTTTTCACAGTTCAGCCCAGGCAAAAGCGCATGCGTCATGTTCAGGAACCCATCATCCAGCAAAACGACCGTCCTCTCGGTAAACATGGCGATCGTCAGTCTCTCGACCGTCATCCCGACAGTGATCATTACATTCTGTTATTGCCGCGTTTTTCGCCTGGTGGGGAACCATTTCACTCGAGTTCGACCGTCTTTGGCCAGGAATCCATCGCTGCCTCACTCGAGTATACTCGAGGTCAATTCAACGCGGACACTGTTTTTGGTGCTGTTAGCTTTCGCCGTTTGTTGGTTGCCTGTTTTTACTATTGAATTAATACAAACATTTGTGCTTCCTTGGTGGAAGCTGCCTCGTTCGTGTCATCTACTGTGGACATTTTGCGGGTCTCTTAGCAGCGCGATCAATCCCTTCATTTTTGCAATAACGAGCCGCTCGTACAGGAAACATTTTTGGGTTTTGTTTAGAGGAAGATTGAGTGGAAATCAAGAGAGTCCGTCGAATACGGTTGGGAAACGATCCGCAACGATGGCTGTGAAGGAAGTATTTCAAGTTAGAAGGCTATCTATCGTGAATTTACCACAGTATTGAAGCAATTTAGGGCTAAACAACTGCTGAACACGTATTGCTTCATTATTAACAAACTGATGTACTCAAAAAAAGTTTACCAAAACATCAAAAATCCAGCGCCGACATTACGAGTAAAACATCAAAAGACACCGACGCGGAAGTCGTTGGTCAGATTATCATCGATCAGAGAGAAAATACGGCGATAACGTACTGATACAAACTGGGGGGAACTTTGTACCATTTTCCTTTGTCACATTCAAAGGTTCAAAAGTTTTTATTTCGATCCCAGAAAAATTAATTCCCAACTTATGCAGCAAGCTTGCACTGAGTTTTATCTCGGATGTTTCACACCCACAATGACAGAAACGCAGGGTTAAGAGACTGAGAAAACGTTAGAAAATACAGAGTTGAGCCAGTACGTCGACACTAAGAAGCAAAGGTGATAATAGAGTCGTTTTCGTATGAGTGGGAAGAGTTACGGTTCGTGCAGTGCGGTGACCGTCCGTGTCCAAGCATTCTGATTGGTTGAGCGATGATTTTGCGCGCTGTGATTGGTTGAATACAATGTCTTCGATTCCGTACCGTGACCGTAACTCCGCGTGCCGTAGGTTTCCCACTCATACGAAAACGACTCTAACATCTTGTTGTTGTTTACCGATGGCACAGGTAACCCATTCATGGCTACGCATAGTTGATAACCGCCAGTTCCCCCCCCCCCCCCCCCCCCCCCCCCCCCCCCCCCCTCCGCCAAATAAAACAAGCACAATTTGTGTTTGCTTGGCACATGAGTGTAAATTTGTTTATATATATATATAAGGTCGTTGGCCTACCTTTTCTCATATTCAAGTTTTTTATATATATATACTGGAACAGTCAGAGGTTGCCTGCGTCTCTTCTTCTTCGTTACATTTAATCTATATATATATATACATATTTTATTAACATTGTAAAAAGCATTGAGACTTCGGTTAATGCGTTTTTAAGAAATTATTATTATTATTATTATTATTCTAATTATTATTATTATTATTATTATTATTATTATTATTATTATTATTATTATTATTATTATTACTAAATAGCTAGATAAATAAATGATCTAACTTTACTGATTAATAGACGGGTGAAATATTTATTATTACTATCTTCAGATGCGCTTTACTCTGAAATACATCCAATAATAGCTCAAGATAAATTTACAACTGTTAAAAAAAATAAAAGCGAAGTTACAGAAACAAGTAGAAATCTTTAAGGAAAAGCTCTTCCACCGATAGTAGCGGCTCTATCTCTGATAGACAGTTGGCACTAAGAGTTCACGTGAACCCAACTCCCATAAATCGAACAGCAGTGTCAAAATGAACTCCGGAAATGAAAAGAGCAGCTCAAAATTAGTAAAAGGGCGAAGTTCCAGCGCATAATGTCTGACACAGGAGAAATGACTAAAAAAATATAATCGATCGTTTTCTAAGATTTTGCTTGGAAAATGCATTGGATGGCATTGGAGTTCATTTTGACACTGCTGTTCGATTTATGGGAGTTAGTGTCACGTGACCTCTTAGTGCAAGCCGCCTATTGCGGTGGCACAAATGACTTATAAGTTGAGGCCTCTGGGAGAACACCGCCCGAAGCCACGCCCACCATAAACTTGGTTTTCACTAGCGAAGCAATTACGGTGACTTTATTGCTCTATACTCATTATGACGTAACGGCTTGTTTATGAGGGGGACAGAATCGTGAAGAACAATAGAAATTTGAACTAAATCTACTCTGCTGAGTTTCGCTTGATAAATTGGTTAGTTTCCAGATATTATGTTCATCGATGCTTTTACCACGATATTTACTGTGTTTGGTGACTTTTATCGCTTTCAGACGGTATGTAAAATACATTTATATGGGCAAACCTTTGTGTTGTTGCTGTTTTGTCCCCCTCTCGCGACCATGATCCTTAGCGTTTAAACAATGGATTGTTTTGCTGTGACGTAATAATGATATATGGCAATTTAAAGAAGGTAAAAAAAATTAGGGTTATTTTCTTTTCATTTTTTGTGCTTGTGCTTACGTTGTTAGTAAAAAAGCCGGTGATTTTTCATCTCATACTGTTTGACACTTGTAACAGAAATGTCACGAAAAATAAAATCGAATGATTTCTAAAAATTTGCGATTTATTTTTTATGCACTCTCTCCTGTGCATGGGCCACGTGCATGCAAGTCTCCCATTGGCTCCTTTTTCACAGTGAAATAATGAAGGCCTTTTATGCTTGCGTTATGAGTGAAAACCAGGCTGAACATTAGAGTGCAAACCATATGTCCGTGAAATAGCTAGGGTTATTTCTTTGTATTATTTTCACTAGAATTGTACTAATATTATTTAGTAGAATTACACAGGTGATAATAGAAAATCAAGCGCGCTGATTGGTCGAGAACTTCGGACTATTTCTCGATAGTTACCTACAGCATTTTGACAAAATGGCTGCCAGCTTTTGAAATATGAAATAAAAATTTATTTTCTTTAAAATGCTTATTTATTTTTATTTTTTCAAATAATCACCTGTGTAATTCTACTAAAACAATTAGTCACCTCAGGCTCAGTGAATAGCAGTGATAGTAACCTCGACTTCGTCTCGGTTATTATTCACCGATATTCACCTCGCCTTTCGGTGACTAATTGTTAAATGACTTGTGAAGAAAAAAACTGTGAAAAAAGCTGTTATATTGTTTCTATGAGAGGGACAGGCTCATGGTTTCATTCATTCATCCATCTATCCATTCATTCAGCCAATCAGTAGCCCATCCTTGAATAATTCTAGTGTGTTTGGAACTGAATTCATTTATTGATCTATTATAATTCTATTACATGAATTTGAATTTTAAATCGGCCTGCCCAAAAGTCCAATGAATGCATCATTTATTCGTCACCTATTCGTTCGTTCGTTATTTATTCGTCACCTCCTATTCGTTCGTTCGTTATATATTCGTAACCTATTCGTTCGTTCGTTCGTTATTTATTCGTCACCTATTCGTTCGTTCGTTATTTATTCGTCACCTATTCGTTCGTTCGTTATTTATTCGTCAGTCACCTATTCGTTCGTTCGTTATTTCTTCGTCACCTATTCGTTAATTCGTTCGTTTTTTATTCGTCACCTATTCGTTCGTTCGTTATTTTTTCGTCACCTATTCGTTCGTTCGCTATTTATTCGTCACCCATTCGTTCGTTCGTTATTTATTCGTCACACATTCGTTTGTTCGCTCGTTATTTTTTCGTCACCTATTCGTTCGTTCGTTATTTTTTCGTCACCTATTCGTTCGTTCGTTATTTTTTCGTCACCTATTCGTTCGTTCGTTATTTATTCGTCACCTATTCGTTCGTTACATGTGTACGCACACAGGGAGCCCAACATTGTACGTTATTTAACACAGGAAACCCAACATAATACGTATGTATATATTATGCGCGCACGCGCACTCTACCACAGGAAACCCATCAAAAAAGGCGGCAAATATCATTTTATTGAATTATTTAATTTTATTAGCCTCAAAAGCAATGGTTGGGCTGCCTGTGGTTGGGTTTCTTGAAACACTTTATGTTCTATATAAGATATTTATTTCATTTCAGGTTCATTTCAGACATTTGAAAACGTCAGCTATTCACTAGTTTTTTCGGTCCTATCATAACGTGACACATTCAATGTTTCCCAATGTTGAGTACGTGACTCGCATAGCGGTACCACGCTTCAGTGCGTTTTTGTTCATTTGAAACCCAAAATATATGCAAAATATTCTTCATGGGTGAAAAATTCTACAGTTCATTAATGAGGGACTTTTGGACTGTCATCTTGGAGTGAGGTTCCCAAGAGTAAGGTTCGAAAATGTGGGAGCTTCTTCGTTTAAATGAGCATCTAGCTCACTTCTCCAAGCAGTCAGTAACGTTGGTAAGCCACAATAGTTTACTTGCAAAAGCACAGTGGGATGTGACATGAGCAAATATTCTTTATTTTGATTAAGTTACATGAAAACTAGTTCTGCTCTCCTTTTTATTTCGTATCAGTAGTTTTCAAACGTTGATTTTGGCAATGTCTTTCAAAGGAACTGAACACTTTAGTTTTAGATTTAGCAAGGTGTTTATCCTTTATCTAATATCTTAGCTAGGTGCTTAATACTCAACGATTTTCCAGAAATTTATGGTGCTTTTGATATGTATTCTGGGCTGCTAAACCCGGCTGGTATTCTAACTCCTATGAGGGGTTTCCCAGATACATTCAATGCTCTTTGGAATCTAAACTCGTGGTTATTCGTGCTGTATACCTGACAATCTGTCAAGCATGAAGCTAAAAAAATAAATTATTCTGAATACTGATATTTAATTATATCCGACAATATAAGTTCTTTACGTAGCCATTAGTATAAAAGGATTTGTTTTTTCACTTTTTTCATGAAATGCAAATTGCATATTGCATAAAAAGCAGTCGAGATACGTTCGTTGAAGGAGGTTTTATGGAATCTTTTTCTGACGTCAAAATCTGTCGCGAGTGGCCGTCAAACCGTCATTTTACTTGCTCAAAACTTCAATTTTAGATCGGTGAAGTCTAAATATCTGTCAAATATACCAAATATAAGTTACTTATAAACAAACAAACAAATGTCATCTAGTTGCTTGAAGAAAAACTAACAGACTTTGAAAGTTAGGGTCGAACATTTTGTAGATCTTGACGGCCATACGTCACACGTAAAACCTCCCAATATTAAACAAAGGTGTGTCGACTTTTAGTTGTAAATTATAACGATCACAGCATGATGCATGATCAAAATAACACAATATAACCATACTAAACAATAATTATTTTACATATAATACGAAAGGGACCCCCCTAGGTCAAGATTTGTAAAAACATCGTACGATGTCACGCAATGCCCAAATAGATGTCATGATGGCGTGCTACTGACTACAAGTACCAGAATGCTTTGCCCATTTTATTACTCGTGCCCAGGCCGTAGGCCGCACGAGTTATAAAATCCAACGCGTATTTTATTTTTTTTCAATGTCAGAAAATCGCAAAGTTGTGCAATATCCGGTCACATGCTATCGAGACCCAAATATACATAGGGGAGAGGGTTGGGGATCAGCAAATGGGGAGGACAAGGGGAGAAGGTTTGCAACGCCTATACTAGTACCGATGCCTTGTATCTCCGTATACTTGTATTGGAACCATTTATATACAAACATTTATCTTTCTCGTAATCGATGTGGGACTTTGACAAATCCAAAACACTACATACATGAGGGCTGGTGTGTCGAAAGGAAGGGAATTTGTACTACTGAATTGCCTCGCACAAGCGCAATGTTAAAAAGTGGCGAAATTAAATGTGTTGGCCCAATGAAGGATAGAAAGACGAGATATAAAGCAACAAGTCAGAGCCCGATCCCCTTCATCGGTCGCCGTTCAGCGCTTAAGTCAACAAATCAAAATTCACAAGACAACTGACCCATCATCGAATAAATACAACTCAAAACCTCAAGAAAACTACACATGGGACTTCAACAACTATTATTCTTTATTTCTAGTATTTTTTTAGGGAACGAGATAGAAAATAATGCTTTTGAAAAACAATAAACAAACTCATACACAAAACTATAAAATGACCGGTGGAACCAAAATTTTCGAATCGCTCAAAACCACAATTTCTTGCTCAAATTTCTACACCAATTTGTTCTTTAATTTTCAGACTACTGTTGTGAAGACATTTTTGAGAATCTCATACCCTTTGAAGGCTTTATCAGAGCTCTTTCCTGACCCAAAACGAAAACCAAAGACGTCACGATCCACTGATTTCTACGTTTGGGCTACCTGTGACCACAGGAAGCCCAATTATACAACTGACACACACAAACATTCAGTGAAAATCCAGATAAGCACACGAATAGCTGGACGTCTATGTGTTCTACTAGAAAGGAAACCACAAGCTTATATTTATGGTATTTTATATTTCGAAGTCTAAATGAAAAATCGACCGACAACAACTATCAATCATTGAACACATTTTTCGATATAAGCTTTACTTACCAAGACAATGGTCTCTTGATTTTACTTTTAAAATGTTCAAATATTTTCACTCTAAGAGTGAAATATAAAACATACGGCATTGATCACGAAAGATAACTGCGACATGTGCTGGTTCCAGGTAGAAAAGGGAAGCTTTCAAGCAAAAATCAAACTCGTATACAAACTAGCCTCGAAATCCACACTTCCACAGGGATCCCAATTCTTGAAGCATGTCAGTACATGTCAGCTCATTCTCAACAGGGCACGAGTGTACATTGCCCATAGCAATGTCTAGTTTTGTTAGAAAATTAGCACCTTTCTATTCTCATGAGGGAATAAAAATCTGAATAAGAAAGAACATTCCCAAAGCATTCTGTTACTTGTAGTCATATGAAGACATCATGAAAATCGCCTATTTTAATAATATGTGTAGATGTAACGCATGTCTGAAAATGATCACACGTTGTGATGGAATTTCCTTCAATAGGAATTTGAAAAACTTCAAATATTTTAACTCTGATTATTACAATATTTTTCATTAAATTCACAACAGAGTCTACTATTCCTATAAAATGTCTATCAAAAGTGTTAAAATTGAACAAATTATAAGTCAGAAATATTTAAGATGACAGAATGAATTAAAATTAATTAATATTATTACAGCCATACCTTGTTGCCAGACAAGGTGGCCAACAGAACAGACAGCTGGTTTGTCACTCCAGCTAAAGAGTAGACACCTCTATCAAAACAGCAAGGCATGAATGAACGAACTGAAATGAACATGCAATCAAACGAATGAAATGATGCAATTTAGCATAGACCGATGCAATAATGGTCTCTAATTTCAATTACATTCGGTCTATAGGCAGCACAAGAACAACTTAAGTGATCTCTGATCAAAATCTATATTCTCCTTGATCGATATTCTTTGATTCAGTCCAAGGAGAATTTAGGTTTTGATCAAAAGTTATTTACAGCCGTATCGCATCGTTTCGCATCGTTTCGTTTCGCAAAAGACCATATAGGCCGTCACTTACTCCATTCTTGCAGGGAGCCCTTCAATACTCAATACTCCAGTTTCGAGTTGTTTACACCGCTATACCACGTGACAAAAGATGCATGTTAATGCAGGGTTAATTAGCCTCGAGTCAGTGTAAATTATTCACAAATATCAACAAGAAAGTATAAGCAAATGTTGTTGACAGTGGACGATAGAACACCTCCAGTCAGAAAGTAACCTAATTTGCAATTATTAAATAATATGTTTCTACTGTCCAATGTTTACAACATTTATTCATGATCTTGTTAGTATTTGTGAATAATTTACACTGTCTCGAGGCTAGTTATTTGCACTGATTTGATGACTCGACTGCTGTCTGAATTTACAGCAGTATCTGCGAACTCGAAAGGGGTCTGTTATGAAATGTTGTTGCAATAATACTTTATTCAAATACATATACAATATTTGAAAAGGAGAAACTTTGAGGTTAACCCTATGTACAAGTCTCCTTTACACTACAAATAAATAAAAATATTGCAGAGATTTGAATGCAGTATTTAATGAATGTTTTGTTCTTTACCAGGTCAATGTCTTCCTCTGCCTGTGGCTCAATATTCCACTTGGGCTTCTTTATCATAAATTTTTTCATCCAAAGCGAGTACCCCATGCAGTTAGACACTTAGTTGGCCTACTTCTGGGACTCGGCATTGCTTGGATATGTCTTAAAAGGTTTGTAAGCATGATAAGGTCATATTGGATAATTCATTTTATTTTTATTTTTATTTATTTAAATTTTAATAATAATAATAATTCAAAAATTTTCATTTAATTTTTAGTAACATTGTTCTCCTTTATTTCAGAGAATTGTTCATATTGCTTGGAATATGCTTGCTGTGTTATGTATTAACCTACAGTGTTCATTCAACTATAGTTCACAAGTACGTACACACAATAACAGTTACATGCCACTTCCTCTTTCGGTCCTCTTGGGCTTCCTGTAGCAAGGGAGTGGATGGAAGGGGACTGGGAATGAGGAAGTAAATTAATTTTACCACAGGCAGCCCAAATGAGAGAAGTAAATATTAAAGTTATTTTGTGTTCACTCCCAATATTTCAGGGTTGTCTTTGGAGTGTGTTGGGTATTCTTTTAGTTGCTCAAATATATCGAATGATTGAGAGTTATGGAACAAATAACTTTGATTACACTGGGTAAGTACTGCTGCCTATATACCTGCCCCGGTTGCACGAAAGGTGGTTAGCGCTATATCCACTGGATAAGTCTTATCCAACGGATAAAACTGATGCAGTTATCCAATAAATTATATCCGTTGGATAGGACTTATCTGGTGGATAGTGCTAACCACTTTTCGTGCAACCGGAGCCTGTAGTCAGATCCCTGTGTAAGACAGCAGAACAACATAGCTGCAATAAAAGCATAGTCTAGATTTCATCCGCTTGCATCTTCTTTGATATAAGCCATCGGTCATCACAGTTAATGATAGTCTTGTTTGTTTGTTTGTTTGTTGTTGTTTACACATTTTGCAATTTGTTGTCAATGCTTATTGTTTCCAACAGGCGTTTAATGTTGCTTGTTCAGAGACTCACCTATGTGGCATTTTGTTTTCACGATGGTAAGTTGTCAACATTTCTCCCTTCCATTTATTTCCATCCATTTTTCCATTTCACATTTACAAACTTTTTTATCTCTTTATTTAATTATTTATACTTTTGAGGGCCACAAGTTCATTAGATATATGTTTTCTGGCTATTCTTGTAGTTTTAATTGTTAAATTGTGTCTTTATAATTTATATAATTTATGTTATAACTTTATAATTGTGCCTCCTCAATAAATAGTATTTATTATTATTATTATTATTATTACTCTATTGTAAATTGTATATTATATCTTTTATATAGGGTCACTTGTTTGTTGTCACCCTCTTTTAAATAAATTTTTATTATTTTTATTATTATCATTATAAATATATATTAATATTAAAATATTATTAATACTATTATTAGTAGTAAATTATTATTATTGCTCAGACTGCTCGCACATCTGTTATAGAGTGCAAACCATATGTCCGTGAATAGTACTATTACTAAATAATACTAAATAGTGTTATCTCTATTGTTTTCTATTGTTTCATCCGGTGCTATTTAGTACTAATTAGTTAGTACTGTTTCACGGACATTATGGTTTGCACTCTACTTCTACTGTACTTAACTAGATGTATTTTTGCATTTTTACCAGGCACGTGCCGAAACCAAAAAGATTTGAATGAATGGCAAGAAAAGCAACGCATACAGTAAGTTGCAATCTCTAAAATATACGTTCTTGCTCTTGTTTCTTTTATCTCACACTTCTATCAATTACTTTGCAGAAAAGTACCAAATTTACTCGAATATTTCAGTTATTTATTCCACTTTGGTGGTTTTCTCGTTGGCCCATGTTACACATACATGGACTACATCAACTTCATCGAAGGGAAAGACATGGAGAATGCGCTTGCGGAGGCGAAGGTATTTCTGCTTTTTATGCAAAAATGTCACTTGAAAATTGTGCACAACTCACCTTCAAACATTATCTTGTCAATAACAACAGAGGAAGGCTTGAATTTGAAGTTATTTGGCAAAAACGTGGTAAAACAAACGAGGTCTTAGGTCCACGAACTTTATAACTTGTGGTGCAAACATGCACGCTTCTTGCTAATTATATATTCAAAATATCTCGATTTTCATTGGCTGAACTCAAAATGGCGCGAAATATTGTTAAATGTGATTGGTTGAATTTTTTCTTTTAATTATCCTGTGTCGAAGAAAACTTGTACTAAAATACAAACAAAGAAACAAAAAAAACGTCCAACAAGAACTCTTCAATAAAGATTCAATAAAGATTCAATAAAGATTTAATAAAGATTCAATAAAGATTCAATAAAGATTCAATTAAGACACAATTAATTTCGTTTCTTACAGGGCCATAACCAGGAGCCATCTCCATCCGTAAGTACATCCATCAGATTGCCGCCATTTCCCCCAAAAATACAAAATTATACCTGTTTCATAAAAGCGCGCCCTTTTTTCCCGCCCCAAACTCGCAATGCATGCTGGATAAAAATAAAGCTTTATTTATTTAAGCTGTTCTCTTGGATGTCCCTGTGAAAATTTTTCGTCATAGACTTGGCTTTCGCTGAGTGAACCACCCTTTTTTCTTATGTTTGCAGAAACATGTGAGGAAGATGTTGTGGATTGTGCTGATCTGCGCTTTTGTAACACTTGTCTTTGGGCCAAGGGTGCCTCTCAATCTAAATGGAGGTAATGGACAGTGTAAAAATGGCGGGAACTGATCCAAGACAGGACAGTAAAACGTGGGAAGGGAGAGTGGGATGGGGCTGAAGTACTTACAAAAGGGTCTTACTTCCTTATTGTGTTTCGAGTTGGTAGACACCGCTGTACACCTTTACGAAAGACTCATTTGCTCAGCCTCAATCCAGTGAATATAACCGGTGGAATTAAAAAGGTTTTTATTATTGTGAATAATCTACACTGGATTGAGGCTAAGTAGGAGCCAATCGTTTTTGCCAATGTGTACAAACAGGAGGTTATGGGCTCCTGGTACAAATGTATTGCCTCAGAAGAAGTAGTTGTGTTGCCTTGGTTCTAGGGGCCGGGGAAGCCGGAGACGGCTTCTGGCACCCAGGGTACAGCTGGCTACGCAGGATCAACGATTTTCTTCATTTTAATTTGCAGATCCTGCATTCATTGCAAACACTCCATTTCTGTTACGATGTCTGTATGCTTGGATTAGCATCTTCGTTGTTAGGTTTAAGTATTATTTGGCTTTTATGCTGGGTAAGTCAGCTTTGTTAATATATAATAAGGCCGTGTTTTTTTATTTATTTATTTTTTATTTTTTTATTTTTTGTTAATATATAATAAGGCCGTGTTTACACCACTGAGCGCTATACCAAGGTACAAATCAGAAAACTAAGCCGTTAACCGCTCAAAAAACAATAGTTTTCTAATGTCTACCGAGGTTTGGTAGACATTTAGTACTTTAGTAAACCACAAGTGTAAACACAGCCTCAGTTACTAGTACTTCGGCGATACCTCGGCGATACTTCGGCGATACCTCGGCGATACTTCGGCGACACCTCGGCGATACTTCGGCGACACCTCGGCGATACTTCGGCGACACCTCGGCGATACCTCGGCGATACCTCGGCATTATTGTGGCCTCATATTTTGCTTTGTGTAATTTTCAAAAATACTGACCTGATGATTACGGCATATGTGCATTGACAGGTGAAATGGCTGTGATTAGCTGTGGAATGGGGTTCAGTGGTTATGACGAGAATGGCAATGAATTGTGGGAAAATGCAAGAAGCATCAGCATTATCAATGTTGAGGTAAAACTACCAAGATACTATGAGTAATTCCTTCTCTCCCTACTTTCCTTCCTTCCTTCTTTCCTTCCATCTTTCCTTTTTTCTTTCTTCCTTCCCTTCCTTCTCTCCTTCCTTCTCTCCTTCCTTTCATTCTTTTTTCGCTATTTGTTTGTTTCTAATTTTCTTTCCTTCCTTCCGCTCTTCTTTACGTACTTTCGTATTGACTACCTACATGATATCGTTCCATCTTTCATTGATTCCTTTTTTCTTAGTTTCCTACTACGCTCAAGATGGTCTTGGACAACTGGAATGTCTTTACTAGCAAATGGTTAAGAAGGTAAAATTGCAACAAATCGCGACACCAAGTTTAACTTTACTTTCATCATTATAGCAAAATTATAATCTTTAATACTAATTTTGTGACCACAATAAAATAATTGATATTCCCACAAAGACTGATATATATTATACTTCTTCTTTTAACGATAGAGTCGTACATGAACGAGTTCCTTACCAGAAAGCAGCCATTACGTTCCTAACGTCCCTTGTGTGGCATGGTTTATATCCCGGTTACTTCTTGATTGCCACCTCGTCCTTTCTGTTTAACCAGGTTTCCAAGGAAGTGAGTATTGACTGAACGATCCCTCGCAGAAAAAGTGCGTTCATTGTAGCTTAATAATAATAATAAACTTTATTAATGTGTCTTAATTTGTTAGCTTACAGCAGTGTAGCTTGCAGCAGTGTAGCTTGCAGCAGTGTAGCTTGCAGCAGTGTAGCTTGCAGCAGTGTAGCTTGCAGCAGTGTAGCTTGCAGCAGTGTCTCGTCCCAAACAGTGAATAGCCAAGGATATTCCAAGTTACGGGAGCCAATCAAAACGCGCCAAAATTGCTATCCACTGATTTGGTAAATATTATAATAGTTTTGGAGATGCCAATGACAAAAGGGTAGCAGCCAACCGAATTGCTTTCGTGGCTTAGTTGGTTAGGTTTAGGGGAACGGTTGGGTTAGGCATTGAAGTGATCGTTTGGTGCCAGCTTTGCGTCGTTCTACTCTTGGTGAAAAAAAAATTAAGTGAGGAGAACCAAAATCCTCAAAAATTTCTAAGTTCCACTCGTGTGTTCGGAAAACCTATTACGTAGGTTACCTATTACGTTAAACTATGTCATTATCATTAAAAATAATAATAATTAAAAAAAACGTACACGACGATACTACCCAATTTCCTCTCGACCTCAAAAAGCAAAGGGATCCCAGGGGTTGCGTAAACCATAGTTATTAACGTCTAATTTTTTTTTGTCTTTTCAAGGCACGACGCGCCTACGGTCACGTGTATAAAGAGATGTCTCCTATTGGCCAGAAGCGGCTTATGGCCCTAATAATATTCGTGAATGTTATCTTGTTGACGTACTGCACCATACCTTTCCCGTTACTGAGATTTGACCTCGGGATCCAGTTCCTCGGGTAAGAGATTGAAGTGTATTTAAGGTGATTCCCTTGTTTTGCATTGCGCACGCTCTACTTTTTCAAGGGAATCACCTTAAAGGGGCAGTGTCAAGCCATATGACCGCGTAAGCCTGGGTACGAAGAAGCGAGAAATAATAAAAGTCCACCGTGGACTTTTATTATTAGCGATGTTTTCAATCCGTTTCCATCGACATTAATCATGTTTGTTCAAGCGTCTAATGGATCACTAGTAATTATTCAAAGCATGTTCTTCATTTTCAACAATTCCTAGTGGGGATTATTTCATCTTAGAACTGACTTTGAAGTCGTTGAAAAAAGTGTCGAACAGCCGTAAAGACACAGCCCGCCATCATCCTCGAGTGAAGAAAACCGAATTGCAAACCGGCAATTCTGGTCGATTGCGAAGGAATCTTGATCATCAATCGTAGGTGCAGTACTGTTCATGACTTTTGAAGAGAAAAACTCACGTAGAACTACTTGTAAACTCGGTGAGCTTCCCACCATCTACTTATGTGCTGGGCTTCCTGTGTTTTATTTGATCGGCCGTTGGAAAATGATATCGCCGTGAATTCACATCTAGAATTCAGTCCTTTTGATATATTGAAGTTCTAATATTGCTTTCTAAATAAAGATTAGTATCTACATGAGTCCTGTAGGTCATTTATTTAGCGATTAGAACGGTTTTAGGGGGGTTTTGTAACTCGCTACCGGGCAAGGTAGGCTTCTCAACCGAGTGTTATTGTTTTGAATTTAATGCGCATGCGTGAGGCTTGACACTGCCCCTTTAAGGTGTAGTATTTGATGTGCTAATAGAGCGTCTAGTTCAATATTTTGGTCAATAAGCCACTTCACGCTGTCGTCCGCCATTTTGAATTGGGATAAACTCGGCAAAATTGATAGAAATCTGGATCACTTTGACTTGCCGTAACCGGCTCCGCTCGATTTTGTTGGATTTTCAAAATTTAAACTTCGATAATCAGCAGGCATGTATTTCAGTTGTTGGACTGAAAATAAGACCAATGTAGGTGTTTTAATTACCTTTTTCGAGTCAATCTTCTTTTCACGAATAGATCTTAAAATTTCGAACTAATTTGCATATTCACGTGCGGAACGTTTTATTTTGAAACACAAAAATCTTTTTTCCTCGATTTGCAGCCTTCCAATACCCATCATATTATAAGTCATAAATAACAAAGAAAACATCTTTTCTAAAATGGCAAGTTTTTAAAAATCCAACAAAATCGAGCGGAGTTACAGCAAATCAGGATGAGCAAATTTATAAATTTTGCCGCGTTTGTTCCAATTCAAAATGGCGGACGACAGCGTGATAAGTGGCTTACGAGCGTCTAGTTTTAATTTGAAACAATATTACCTTATGCTAGTTTATAAATCCTTCCTTTTTACCTTAGATCTATGTATTTCTTTGGTCATATCGTGTGTGGACTGGGCCTAGTTGCAGTACGCATGCGTGGAAAGCCAAAGCCCAAAGAAAGGGAATCACAGCCCATTGCTATGACAACGGAAACCCACGAAGCTGAAATCGCCAAGCAAAAGGAAATGAATGGCTTCCGTTTCCATAACAACAATGCAGCTCATATGAGAAAGGCAAATTTCAAGGGAAGTTGATTTGAACGACATCTTGTTCCCAGGACTGTTTTTTCTTGCGCGGTCGCGAAGAGATTTGGGGACTGGGTACGAGAGTTGTCCTTATTGTGTTGAATGCAGAATCAAACAAGGCAATGATCTGCTGTATCATTTGTAGTCGTCTCACTTGCGGCGTTTTGTGCGGCGAGTGGATTACCTGTGGTCAGGGTGTTTGCTACCAGTCCTCCTCCCTCCCTGACCACAGGTAACCCACACGCCGTAGAATTGTTAATACATCCTGTATGGTTTATAACCAATATGTTGGTTCACAAATTAAATAATCGATGTTACTGATATATTTTCATCAGCATATTTTTGTAAGATAAGTTATAAATAATTGTGCTATTTAGCAGTTTGCATTTAAACTCTTAATAAAGGATAATAAACACTATATATTCTTACGTAATTCCTTATAAGGAAGATGGGGATCGGGGAGGACTGGGGATGTTCTATCATGGGTCTTGGTTATTTTAAAATACTCCAGTTTAGAGTTGTTTACGCACCGCTGTACTTCTTATAACAAAAGACGCGTTTGCTCAGGCTTAGCCTCAATCCAGAGAATAACCCGTGCAATTAAAAATGGTTTCTATTGTCAGTTTGAATGTCAACAATTTTTCGTGTTCTCGTCGGTATTTGTAGCCTGAGCAAATGCGTCTTTTGTCAAGGAGTACAGCGTTGTCTAAACAACTCGAAACTGGAGTATTGATGAAGCGGAGATCTGATGTAGTGGAGGGAGGGCCTGGGCACAAGAACTGATGTGGAGCGTGTGGCACAGGAAGCCCGCCATGTAATTAGTACCCAATAGATTTATTTAAATCAGTTGTACAAAATAAGCGAGAATTTGGTATCTAAACATGATACATGAGTATTTGAGGCGGTGGGACCATGATGATTTTTTTCCATAAATAAAACTTAATCCCACAATAGATTGTTTGGAAGTTCATTCAGCTAAAACACCACTAGATGTCTCTTGTTGTTCATCTGAAATAGAGAGAAAATAAGCAATTCAGCATTCAAACACATGTCAGCCAGTAACATTTACTGGGTTTCCTGTGGCAAGGAAAGGACCAGAAAAGGATTGGGTCAATTATGTTAGCCAGTAACACTTACTGGACTTCCTGTGGCAAGGAAAGGACCAGAAAAGGACTGGGTCAAATATATTTCAGTTCAAGTTATCTCTCTATAATACACTGGATTAAACGTACGCACGCTTTTCAAACCTTGGAAATTCATCAGAAATTGAATTTCCTTCAATTTCCGATGAATTTCCAAACATTGGAAAATTTACAACTGATTTCAAATGAATGGGCTTGTACCACCTGTCACGTGACTTTTTAAATTTTCACCGCAGACAAACGAAAATATCATAACTGGAAAGAGCATGCTAAAGTTAGTAAAAGTGGAAAGTTTGAAGGGAAATACGTAAATAGGGCAATAGTTACAGGCATTCAAACTTTGCCTTCTTTGTATGGAAATGTATGTTGGAGGGCAACCCTCCAAGCGAAAAACCCATACAAATCCTTGTCAAAGCGGGAAACTTTGAAAGCCGTTAACGTTTTTCTTATTTGCTTGATTCTTTTCAAATTTTCAACTTTTACTAATTTTAGTATGCTCTTTCAAGTTATGGTATTTTCGTTTGTCTTCGGTGAAAATTTAAAAAGTCACGTGGCAGGTGGTACAAGCCCATTCCCAAACTGGTTTGAAGAGCGTGCGTTTTTTACCAGTGATGCACCACAGGCAACCCAAGAGATAGTTGACTGAGCTAGGAGAAGACAGGGTTTATATACTACTTACATTTTTCTCGTAACCATAGTTACCCTTGTACAAATCATCCAATGAGACCACCGCGTCTCTCCTTGTTATCTCAGGCACGTGACTAGCACGTGATGCACACATTGGATTCCCAGCGTTTTCTTTTTCAGTGCACAAGGGCCAGTTATCCTTTAACTCAAGGTCGCCGATTTGTCGGTTTGCGCAGTTGTGACAAAAGCCTCCTGAAGAGAAGAGAAAATGAGGGAGTTTGTCTAGGTTAACTCGCCGCCATGTCTCTCAGTTACAGACTGTAACTGTCCACATTACCCATGGATGCTTTGCGGTCGCAGTTTGTGCCCAGGCCCCTACTCGTTTAGAACAAGGTAAATTTCAGTATTGAGGGCCACAGCCTAGTAGGACACGCGAGACGGTTAGGTTAGTCGAATTACGCGCCCTGCCATGTCACGTGACAGCGGATGTGCTTCGCGCGACCAGCATGTATTGGACATCTTGCAGGGAAGCGAGAGATGATTTAGTATGGGATAATTAATGACAAAAAGCACAGTTGACATGTGTGTTTTACACTCAAAACAGGCATGTGTTTACTGTTATAACATACTCTATAACATACTCTATAACATACTCTATAACATACTCTATAACATACTCTAAAGAGTCACAATTCACTGCGTGAGTGAGAGATACAGAAAAAGCGAGAAAAATCAAAAGAAACAAAAATATCAAACACCCAAATTACACCGACGTAACAGAGAGTTCTGGAAGCGCCGGTTAGAATCACGACTCTGACTCGAGACAATACTCAGCATGGATGTGACATCCATACATGCGTTGGTCAGCTGTAGGAACGTTCATTGATTAAAGTTATAAAAAGCCTGTTTACTAAGCCGTAATAACAGCTAAAGTTACTACAACGAAGTGTACCTGTAATGACGGCTTTTCCACCCGCTAAGCTAAAGAGTAGCACAGATAAAACAAGTAGTTCTGTCTTCATCTTTAGGGTGAATTGTACGATTCACTGTTGATATCGAAGAGTTGTTAGGGGTATATTTGATCGACGAAGAACCTCTGCTGGTCGCTGTGTGATCAGGGGTTTATTTTGTGCAATGACTCATGCTAATGTTGATATCAACACCTGAAAATGATTCAGAGCAACGCGTTCACCATCGTGCTACGACTTTCTTCGTTTGTCGATTCCTCTTAGTCTTGTAGCGAGAAGAGCTCGATTTAACGAGAAAAGTTAGCATTATAAATCCGTCTTCTCGAAGGAACACTGAAAGGGCACTGGGAAAATGACAGTGTATACTGATAGTGAATGAACAAGAAATCGAGAATTAAAAATACTTTTTCACAATTAAGCAAATACTTTAGCACTTTCTGATCAGTAATAACTTTGTCTCGTTTTCTCTTCGAGCTGACGAGCCAACGACAGCACACGAAGTCAGGACACTCGGACAGTGATTGAACTTTTTATTGATGGTTGAATTTGCGAAAACAAACACTTTTTGTGCCACAATAAACGTCGTTGAGTTGTAAACCTTCATTCAACTTTAGTTAAACTCTGGATGACCCGGCGAGAGAAAGGAAAAACAGCAAAGAAAATCAACCTGACCTAAGTAAACTGAACTTCTCTGGTTTTGCCGAGTGTGTAAAGTGTTTCGATGCTTTGAACACTCGTCTGCTCGGTTCTTTAGGTCAGCTGCGAGGTGATCAGTGTTGCTGTTTCGCGCGTTTATCATACAACAACAATATCGGTGCAGAACCTCTCTTTCTATTTGCTCCTAGTGCAAACTGGCTGATTGCAGAAAGCCATGGATATCCGTTGCAGTTCACTGGAAAAACAGTTACAAAACTTCTTCACAGAAGAAACGAGTTTTCTTTTCTTTTTTTCACAACTGAACTGATGACAAATGGTAATTAAATTAAGGCGGACTGTCAGATAATTAAATAAAAAGATACAAAATATTTCTTACAGATCTCCGTCATCAAGCACTGAAATGGCTTTTTCACTGGTTTACGATTTGTTCTTCTTGTATAAATAATTTTAGCAATATGTTTAATACATTTTATTACACCGAGAAAAGAGCTTCTCGTTCAGTTTTCCAACCCCACCAGTGGCGACCCGACCAGCTACGACAGGTAATGTATCAACACAAAGCCTAACTTGATGACACGGACAGGTCCCCGTACAGCATCCTTGTTACAGTAAACACGTGTACTGATTAATTCATCTAACCCTTCAACTACGCATGCGCCAAGGAATACTGAAACCGTTCGTTTAGGATTACAACATTGGTTGTTATTTCACGCTCTTGGTCAAAATCGTGGACAAAATAAGAATCATCGCGGGATATAGGTGAAATATCTACAGTTTGACGGTTCGGTTGGGTTCGGTTGTGAAGGGGTCTCTGGGATGTGGACTTCAAGAGAGGTAGTTCTCCTGTTATTCTCGTTCTTTGTCCTGGTATCCGCTGTAACTTCTTGGAAACATAAGACAAAATGGGGAGAGAAAGGTAATGGGAAGATTTCTTAAAGTCAATTAATTCATTCTTTTGGAAATTTTCAACATTTGTTCGGTTCCCGAATGTTAGAAACTTCCTCTAACCCATGGGGAAATGCGGTTGAAGCCATGATCAGCGATGTTTTCAATAGACAATTAATCCTAATTAAGCCACTCGACTTCGATTAGCAATAAGTCTTTGATGAGCCGCCCCTAGTCGGTAGGTTCATAGTCTTTGCATTGTGCTTTTCTGTTGGGCGCCGATCTGCAGGACTCTTAACGAATACACGGCTGCACATATAGAGTCATACACAGGTTAAGAGGACCTCAACAATCACCTTTAAAGATAAAGTATATCATTCCATGAAAGAGAGGGTCTACCTCTCACATGTAATGTCTGTCACACCGCTCGACAGCACATTTTGCTTAAACACGAAGTTCCGATCAAAAGAACGCTGCCCAGGGGTACAATACATTATTTTGTTTAATCAATCTTTGTTAATCGCATCAGTATTCATGTATACATGTTCATGTAGAGTACAAACCATCAGTATCCATGAAATAGTACTAAATCTAAAGTACTAAACAGTGTTATTTCTATTGTTTTCTATTGATGCTATTTAGTACTAATTAGTTAGTACTGTTTCATGGATAGAGTGATTGCAATAAACCCGTGAAATAAAAATGAGATGTTAGTGTGCAATAGTTTAATAAACACAAAAGAAAACAATGGAAATACGGTCTACTAGTGTCTATTAGTCTACTAACTATTTCACGGGTTTAGAGTGATTCCAATAGAGTGATTCCAATAAACCTGGGCACTACTAATTGGTGTAGTTAGTAATGCCCAGGTTTATTGGAATCACTCTAAACCTGGCCGGGCACTACTAATTAGCTGTCAGTGTTTATTAGATGCAAAGAAACAAAAGAAAACAAAAGAGTGAGTGTCTAATAGTATGTAATGGTGTAGTTAGTAATGCCCAGGTTTATTGCAATCACTCTATTTCACGGGTTTATTGGAATCACTCTACTAACTAGCTGTCAGTGTTTATTAGATGCAAAGAAACAAAAGAAAACAAAAGAGTGAGTGTCTAATAGTGTGTAATGGTGTAGTTAGTAATGCCCAGGTTTATTGGAATCACTCTAAACCTGGGCACTACTAACTAGCTGTCAGTGTTTATTAGATGCAAAGAAACAAAAGAAAACAAAAGAGTGAGTGTCTAATAGTGTGTAATGGTGTAGTTTAATAGTAATGCCGCCCAGGTTTATTGGAATCACTCTATTTCACGGGTTTATTGGAATCACTCTACTAACTAGCTGTCAGTGTTTATTAGATGCAAAGAAACAAAAGAAAACAAAAGAGTGAGTGTCTAATAGTGTGTAATGGTGTAGTTAGTAATGCCCAGGTTTATTGGAATCACAGTCTAAACCTGGGCACTACCAATTAGCTGTCAGTGTTTATTAGATGCAAAGAAACAAAAGAAAACAAAAGAGTGTCTAATAGTGTGTAATGGTGTAGTTAGTAATGCCCAGGTTTATTGGAATCACTCTAAACCTGGGCACTACTAATTAGCTGTCAGTGTTTATTAGATGCAAAGAAACAAAAGAAAACAAAAGAGTGTCTAATAGTGTGTAATGGTGTAGTTAGTAATGCCCAGGTTTATTGCAATCACTCTAAACCTGGGCACTACTAATTAGCTGTCAGTGTTTATTAGATGCAAAGAAACAAAAGAAAACAAAAGAGTGAGTGTCTAATAGTGTGTATTGGTGTAGTTAGTAATGCCCAGGTTTATTGGAATCACTCTATTTCACGGGTTTATTGGAATCACTCTATTTCACGGGTTTATTGCAATCACTCTATTTCACGGGTTTATTGGAATCACTCTATATGGTTTGCAGTCTAGTGATACAAAGATTAATTAGTTATTGTTGAGGATATTACATGGGCGCGCCGGCGGAGATACGAGTGTTGATCGGCAATATCTCTCACGAATGAGCGCAACGTATGAGTGAAAGATATTCAACACGAGAAGATAAAATTCGTATCTCCAAGCGACCATGTAATATTCATCAGCATAGTTGTCGTTGCATTCAAGTGAACTGCAATGGGAATTTAAAATGAGGTGGCTATTGATGTAGTTTTCGTCGGAAAAAAACGAAAACTGTTGCCCATGTGCTATCAAGCAGAGAGTATTCTAATAGACCTCTTTAGCTTCGTATGTAAATTGCCCATTTCAGATCATGTGATGTAAACATGGTGTTCTCTGGAGAATTAGTCCTTTCAATATGAACGAATAAATTTCAGAAATATAAAGGAACAATTCTCCAAAGAATATCATGTTTACATCACATGATCTGAAATGGGCAATTTGCATACAAGCTAAAGAGGTCTATTGAAAAAGTGTAATTCTTGGTTTGCAATCAATCCCTTGAGAGTCAAGAGATAAAGACACGGCGGCCATGTTGGTTGAACAAACAATAGACACTAACAGGGGAAAATTAATTTTCCCCTGACACTAATGAGCAATATTTTGTTGAAGTTCAACCAAGATGGCCGCCATGACGTGTATTGCTTGGTTTCAATCAGCTGTTAAAAGTCCTTGAATCTCATTATTACTACGGTTTTCCTCGTCGTCATGTTTCTACGCCAAATCTGCAAGTGGTCACCATAGCGCATGCGCATGCTAATCTTCTCTGTATCGTTCCAATTTTTGAGTATACAGAAGTTGTGGTCAGCAGCTTATCAACGAAATTCAAGATGGCAGACGTATGTAACGATAAATCAAATCACCAGCAGCATTCAAAAAGGATTTTGCCGTCCCTTGCTCGAGCCAGTCGAGTCGTTCATTAATACTGCTTAGTAAATATGCAAATATCCTAGAGAATACTTTTTGGCCTTGCAATTCTGTCTGAAAGTGTATTTCTAACAGATGTCTGTGGCTTAGTAAGAACTCGATCGTAATTTTATTGAGTTTGTGAAATCGTTTCTTGCAAGGTAATCGAAATGTGCTTCGCCATGCAGCTGTCAGCTAGGAGTGTGAGTGTTGAAGCTAATTACGTATGTATGCTCTACTGAGTCACGCAACGAGTGACTTAAATTCTGCAAGTAATACATGTAGGCTAAAACAACAAACTACTTCTGTATGATGATACAAGCTATTAGGTTTCACATTTAAAATCTATCAAAACACTGCTTTATTACCACCGATTTCATTACTACGCGCCCGACAGAGAAAAGTTCCTGGTGCAAACTTGGCGATTCTCTTCCGTCTAGCCTGTGGACAGGCTCTCCAAGGGGAGGGGAAGGGGAGGGGGAGAGGAAAGGGAGGGGGACGAGACTACCAATTACAACCAAGGAGTTTGGCTCAATAACATTCGTACGATTGAGAGATAAAAGTGCCTTTGCAATTATTATAACTCCAAAAGACAAACAGAAATAATTTTGTAAGTATTTCCATTTCATTTTGAGGAACATTTGCACTGCTAAATTTGATTGAAATTGACAACCGTTAGTCCTAATTAGCCTCGCAGAACTTCAAAGTTGCGTTCGACACCAAATGAGCACTGAGTATTTTATTCTAACTAATATATCCTCTAGTTATCAGATCGACAAAAGTAAATAGGAACGAAACATTTATATTCCTACCAGTTTAATCTCTCAAACAACCGAATGTTTATTGAGTCAAGCGCCTTGGTTGTAATCGGTAGTCTCGCCAAATGTGTTTGATTGACGGAACGGAGAATCGCCAAACTCGCACCAGGAACTTTTCTCTGTCGGGCGCGTAGTAATGAAATCGGTGGTAAGAAGCCCAAGTTCACGCTAGTAGAGCGTCTAGTTTGCCTTCATATGACGGGCAAACACTGCCCTCCATGTGCTATCAAGCAGGGAATATTCTATCGAAAAGGTGCAAATTCCTCCCAAGACTGGAAATGACGTCCAATGAAATTCAGACCGGAAATGACGTCTAATGAAATCAAGCAATTACATGCAGTTTTCCATTGTCTGTACTCTGAGAGCCAATCAGATTGCGAGATTACACTAACTAAAATACTGACTACTCCTTCAATCTCCAGCACCCCCAGGTTGCGTCGCGTGTCCATCAGGAAAGGAGGGACTCTTCGACACACCAATTTGCGGAATGAATGGAATAGCTTACAAAAACTATTGTTACCTCGACCTGAGAAACTGCATCGCTAAGAAACTGAAGAAGCCTTTGGTATTGCCTTCCAGTCTACCATCGAAATGCGGGTTAGTATTATATATATACAGTCATTTCAGAAAACGTTGTCGCTGACCGGCCTCACGACTACGCGACTAGACCGAACGGGAGTATGGGTAGAAATCACTGAAGCATGCAATAAATTATTCGCTCTGGAAATTTATTTTCTCATTATCATAATGGAGAGTAATACTCGAATGAATGTATGTCGTTGAAAGACCACTAAATCACCCAACCCACTCGCCAGCGTAGGTCTTCACTGTAAGCTCGAGACATGGCTAATCTAACCCGAGCACTCAGGTTATGGCTAATCAGATATGCAGCTAACCGCTTCAGTGATTTCTACCCATACTCCCGTTCGATCTAGTCGTGTAGTCGGTGACGCCGGTCGGCGACAACTGGCGTTTTCTGAAATGACTGTATATACAGCGCCTGTGAGTCCTCTCTCCTCCGCAGTCTCTCCCTCTCCCCTCCCCTCCCCTCCCCCTTCCTATCCCTCTCGATTTGCCCGATTGATTTGAACTAAACATGCACAACCATCTATTTTTCAGATTACAGATGAAAATGTACAGTAGCTTTGGTGGGATGGGACCATTTGGAAAAAGGAAAAGAGACATTCATGATATCTGGGACGAATTCCTGAAAAATTAACCTAAACAATCGAAAACAACTCACAAGAACTCTTCACAGTTCTGGGAATCACACTTTAGATTTTACATTCCAGATTAAGCAGTTGTTTCCAGGCAACGGACAAAGAAAAAGGTAAACTGGACTGGTTAAACTTTACGGTGATAAAAGAGACTGATAGTTAAAGGAAAGAGGAGAAAAGAGACACGGAGGAAAACCTACAAAACAAATCGTCAAAGAACTCTATGCCTTACCAGGCGCTACAACGAAAAAAAACTACCGAGTATTCTCTCGGAGGGCCTGTGAACGAGACAGCCTCGTTTCGGTAATCACAGCTGCCTTGGGCAAGGTCTTCGTGTAGCTA
Organism: Actinostola sp. cb2023; assembly: GCA_033675265.1. Classification (NCBI taxonomy): domain Eukaryota; kingdom Metazoa; phylum Cnidaria; class Anthozoa; order Actiniaria; family Actinostolidae; genus Actinostola; species Actinostola sp. cb2023. The sequence goes on along the minus strand of JAUJYZ010000658.1, from coordinate 258,615 downwards.
CACTTATCCTGGCTATTGTTCTTTATGTAAACAATACATAGAACGACAATAGAACAATACCAGGACTTTTGTGCAGCTACACGAAGACCTGACCCTGCCTTGACTGACACGGGTGAAAAAACACGTCTACTGCGCATGCTTGGTAAATGGCGGGAAAATGGCGACGCGCGTTGTATTTCCGAAACAAAATATTTACATTTTGGCGGCAAAACTAAAATCGCGAAACCTTATTGTTATTAAATGGCACTTCTATGTCTGGTAAATTTATATGAGAGAATTTCGATTTATATGTTTGGCTCAAAACTCAAGATATTTTGGATCGTTTCTGATTTGCATAAAATGGCCGCCATGTTTTTTTTTCAGTTGACGCATGCGCAGTATGTTTTTCTGCTTTGACTATGTCGAGCTGATAAACGTTTTTTTAATTGAATATCCAACTGAATTGCAAGGACAGTATCTAACAATCAATCACGCGGCAAAATTATGGTTTTGGACTGTTTGAGGGTACCGATTCACGTTTCATATGGTTACAAGTTTCGATGGTTATATGTATACACTCAAACCAGTGTCAAGCAGATGACACCCGCCGAGGAATGCGGGCCTGATTTATTATGATTTAATAATTCTACGTCGTATTGGTTATTCTTCATTTAACCTGATTTATGGCCGTGCAATAGGGGTGATCCTTTATCACTGAGTGGGGAAACGCGCGGAAATGTCCAAAACCGTGGAAATTGAAGATCCCGACTAATGGGTCACTTGCACTAACAGGTCACCCCAACTCCTTAAATCGAACAGCAGTGCCAAAATGAACTGCAGAAATGAAAAGAACAACTCGAAATTAGTAAAAGTGCGGAGTTTCAGCACATAATGTCTGACACAGGAGAAATGACATTAAAAATTAAATCGAACGTTTTCTAAGATTGTGTTTGGAAAATGCATTGGATGGCAAGAGCTTGCAATCCAGCACATTTTCCTATACGTATCCTAATAAAATGTGCGATTTTATTTTTAATGTCAATTCTCCTGTGTCATACATTAGGAGCTGAAACGTTGCCCTTACACTAATTTCGAGCTGCTCTTTTCATTTCTGGAGTTCATTTTGACACTGCTGTTCGATTTAAGGGGGTTAGGGTCATGTGACTTGACAATGTTCTCAGTGCAATGGAGCGAAACTGGACTTGGGTGTGGTGAAATCGAAAACACCCCAAAAACAAAACAATAACGTCAGAGATTCGCGATTATGCCGTCTCTCTGTACGAGGTAACGTTGGAACAGTCACAAATCCCAGCGCTTTCAGCGGTCATACATTTGAGTATGCTGGCTATTGGTGACCGCGGCCACTTGGTATACACTCTTTACAGTAAAAATTCATGAGTGAAAATATTTTCGGGAGTTTAACAATTCAATAAAACTTTTAGAACTGTAATTTACAAGTGTAGCTATTGTTCTTCAGTGGAAGATAAAACAATAGCTACACTTGTAAATTACAGTTGTAAAAAAGTTTTATTGAAATGTCGCAGTCACGCTAGTCTCCTTTGCAGAGTAGCGTTGCGTGACGAAATTCCCGACGGCTGAGCCAAGACTTTGAAGTACGAGCCTAGCCTGCGAATACAGCCGCTTTTTGGCACCAAAAAGCGGCTGTATTCGCAGGCTATCTCTAGTATTCCAGGACCGATAGATGAAAACACCTCTGAAACATCTTTCAGAGGAGGCAATATTAAAATTACATATCAAAACAACTTTAAATATAAGTTTCATTTTTTTAAATTGTAAATATCTAATAGAGTGCAAACCATATGTCCGTGAAACAGTACTAACTAATTAGTACTAAATAGCACTGATGAAACAATAGAAAACAATGGATATAACACTATTTAGTACTATTTAGTAATAGTACTGTTTCACGGACATATGGTTTGCACTCTAATCACAATATTGTTAATAAACACTGAATGCTTTAGAAACATATGACTTATTTTAAACTATGGTCGTCCTACCCTAATCCAAGACGATTCAATGAGAAAGGCCGAAATCCCGGGGCCGAAATCCCAATAAGGTAGTTAAGGCCTGGGTCAGGAGCTTAAAAACGAAAAAATAGTTTTTTTGACGTTTAAGCGTGGTGAATAGAGGTAACTAGACGAAACTTGGCACAATGATAGAAAACGTTAGGACAATTATACTTAACTTCATTTTAAGGGTTAGAGTGATCACGTGACCACGTGATGTTATTATTTATTCATACAAAATTCGTTTTATTCTCCGCTCACGAGTTTGATTTACAAATACCAGCTGATGTATCTATCTTACTTCAATTACCGAGTTCTACGAATCTCTGCATAGAGATTAGGACTTTATTTAACAATTAAGGATATATTTGCTAAAACAGGTCACGTGACCTGAACTTTTAAACAATTTTCCTTAATATTTCTATTACCAACATAACAGTACAAGATCTCTATGCAGCATGTTATTCAGCTCTATTTGAAGCATTGATTTTGATATTAATTTTTTTGCCTTACAAAACTCGATAGCGGATCCACGAATTAGTGTTTTTTTCGAATATGACGTCATAGATCACGTGACCACCACAAAAAGCAAACCAAAATTTTAAGGATCTCAAAACTAACAAAACACATAAATATGACATGAAAATGTATTTTCATTGTCAAGCAATTCTTCATTCTGTCCTCAAGGTCAAACAAGGTCAAACCCAGGCCTTAACTACCTTGTATTTCAGCGTTTCAGTCCATATTTTAAATCGCTATAGCAACGTCAAGAACTCGACATGTATTGCGTGACGCTTCACGTTCGACTCAGCGTGATTTCCGGTATTATGTCATAACAGAAGACCGATGCCAATGTATTTTCAGTCCATATTTTACATCACTATAGCAATGTCAAGAACTCCACATTGCGTGACGCTTCACGTTCAACTCAGCGTGACTTCCGGTATTATATCATAACAACTTATAAGCGTCTTGTTCAGACAAGAAGTCTTGTGACAGCCTGTGCCATGTCTCTGAAAGTTATTGAGGCTTTAGCATCTCATATAGGAAAATACCCCTACGATCAGGTAGTGTATGTTTGCGGTTTTATCCAGTATTTTTATCTGGTTCGTTTTGTTAAAACAAAAAGAAGTTTTTATTTCATTTTTGTACATTAAGACACGCGCGCTTTTAATGATAAGGAGACTCTCGGCTCGCAGGGTGTTATAAAACAAATCTCACATTCAAATTCAGGTAATTTTATTTTGCCCTTTTTTATTTTTTTATTTTTTCAAATCGCATCCTTTTCAAATCATGAAGCGTTTTCAAAAATGTACAATTTGCAGAAGAAGACGATGCAAACAAAATTCTCATCCAAGCATAAACAGTTATCAGTTAAAGTCCCAACGACGCTAAACGACCTGTTTGTTGTTATTGTCGCTGTTTAGGTGGCTTTCGTGAGTTGTATTCTGTCTTCTTACCCGCTGGGACTGGTCTACTGTCACATCCTTCATCCTTCAAAAGTGTCGAGTGAAGCCAGGCAAATCGTTGGTTTAGTATGGGGACTTTGCTTCGGCTGGATTTGTTTTCAATGGTCAGTACTGATCCATAAATGTTGTTGACTATTTACAGTTTGAGTAATTTATACTAATTACTAAAGATAGAATTGAAGAAATTGTAGTTTTTCAACATTTTTTTGTAAATATTTGGGAATTTTTATTATTTTTTAAAAATTTTTTCATTGCTTCAGAGTTTGAATTACAGTTTAACCTTATCAGGCAATCTTTATATATTCGTTTTCATTACGGACCTCTTCCGTGTTTACAAGATGATTGGCGATGACATTTAGAGATCTTTTTTAAATAAAATATTTTGAAAATACAGGTTTAAAAAATATATAATTTACCACTAAAATGTTTACGAGTTTTTTCTCAAATTCTTTCAGACTTTATTTATTCCTGGGAAGCTGATAAAACTATTAATTAATTCTCAATTGTACATACACTTTATAGGTCTTGAATTAGCACTAAATATAATCTAATGACACAAAAGAACAAAGAAAAAAATATAAGAAATAGCTTCAATTAGCTAGATGTTTTGATGATATGGGGATTTGCACACTTGGAACATGTCACTGAAGAGTGTTGCACGAAAAAAAAGTGGCAATAGTTGGGCCACAGTATTGGAAGGGGACATATGAGAGGTCTCTAAGCAAGTCCCATCCAAACAAGAGAGAAAATAATCCAAAAGGAATCACAAAAATCAATGTCCAAAATATGGAAAGATACTGCCTAAAATAAATAAATAAAATAAAATAAATAAAATACTGATATTTTTCAAATTGAGCTTAGTTTCTTTTATTTATTTTCTAGCCATTCATTTCATTTCATTGTCATTTTATCTTAGTTACAATATTTAGTTACAATTTAATACTGCAGGTGTTACTGACAATTAACTCACATTTTAGCTCTGGGACACTTCTCTCATAATTGTGCTGATATTGCTGTTTCAACAGGCACTTGTTCAGTATCATTGGAACAACGACGTTGTGTTATATGTTGACCAATTATGTTGACCCTAAGTATGTCCACAGGTAATTGATTTCAATTCTGATTTAAAAACTTAAATGAATCATATAACCCCCCCCCCCCCCTCCCTCCTTCCCTACCCCTCCCTCCCCCCCTTCTCTCCCCCTCTGCCCCTTCAAATAAAGTCTGCACAATCAAGCTCAAGGAAGATCTTGTATTCTGACTGACAATCACAAAAATTAGATATACGAAAGAAATATGTGATTTAAACCATTTTCACAAGACAACCAATCCATGATTTGCAGGTGCACATATATATCCATTCTACCTGTCCCATTAATTTTGATAAAATATCAAGACCTAAATTTACTAGACAAAGCTAGTAACCATAGCAACCACATTTTTTCCATATATTATATTTGCAAGAAAAAACGTTTCACTATTTTGTAAAAAGTACAATGAGACGTGCAAAACATACATACATATGTGAACTAGCTGATTTCAGTAGGCTTGATGGTTGGTACAAGATGTTTATTAGAAGCTCTCTGGATTAGGTTACATCGGTCTTTCCTGGTTAACTAGTGTTTGTTGTTCTCAAGTCATGGTTCGACTCTCAACTGTACACATGACTGAAGTCAACTGTGTGTACTCTCTGAAGTCAACTGTCCGAAGTCAAGTGCAACCTCTTTGTGCACTATATTTATAATAGCGTCATATGCTAATACGTTAACGTTATACGTCAGAATAATACATAACTAGGCGTATCAATATTTGAAAGCAATCTTAAAAGTACAAGTTTATACATAGTCTATTCAATACGATTTCTATGGCTATTGAAAGTATCGTGAATCTGGATAATAACAAAATACTGACATCTGAGTATACTTCGATAGTTATCAAACCACATGAGTTTGAAGACTCGAATTCTGTAACTTATTATCTTAGTAAACATCATACGTGTCTTTGTGCTTTGCACTCTACTGCGCAAGACATAAGAGAGTTGTTGTTGCAATCTTGCTGGGAAATATATCAGCTGTATTGACACTTATCTGATTAGATCTGGTACTTGTGAATTACCTTCAGAATATTGGACGCATGTGTTAATTGAACTGTTGTTCGAGAACTCAATGGATTATTCCAGATATGACTTTTGACGTGTTACTATGGTAACTAGCTTACTAGAATCCCATGGATTCTTTAGATAATCTTAGTTTCTTGTATGAAATATGAATATGAGCTTCTCTACACATACACATACATAATTTATTTAGTACCTGCAAAAAGTTCTCTTTTGTAAAGATATTCATTATTTAATTCATTTCAGAGCTGTGTTTGCTGTCTCTCTTGCAATACTATCCACGTCCCACTTGATGCGCCAGATATATGACTATGGCAGTTATAAACTGGATTACACAGGGTATGTATATGGACCCTGTCATTCTACATACATATCTTTATACCGGTATACTATTTTGTGTGTTTGTCAGGAAAACCTTTTGTTTTACTTTCATTTGTGTCATTAAAAACTTTCTTTTTAGTATCAAAATACTATAAAATATTTAAAAATAGTTTTATCAAACAGTATAGAAATTAATTATATTTAAAACAATATTTATCATATTAATTCAGGAGAGATTCAGGAGATAACTAGATAGGGTTAACCAATTTGTCTCCTTTTTACTTGAATGTATATGTGAAGTGAATAAAGTATTATTATTACCCTTGTATCAATAATAATCAGTGTTTATACTAAGTGGTATGTTTGTTGTAATCCTCTCTAGACCTTTGATGATACTTGTACAGAAAGTAACATATGTAGCTCTTAGTGTCCATGATGGTAAGTTGTTGGAATAATGTTGCTATGATACCATCAGTTGTTGCTATGAAACCAAAGTGTAACCATGACACCATATTGTTGCTATGATACCATGTTATTGTCATGGTACCATGCTATTGTTATGATGCCATGTTATCACGACACCACACTGTTGCTATGATACCATGTTGTAGTCATGGCACCATGCTATTGTTATGATGCCATGTTGTCACGACACCACACTCTTGCTATGCTATGATACCATGTTGTAGTCATGGCACCATGCTATTGTTATGATGCCATGTTGTCACGACACCACACTGTTGCTATGATACCATGTTGTAGTCATGGCACCATGCTATTGTTATGATGCCATGTTGTCACGACACCACACTCTTGCCATGCTATGATACCATGTTGTAGTCATGACACCATGCTATTGTTATGATGCCATGTTGTCACGACACCACACTGTTGCTATGATACCATGTTGTAGTCATGGCACCATGCTATTGTTATGGTGCCATGTTGTCACGACACCACACTCTTGCTATGCTATGATACCATGTTGTAGTCATGGCACCATGCTATTGTTATGATGCCATGTTGTCACAACACCACACTGTTGCTATGATACCATGTCGTAGTCATGGCACCATGCTATTGTTATGGTGCCATGTTGTCGTGACACCACACTGTTGCTATGATACCATGTTGTTGTCATGGCACCATGCTATTGTTATGGTGCCATGTTGTCGTGACACCACACTGTTGCTATGATATGTTGTAGCCATTGCACCATGCTTTTGTCATGACACCAGTGTTGCTAGGATACTGTGTTGTTGTCATGGCACCATGCTATTGCTAGGACATCATGTTGTCATGACACCGCACTGTTGCTATGATACCATGTTGCTGTCATGGCACCATGCTATCGTTATGGTGCCATGTTGTCATGACACCACACTCTTGCTATGATACCATGTTGTTGTCATGGCACCATGCTATTACTATTATATCATGTTGTCATGACACTATAGTGTTGCTAGAATACCATGTTGTTGTCATGGCACCATGCTATTACTATGATATCATGTTGTCATGACACATTGTTGCTATGATACCATGTTGTAGTCATGGCACCATGCAGTATGACTATGATACCATGTTGTCATGACACCACACTCTTGCTATGCTATGATACCATGTTGTAGTCATGGCACCATGCAGTATGACTATGATATCATGTTGTCATGACACATTGTTGCCATGATACCGTCATAGTAACTGCACACTCTCTTTACAGGGAAAGGTAGAGATGAAAAACACTTATCATCCGAGCAAAAGCAAGAGCAACTAAAGTACTTCCATCTCTTGTTTCTGCAACTTGCCTGACATACATCTTGTATAAAAACATGTGCTGTTATTTGTTACAGGCAAGTCCCCAGTCCATTACAATACTTTGGCTACGTTCTACATTACAGTATGCTGCTGTCAGGACCGGCGTGTACTTACAGACAATACAAAGACTTTATCAATGGATCGTGTACAGAGGTAAGAATAGTACACCATTCTCATTGTCGTAATGCCCACTCATTGTCTCGGCTGGGTTAATTCAGTTATGGGAGCCGCGACTGTGCCTCCGGCCGTTGACTGATATATTTTCGGGGCACACTACACACAAAAGACGTACTAAGGTGCACCAGAATTGTCATTAACCCGATTTATTGGAGGAGGGTGGGGCGAAAAAATCTGCGGTCGTGCTAGCTTCTCATGTCAGTTGTCGGAAAGAGGCTGAACGCAGAGCTCGGGCTGCTTATAAACCTTATCAGTATTCCCATGGGACTCAAACATGCACATTCCGCGTGCTGTGCCATTCAAAGACAATTAACTAGGCCGAGAAAACCATATTCGTGGTTATTTTAACAATGAGAATAGCCTACAGACTCATAGTTATGGTCACAGACGAAAAGTGGTACTAGCAAGTAGAACAAAAAATGCAGAGATAAGAAAGGGACCGTCGCTATATGGCGAAGTTATAGTAGATTTACAATGACTTTGATCAGTGTGTCTGCCAGATGAGTGTCCCGCTCGACCCATTACCTAGTAAGACCTAGTAACCGCTTTGTCAGGGTCTTATATATTGACGCCATTGTTCGTTTTGAGTCACCCAGTTCATTATGGACACTTTCTTTCAGAATTCCAAGAGGGAAGCATCGTCTTTTGTGAGTATAACTATAGATTCTGTTCTCACTAGCCCTCTACCGCGTTTCTCACATTATTCCTCTGTATTTTTCAAGTTAGAGATAGGTAGATAACTTTTATAGAATCCGTGCGCTTACCGACTGATCCGATCCTTGCTCCATTTCGTCAGTCATTCTCTCTCATCATCGTTCTCTTTTTTTCTAGACACCTGTATTAAAGAAATCCTTAGTTAGTTTACTGTGCCTGCTGCTATTTTTCAATGTCACTCCGAGGTTTCCTATCTCACTGAATGCAGGTTGGTCTTTGCGGTTTACCGCTGTCAAATGAAACTGGCTCACGGCCTAACCACGTGACTAGACCGTAAAGGACCAAGGGAAATATTATTTGTTCGTTTGTTTGTTTTCAGACGAGCATTTCATTGGTAGTCAGCCGTTTCTATGGAGACTACTGTATTCGTGGATTTCAATCATTGCCATTCGTATGCAGTATTACTTCGCCTTTAAAACAGGTATTCAATTCGTTTGTAAAAATCCCAATGTTTAGTCCGATGCAGGGGCCCGTTTCTCGAAAGCCCCGTAAACTTATCGGGCCCGAAAAGACATCCCAGAAATCTGAGACAAAGCTGTTCTTTTGACATGCTTTTAATATGAATGTCTGTAAACTACTTTGTTTTGAAGATATAGATTTTGAAAGAAACCCTTTTCGGGCCCGATAAGCTTTTGGGGCTTTCGAGAAAAGGGCCCCAGGCCGCTATTGGGCTTCCGGCTGTGGCAAGGGAATGATGGAAAGGAAACTGGGAACGAGATTGGAAAGATTGGAAGAGAAGGCGTTACCCCCTCCACAACTCCGTCAAAAAGCCAGTTCGGAGTTTAAACTAAGGTTCAGTGCGCATGCGATTTTATCCCGATTATATCACCTTCTTTTGTTAACGTTTGTGTTATTTTTAAATTATAAAAGAAGGTGATATAATCGGGATAAAATCGCATGCGCACTGAACCTTATTCTTAAACTCTGAACTGGCTTATTTTGATTCATGATCAGTCTCGAAAATTTAGGCCTGGGCACTAGCAAAACTTCTAGCAAAAGTCATTTATTCTCTATCTGACGTCACGTCTTCGTCTATGTCGTCAGGTGAGGCGATCAACAATCTATGCGGTCTGGGTTTTTCTGGGTACGACAACGACGGCAATGCTTTATGGGATAGCATGGCCAATGTCAGTATCCTTCGAGTAGAGGTGAGTCCTAGTCTCCCTCGCAGCCATGTTTAGTGTCGTCACGCAACACTCATGAATCATACTGATCACAATCGATATATTTTAACACAGGGAATCCAAAGTGACACAGGTATCCCAAGACATTGATATCTCCGCGATAAATATAAACCAATAAAAAAAAACCAAGCAGTTTACTTAATTTTGGTTTCAGTTTGGGCTCAACTTCAAAATGGTTCTAGAAAACTGGAATATCAGCACAGTTCTGTGGTTACGAAGGTATTGGTCTTCTTCTTATAATAATTTCCATATTTGGTAACAAAATTCCATATATGGTAATATTGTTTTCGATGCTCCTTTCCAGTCTCCAAAAAGAACTAAACACGCATGTATCTTCATCAGGTCTATCTATGATCGACTAACAAATCATCGTACCCTGGGAGTATTCGTATTAACTGCCGTCTGGCATGGTTTCTATGGTGGTTATTACTTAACGTTTATCACGTGTCAACTGATGGTCGAAGCTGCGAGGGCGGTAAGATAGTCACGTAGTGGAAGTGCATTAGTCCAGTCCCAGCCTCCTTTTTCGTCCGCTCCGTAGACTGATAACGAGCGGACGAAAAAGGAGTCTGGGACTGGACTAGAAGTGCAAACGCAGTTCTCAAAATGTATTTATTTGCGACTACGCATATTCATTTCTGCTTTTCTAGGTCCGACGAACGTTAAGAGATAAGTTTCAGAGGACGCCCCTTTTGTCACGTGTCTATGACGTCATCACATGCGTCACCACTGTCGTATGCCTGACATACGCAACAGTACCTTTCGCGCTACTTGACCTATGGGCGGGGCTTCGGTTTTGGCGGTAGGTTCATTTCAGTAGAACAACAATCCACCGTGCAAACAAAGATGGCGGATCAGTAAATTTTACCACAATCCTTTGCGCGCATAAATAATAATAATAAACCACTGTACCTCGTAGAAACTTATAGAACAGAGAGTTTTGAAAACGTCAAATGTTGCAAGTGTGAAGCTGTTACCTGCTTAATATATATGAAGGCATCAGAAAGTTTGTAGATCTAAGTGGTACTGATTTAGGCTCGCAAAGGATTACTGGGTAAAATGTACAGCCGCCATCTTTTTCTGTGCTGATATCTTGAAACAACAATTCTGATTGGTCCTCTCATGTTATCTTAATTAATAACACCAAGTTTGATCGGTCCTAAAATTACCCAATCAAATTCAAAATCCCATATGATTGGTTCTGACATTACTTTGTCATCTATTTAGGTCCATGTACTACTTTGGTCACGTGATAGCATTCCTGGTCTTGTTAATGCTCCGTGGTAAAAGTACTCGTGCGAAAGTCCTGACTGAATCTCCAGATACCAACCAAAATGGCGTCGCTTCAATTGATAAGAAGTATCAATAACAAAAGACAATTAATTTATTAATTAACCAATTAATTTATTATAAAACCAAAATCCGCGTCGTTCGACGTCGAAGACTGGAGACGAGCGTGGAAAATAATAGTCATACCAAATATGGACTTTCATTTCCTAATAAGGCCAGTTGACTGGAAGAAATTGTTTTCTACGGGATTAGTTGTTCGTGTATGTTTGTTGTCTTTGTTGCTATGGTAACTGGGGAGTTGGGTCATGTAACAATTTAATAATAATAATTTAAGGATATTTTCGGAAAAATATAGCCAATTTATTTAGAATTGGGTCACATGACTAGCCATTTATTCAAGGTTTTTGGGATTTGTTGATTGTATAATAGTGCTGTAGAATCGAACCCCTATTAAGCGGTCACCCTCGGGGAAATGGCCAGTGGCCGCTTAATAGGGGTTGACCGCTTAAAGCCTGGTCCTCGATCACTAGCGACATGAGCACAAGCATAAGGTTGTACGAAAGCGCAAAGTGAATTTTCGTTACCATTCCCTCTCGACTTCTAATTAATAATTCAACTAATTCTTGTGTTTATGCCTATGTCGTGTATGTCCTCACTTGTAAAATCGTCGGCACAAGCATAAGCATAAGAAGAATAGAACATCTTGATATTATTGTGCTTATGTTTATGCTTGTGTTTTAGCTGTCCTCGTTATTAGCGCATAAGGGTCTTGCTTATAGGTGAAGTCAGTTTGAGACAGTTCAAAACACATTTCTGTTTGAGATAGCGAGCTTGCGAGTCGAGTTCACCATGGTTGAAATAGAGGGGTTCTACTGTAATTATTAAGAATTTTTACCCTGCGAGCAGAGGTTCCATTTCGTCTTTCTATGTTCTCTCAGTCTTTTACTTTTACTTTTGCTGAACGGCTTTTTTTTTTGGCTTTATACCTTGCTGTTCTTGTAGTTCGAAAGAAACCTCTGCCCGGACTCGCGTCGTCATTGGGTACGTCACAAGTTGCCATAGTAACATCCAAATATGGCTGTGCACGCACATCGCAGGCTCATTTCTTGTCAGTAAAATACTTCCATCTTTTATGCGTGCGCCTTATCGTCCCAGTTTGTGGACGACAACTCGATGCATGCTCAAACGGAAAAGTGCCGAGTCCGGGCAGAGGTTTCTTTCGAACTACAAGAACAGCAAGGTAAAAGCCAAAACAAAAAGCCGTTCATGCAGCATAAGTAAAAGACTCAGTGAACATAGAAAGACTAAAAGGAACCTCTGCTCGCAGGGTAAATAATTTTATACCAGATTTTTCTATTCTATAAATTTACACCGCGTTTTTCAATATTCCAAACCTCATTTGGCTCCTTCCTGTGTACTTTTATACATATTTTTCTGCTAGAAAGCTGAAGATGTTTGTAAGCTTGTATAACTTTAATATTTCGACTTTTTCAATAATAACTTTTTTTAATGGGCAAAAAAGTTATAAAATCATTTACTAGTATAAAGACTGTGAAAATATTCTGTAAGTTTTCAAATGTCAATAATCAGCACAAGGGCGTTTTTGTATAATAAATGAAGTCTTGGTAGACGTCATCAAATTTGCATATTGAGATTTCAAACCTCTATAACTCATATTATAAAACGCAAGGTTCAAATAACAAAATACTGAACCCACCAACTATTCAGCTTACTACATTCTATTAAGTCTTCTAATATTCTGTACTCCTAACATCCCGGCATCGCACTGTAGTTCGTGCATTTGTACGGAGGGAGGAATTAAAGCCAAAGTGTTCGGGAGAAAGCAGGACCAGAGAGAGAACAAACAGGCGAACTCACGCTACGCAAGAATCGCAAAGTACTTAGTAAAAGTGAAAGAGGAAGTAAAGCCACTCGACCGTGAATCCCTGTATTCCCAAGTTGTATGGTTCTCTTATTATTTCATTTGTATTTTTCGCTTTGCTGGGGGGGGGGGGGGGGGGGGGGGGGGGGTTGCTGGGGGGGGGGGGAGTACTTTGCTGGGGGGGGGGGGGGATAAAAGAGGGGGGGAGCTGCCCCCTGCGGGCCCTGCCTCTGTGCTGTGTACGGCCGTGATTTGCTTAAAATAGTCAGATAATTTCTCAGAAAACTATGAAGTAACAATTAGGCGCTCCGATTGGTTGTCATGATCAAGACAAGGGGGAATCCCCGTACGAACGTGAATGTCTGATCAGCTGAAAAATAGTGCATCACTGGCAAATTCTGTCTTAAGACTAGAATATACGCTGTTCACATTCAAGGTAAGTGCTAAGCATAGAATCCTATGGTATTGGAGAAAATATTATAATACAGAGTGACCTGTTTTGTTGTGTAAGACTGAATTCATTTGCGTGTATATGTCGCTGGTGTAATATTTTCCTAAGAAATTCTGTTCAGACCTGTTAGCTGTAGAAATCACTAACCGCCTAGAACAGAAAGCTATTCCTCGTACGGAGTTTCACAGTCAAATGTAGAAAAATATGCAGTAAGTTTCACATAAAGTCTGTATATTTAAAGAGTGTTAGTTTATATGAACACCAGAAAAATATTTCTCTTATTTCATTTGATTTTTTTCGACGATTGTTTGATAACTCAAAACGAAAGTGAAATCGAAACTCTAGAAATTATCGTGTAATTGATTCCGCTTTCTTGTCTTTTAGTAATAAATTTTAGAGAATATTTCACAGACAGAGCGCCGGTATCCATTCATATTTTACATTTCATGTCGTATATATAGTCTGTATAGTTATTGGAGTGAGACATTTCGTACACCGGATTATATTTCCTCTTTGAGCGGTCAGCTTGATTTCGTTGGAGTTTTACGACAAACTGGAACGTAAATGAGCTGGTCATAAGGTGATAGCATCCTAGGATTCGGCTCACGCGCTTCTAGCCTGAGTGTCAGGCCTTCCAGTGCCTCGTGACGATCATGTTTTCGGCCCGACTCGATAGGAGCAAGCACGTCACTTATATACTTGACGTGACATCAAAGACAAAACATCGCATAGTCACAATCGACCGCCTGCCACACGAGTCCTTTGTATGTAAAGTGAAGAATTTTGAAGCCAGCGAAAATTAAAATTTTAGAACACTTTTTATTAAAGATACGAAGGAAATCATTGCCGGAAGCACATTGAAATTCCACAGGGATCCCATCAGGTCACAAATGCAAAGGCAAGCAAAACATTTCCGCAAACTATGTTAAATTCACACGCGCGTCCTGCGTGACTGCTCACTGCGTGACTGCTCACTGCGTGACTGCTCACTGCGTCGGTGTATAAATGAATGAATAATGAACAACTTTATATAAACAATCAAACAAGTGTGTAGAATGAAACTTTAAAGTGCATATCAGGGTTATATGTTTATTTTGAAAATCGATTATATATGAAGTGAATAGTGGGATGGTTCAGTATTTTGTGATTTGAGCTTCGCATTTGCGAGTTATAAAGGTTTGAAATCGGGATATGGTAATTCAGTGACGTCAACGCAGGCATCATTTATTATACAAAAGCGCCCCTTTACAAATTACTGACATTTTAAAACTGGCTAAAAGTTATTCTACAACTTATATAATGATGTGAAACTTTTTTTTCTACTTTAGAAAAGAGTGCTACTTGAAAAAATAAAAATGAGTTACGGCAAATGCCTGCGTTGACGTCACCGAATTAGCATATCACGATTTCAAACCTTCATAACTCGCAAAAGCGAAGCTCAAATCACAAAATACTGAACCATCCCACTATTCACTTTATATGTAATCGATTTTTAAAAGAAACAAATAACCCTGATATGCACTTTAACATCGTGTAAAAAAGCACTAAATTTACTGACGTTTACTGATTTTAAAATACGGACGTTGGTTGGGCTTACAGGTATTTCAAGCCTTGTGGTCAGTAATACAGTACGAATGTCCGCTAACCAAGAAAACCGTGGACACCATGTCTAGAATGTTCATTGTGTTGTCTTGAAACCACAGATTTACGTTCTGTCTTACGTGCATCTTGTACGAAATTAGATTGCTATTGCTTTCTATCTGAGGGATGCATAAACTACACTGCGAAGTATAGATTTGAGCGATTTTGAAGAAAACATATTTTGGAAAGCCGCCCTGACAGTTCGACACGCTTGAGATTGGTCACAATGAACATTCCAGACATATTTTAGGTGTGTTCGACCGACTGTATTTAAAATATGATATGTATGTGATTCATTACGTACTCGTTTTTTATGGCGAGTGTGTAATTACCTGTGGTCAAAAGTCTCCTCGACTTAGTCCCTCTCGTTCACAAATCCACAGGTAACCCATAAATCCATTTGTACTGACAAAATGCAGAAAGCGAAGCTACAAGTTGCTTAATTTCCAATGTTTTTGCACACATTTCAGAGAATTGCTTCACGATAATATGGATTTGGGGTGTCGCGTTGTCAGAGGTCCCGACTGGGAATGGGGCGATCAAGACGGCGGGGAAGGCGGTACAGGAGTGGTAGTAGAAAGGGCAGAGGACATAGAAGGCACGGTCTGGGTGCAGTGGGAGTATGGTAGACTGGCCAACTACAGGGCAGGCTTCGAGGGGAAAATGGATTTGAGAGTTTACGACAGTAGTGGAAAAGGTAACGATAAATTTAATTAATTTACCTATTTATATTAATTCTTATAGATATAATTTGATATATTCATATAATTTGTTATTTAGTTTTTTGTAACATGGGGCGTATCAGTGAGATGGGTTACTTATTTTACGGGGCTGGGTTGGGTGATTTACCTTGTAGGGGACCTAGTGTTCTTGTGTAGTCGTCGGTCCTTTGGTATATTCATTGAATTTAATACTCACCAGCCAAAATTCATTCATTTACATATTCATTCATTCGTTCATTTCGTCATCACCATTATAATACTAATGATAATCAGGATTCAATCGTTCGTTTGCCTTGCGTCAATACACTCATCCATTCGTTCATTCAATTATTCATTCATCCATCCCTTTGTTCCCTCGTTCAAGCTTTCGTTCATTCGTTCTTTTATCAGTCATTTATTTATCTTTCCGTTCGTTCTTAGACTTTTTATCTTTGTCGTTTATTGTTCGTTTGTTCATCCATCTCATCTATTCATACATCCGTTCATTCACACATCTATCCATCTATTTGTTCTCTATCCGGGCATCAATCCATCCACTCGCTCATCTATTTATCCATCCATCCATCCATTCATTCTCTATTCATTCATCCGTCCATTCTTACTCGTTTGTTTGTATACAGGGGTTATACATCCTCACGTGATGTGTGATGAGTGCAGTCAGAATCCAATACTGGGTATGCGCTGGAAGTGCGTGAATTGTGAAGACTACGATTTATGCACCAGTTGTTACATGGCGGATACGCACGATGTGGACTGCGAATTCGAGAGAATCGATGAGAATCAAGGAAAACGGTAACATTCATCCACTTTCCAAAACAAGATGGCGGATCAGTAAATTCTACCACAATCCTTTGCGCGCGCAAACCACTATACCTCGTAGAAACTTTAAGAGAGATTCAACGTCAAAGTTCACAAGTGTGAAGCTGTTACCTGTTTTAGTGAAATGAATGTGTCAGACAGTTTGTAGATGCGAGTGGTACTGATTTAGGTTCGCAAAGGATTACTGGGTAAAATGTACATCCGCCATGTTTTTCTGCACAGTTGATTATATTGAACATTGAATGTGTGTTCGGATATATTTTTTTTAATCCTACATTTATTAATACTACGTTTGCGTATCAGGGTACCAGTTGGTAAGCGCGAAGGCGCGACCAAAATTCAAGCACGAGGTTTGTTTGGCGGCGCTCGCGTCGAGCGTGGGCCGGACTGGCGATGGGGAGAACAAGATGGCGGCAAAGGTGGTCAAGGCACGGTGGTGGCCTTGCAAGACTGGAAGACAAAAGGAAGGAAATGCGGCGTTTCAGTTCGATGGGACCACACTAAACGAGATAATGTTTACAGAAATGGCTTTGAAGGAAAGGTAAGAGTTTGAATCCACTGCACGGGAACTGAAGATGTCGGCTGTACATTTACCCAGTAATCCTTTGCGAACCTAAATCAACACCACTCAGAGCTCTGACACTAACACACTTGCAAATTTTGATGTTTTCAAAACCCTCTGTTCTAAAGTTTCTACGCATAGGATAATGGGACGTAAATATATTTTCCTGTACTGTGGAGGTCTTCTCCTCCATCCATCTTCTCCCCCAAGGGATGGCGGCAGGGGGCAGTACAGCAAAAAGTAATATATTTGCGAACACCCCGCTATTACGGACACTTCCTCAAGCGATAAGAATGCCCAATCGACTAAACTTACAAAGAGTATTCTGTAAATATATAATGGTGTGTAAATAAATAAAAACTCAAAGTCTAAAGTCTAAAAGTATATTCAATATATTGTAAATGTCTCCTGCTTTTGCGCAATCTGGTTATTTATGAACACCGAATAACAGTCCGAGCTTCGGTGTCTGTAGATTGCATTTTGTTCAACACGGAATGGAGAAGCGCCCATGAACTTGTCTCTTTTCCTTTGCCAGGTTGATTTAATTGTAGTAACAGCTGAATCAGGAGGGTTTTTCTACAAGGACCATCTACCAGGTCTTGTGACTCGTCTCTTTTCCTTTGCCAGGTTGATTTAATTGTAGTAACAGCTGAATCAGGAGGGTTTTTCTACAAGGACCACCTACCAGGTCTTGTGGCTCGCTCCAAAAAGGTAGTCAGCGGTTTCACGACTGGTGACAAAGTACAAATCAGCGTGACAAAAGAGGAACTGGTGAAAATGGCAGAGGGACACGGAGGCTGGAACAGCAGCATGGAAGAGGTAAATTCAGTTTTTTTCCTTCGGGAAAACTAGCCTGCGTAACGTAACCCAATCGGAGAATTCACAGAAAACTAAAGATATATCCCTGGGAAGTAGGGTAGTGCCAAGTACGAACGAGAGCATTGTGGGTAGGGATCGACCATTTTTCCTCGCCTCAGTTCCCCGCCCCCAAACGCTCAACTACGCATGCGTATTGAAGACTGAAATGCCCCTGGATTCTGAACTCGATCCCGTGTGTTAAAACAAGTGTATCTAATTTCTTTAAATGATAGTAACACACTGACTCTTTAATATCCCTTCAGTGTATTCCAAAGATTGGAAAAGTGCACGATTTTACCAAGTCTGGTGACGTCATAGTTAACTACGATGGGGTAAAGTGGCGCCTAACCCCAACAGCGATCACCATGGTAACACGAGTTATACCAATAATTTGATATGTCATGTACTTCCGGTTCAACAGGTTTTAATATCTTGTTTATTCCACGGGTCCAGAGATTTAATATCTTGTTTATTCCAAGGTCCAGAGGTTTAATATCTTGTTTATTCCAAGGTCCAGAGGTTTAATATCTTGTTTATTCCACGGGTCCAGAGGTTTAATATCTTGTTTATTCCACGGGTCCAGAGGTTTAATATCTTGTTTATTCCACGAGTCCAGAGGTTTAATATCTTGTTTATTCCACGGGTCCAGAGATTTAATATCTTGTTTATTCCACGGGTCCAGAGGTTTAATATCTTGTTTATTCCACGGGTCCAGAGGTTTAATATCTTGTTTATTCCAAGGTCCAGAGGTTTAATATCTTGTTTATTCCACGGGTCCAGAGGTTTAATATCTTGTTTATTCCAAGGTCCAGAGGTTTAATATCTTGTTTATTCCAAGGTCCAGAGGTTTAATATCTTGTTTATTCCACGGGTCCAGAGGTTTAATATCTTGTTTATTCCACGAGTCCAGAGGTTTAATATCTTGTTTATTCCACGGGTCCAGAGATTTAATATCTTGTTTATTCCACGGGTCCAGAGGTTTAATATCTTGTTTATTCCACGGGTCCAGAGGTTTAATATCTTGTTCTGTTTATTCCAAGGTCCAGAGGTTTAATATCTTGTTTATTCCAAGGTCCAGAGGTTTAATATCTTGTTTATTCCACGGGTCCAGAGGTTTAATATCTTGTTTATTCCAAGGTCCAGAGGTTTAATATCGGCGATAAAGTCCTGGTGAGCAGTGACAAGAAATTTGTGGTGGAAATGCAGCAAGGTCACGGTGGCTGGAATGAAAACATGAAAACGGTAACCATGGTAACTTTGCCTCTACCATTATATTCGGTAGCCTTCTGCACATGTTCTTTGACCTTTTATTTAACGCTCAAATAACGCGGCTTTATAGCACTTTAACTTTCTCTCACTTATCTGTTACACTAGTGGTACACGGCCTCCTTTATTAGTATTGTGTATATGTTATTTGCCGCGAATTTCCACCTTAATTACCCACGGCTAGCCTGTGAACAGGCTCAAAGGGAATGGGGAGGGGAAAGGGAGGAGGGAGGAAGGGTTTGGGAGGGGGAGGCCTGCTTCCAGTCTGGCCTTGTAACTCAGCTTGTAAAAGCATCGGT
This sequence comes from Actinostola sp. cb2023, assembly GCA_033675265.1. Lineage (NCBI taxonomy): Eukaryota > Metazoa > Cnidaria > Anthozoa > Actiniaria > Actinostolidae > Actinostola > Actinostola sp. cb2023. The sequence continues at coordinate 239,017 of JAUJYZ010000658.1, read as the reverse complement.
GAGGAGTTCCGAGGGTCGTAGGTTCAAATCCCATCGGGTCAGAGATGTTTTCTCCTTCTCCTTTCCTTCTAACGCTCAGAATTGATGGGTATCTTTATAGCACTTTAAGGGGGGATTAACATATTTATTTGGCCCGTTGCTAGGGAAACTTTGAAGGCTCATAAAACTCTTAAAATCAATACAGTCATTTGCAAAAATTCTGGCCGCCACGATATATCAATATATCGGGTGCATTATGGGTAATTAAATAATACTATTTTCAGTTTCCTAACTTATTAAATGAAGTAAAATGTACAAACAACAAACGTAAGACTAAAATAAACATTATAATAAATATTTCTACCAAATTTGCTGGCGTTAACCTGCTTTAAGGGAAATTTTAGATTATTTAATTACCCATAATGCACCCGATATATTGATATATTGATATTTCGTAGCGGCCAGAATTTTTGCAAATGACTGTACATAAGGCATGAAACTTTTGGAATATATTCATTCTCAGATGTTGGGGATGATAGGAACAGTCAAGTCGATCCACCAGGAGGAGGAAGACGTCGTCCTGAAAGTCGAGAACAACATTTGGCTGGTTAACCCAGCTATTCTGACCCTGCACGAAGCATCTAAAGAAGAGTCTAATGAAAGCGACGACGACACTGATCTTGTCGATCATTTCTTTAAGCAACAATTCACTTTGCAAAAAAGTAAGAAACAAAATACAGTGCGCAAAACAACCGCTATTTTTTCGCGATATTCCGCTGACCATTGAAGTCGATCGAGTCGTTGTTGATCGGACCGCGAGAGAATGAGGCGAGACGAAAAGACGCGAGGGGAATGAGGCGAGAAGGAGAAACGCGCGATGAGTCATTCTCTTGCGGCCCGATCAACGACTCGAAATACTCTCGGCGTAGATTCGCGAAAAAGTAGGGCTGTTTTACATTCTAGACACAAAGGAAAACCTCGACTACTTAGACATTTTTTCTCCAAACGAGTCCAAGTACACCAAAGATTCGTCTTGATAACAATTACTTCTAGTGAATCATTGGTTTTTAATTCGCATTGAAAATTGAGCTTCTGAATCCAAGGGAGCCGCCATCTTGGTTCGTGATGACGTCACATGGTTGCTCGACCATTGTTTATAAATCACCAAAACATGGTCATAACTTACGAGCTAAGATGGGTTATCATGCAACAAATAGTGCAATGTCAAACACAACGTACCGTAGAAAACTACACAAACAACTGTCGAACACTGTGACGTCATCACCAACCAAGATGGCGGCCTGTGATCATGACGTTATCACAAACCAAGATGGCGGCATGTGACGTCATCACAATTCAAGATGGCGGCCTCCTTGGATTCAGAGCCTCAACTTTCAACGTGAATTAAAAATCAAGAATCCACAATTTGTTTTGCTTGTTATTGTGATTGACCTCATTTCTCATGGTGCAAGGGCGCGGTAGACTATCCCACGTGACTAAGACATTCTTCCATTCCGCAGTGCTATCCGAGCTGTTGATGGGGAACGATGGGGACTCGAAAACCGATGAGAAAGAAAGTATGGAAGGCTCGGCTCTAGTACAAGCAGTTTCTCACGGCCACATGTCACGTGTCAAGCAAATCCTCAAATCACATCCAGAATTGGTAAGTAACACTGACCAAGGGTTTTTCATGTGACGTCACGTTGCCTTGGTAACGCCAGTCCGCCATGTAGCGTGGTATAAATTGAGACTAGTGAAATGCGTTTTTTAAGAAGCGAAGTTTTTAAAAACATTGTCAGTCTGTACCGAAACTTTTCGAATGTGTCTTGTGACGTCATTTTACTAATCTATGACGTCACCTATGTTCAGGTCAACCACGTGACACTTGGGAAGACAAGTCTTCACTTGGCCTGCCATAACGGATTTTGTGACATCATCAAACTTCTGCTTGAAACTCCAAACTGTGATACATCGATCAAGGTAGGCGGCCCGCACTGCATGTCGGGACGGTTGATCACGTGATCAGTTCTGAACCAATCCTATTTGCTTTTTAGGATTCACAAGGTTACCTAGCAATCCACCATGCAGCCTATGGGTAAGAAAGATAGACTGTGTATTGTTTTACTCTCTCTTTTCTCCTTCTGGGCGTCCTGTGGTTTGTTGACCGGGAGAGACTGGGATTCTTTTCTTTTCGGCGGAACCAAGTCTTCCTCGGCCACAAATAGAAAAGGGATCCCAGAGGAATTAGTTGAAATGCTTATAGTATAAAAGGACATTAGCACTGAATTAAATATACAATTTCAACACATCTTGATTAAATCTCAGAGATAAATCTGGTGAAGCAATTGAGCTGATGTTGGCGCATGGCGACGACCCAAACACCGCTGACAATGCAAACAAATGTACACCATTACATCTTGCTGTCAAAGAGACGAATCTAAATGCTGTTCGAGTACTGGTGCTATCACAAACCTCTGACGTCAACCTGCAGGTACGTGCACGGCACCACGTGACCCACATAGCAACCGTTACTAGTCCGCCATGTTGGATTCATACGTCATCCAACATGGCCGCCAAGAAATAGTTGATAAGTTTGTGGTGCTTTAGGATACAGGTGGAGACATACCTGATTTACACGATCACGTGACCTACATAGCAACCGTTGCCACGCCGCCATGTTGGATTCATACGTCATCCAACATGGCCGCCAAGAAATAGTTGATAAGTTTGTGGTGCTTTAGGATACAGGTGGAGACATACCTGATTTACACGATCACGTGACCTACATAGCAACCGTTGCTAGGCCGCCATATAAACTATTTGATCACTTTATGATTCTTTAGGATTCTGGTGGAGATACACCTCTTCACGATGCGATACAAATGCGAAACAACGCCATCGTGGATTTGATTTTGGACGCGTCGCGACTCAACCTGACGTTAGTGAACGCACAAGGGTTCAACTGCCTGCATCTATCTGCGTTCAAAGGCAATCCACAGTAAGAATTGACCCACACGGGGAGGGGAGGGGGCGATGCGTCGAGACTCAATCTGACGTTAGTGAACGTACAAGGGTTCAACTGCCTGCATCTATCTGCGTTCAAAGGAAATCCACAGTAAGAATTGACCCACACGGGGAGGGGAGGGGGCGATACAGAAAGAATCGATCCCTACAGGGGTGAGAAGGGTAGCACCAGAAGAGTAGGGGAACACAAATAAGAATGGAATTGAAACTTCATCTTAATCATCAGTGCCATTATCACTATCACCCTCCATTCATCATCATCATCACCACCACTAAAGGTAATTTATTGACGTTTCCAGCGCTGCAAGAAAACTACTTTCCAAGTCACCAGAACTGCTCAATATCGCAAAGGATGATGGGTTCACAGCTCTTCATCTCGCTGCTGTTAATGACCATTGTGAAATCGCTGAAATCTTACTGGAACATGTGAGTCTAGTCGTGTTCGTAAAGCCCCACCACCATGTGAGTGGTGCTGATTTAGGTTCGCAAAGGATTACTGGGTAAATTAAATGGACAGCCGCCATCTTTTTTTGTCCAGTGGGGTTCAATTTGTTCAGTTTATTCAGTTGTGTTTGCTTTCCTACAGCCTGACTGTCAAGTCAATTGTGTCAGTAAGAACTATCAAACGCCATTGATGCTTGCCGTTCACGAGGGTTACCTGACAATGGTTCAGACTTTAGAGCAGAAAGGAGCGGATGTGAATGCGACGGACGAGGACGGGGACACGCCCCTTCACATGTCGCTTGTACGAGAGAAATTCTTTGCGACTGGAATGGGAAAGGTAAGAATATGATATACTTGCGAATCGTGACCGTGATCGTGTCTACCGTGATCATGATTGTTCCTGAACCGTGATCATTATGGCATTGTGAACGTGTCCGTAACGTGATCATATCGTGTCTGTATCCCATTCGTGATCGTGTCCGTATCATGATCGTGACGGTATCGTGATCGTGTCCGTACCCCATTCGTGATCGTGTCCGTATCGTGATCGTGTCGTTACCCTGATCGTGACGGTATTGTGATCGTGTCGTTACCCTGATCGTGACGGTACCGTGATCGTGTCCGTACCCCATTCGTGATCGTGTCCGTATCGTGATCGTGTCCTTACCCCATTCGTGATCGTGTCCGTATCGTGATCGTGTCCTTACCCCATTCGTGATCGTGTCCGTATCGTGATCGTGTCCTTACCCCATTCGTGATCGTGTCCGTATCGTGATCGTGTCCTTACCCCATTCGTGATCGTGTCCGTATCGTGATCGTGTCGTGACAGTTCGTGACCCTGATCGTGACGGTATTGTGATCGTGTCGTTACCCTGATCGTGACAGTATCGGTACCCCATCGTGATCGTGTCCGTACCCGTGATCGTGTCCGTTACCCTGATCGTGACAGTATCGTGATCGTGTCCGTTACCCTGATCGTGACAGTATCGTGATCGTGTCCGTTACCCTGATCGTGACAGTATCGTGATCGTGTCCGTTACCCTGATCGTGACAGTATCGTGATCGTGTCCGTTACCCTGATCGTGACGGTATCGTGATCGTGTCCGTTACCCTGATCGTGTCCGTTATCCTGATCGTGTCAGTATCGTGATCGTGTCCGTTACCCTGATCGTGACAGTATCGTGATCGTGTCCGTTACCCTGATCGTGACGGTATCGTGATCGTGTCGTTACCCTGATCGTGACAGTATCGTGATCGTGTCGTTACCCTGATCGTGACAGTATCGTGATCGTGTCCGTTACCCTGATCGTGACAGTATCGTGATCGTGTCCGTTACCCTGATCGTTACAGTATCGTGATCGTGTCTGTTACCCTGATCGTGACAGTATCGTGATCGTGTCGTTACCCTGATCGTGACAGTATCGTGATCGTGTCCGCTGATCGTGACAGTATCGTGATCGTGTCCGTTACCCTGATCGTAATCGTATTGTGATCATAAGTTTCTTACTCACTCATTGTCAAAAAGTTTAAGGTTAATTCCTGACTTTCTGGACTATCTACAGGTGTTAAGCCTTCTTGGCAACAATAATCCTGGTTCCTTTACGGAGATTTCTCGATACCTGATTTCTCATGGGTCTAATGTTCGACATGTCAACAACATCGGCAAAACACCCATGGATTTTGGTGTAGGAACACAAGCAGAAGGTGACCTCAAGAAAGCTTATGAAAATACCAGGTACATCTTGCTACTTATAAGGGCTTCGTAGTATCTATAGGATGCTCTTAAAACTGTTGTTATAATAATAATAATAATAATTTATTTCTTAAAAACGCATACACAATGTCTCTATGCTTTTTACAATAAAGAACACAAAGAAAGACAATGACAAATAAATATATATACAATAAAGGAAGATGTGAAATAAAGCATATGTATATAAATATATGAAAAACGCGTAGGTAACAATATATATATATATAATTATTAATTATAAGAAAGGGTTGGGCCCACAAGAGATGTTACAACAATTTCCGAGAAAAGGTGGAGAACCCGGCCTCGGCATATATCACCATTGTCTGATGCGCGCCATCGCACACCATCTTACACGATTATGCCCGTAGTAAATATTCAATTATAATATATAAAATTGTATAATTCAATTATATCTTCCCAGAAGCGAGACCAAAGAAGAGAAGACGTTGAAAATCGTAAACCAATTTGGAAACATCAAAGTAAGACATGCCCATATAATTCTTACTGGTACCGATTCCAAAAGTTATCAATATCCCCTGGGAATACACAAATCTCTCTAAACGGAAGACCGACTCCCAATTTCGCCTTCCCCTATGGACCTTTCCGTAGTTTCCCAGAATGCTTCATGATTCTGCGCGTGCAAGCGAGGTCAGGGGTAAAAAATATTTAGAATTGATCGTGTATTGAGGAAAATATGACTACTGTAACGAATCAAGAACAGAAGAAAAATATTTTCTTTGCTTGAGAATTTGCATCTATCTTTGTGATTCTTCTTACGCACTTTAATTTAAAAGTCTAAGTTTTTTACTGAATTTCTTCATTCTCTCTTAATATTTTCGATCTATTTTTATCCCTGACCTCGCTTGCAAGCGCAGAATCATGAAGCATTCTGGGAAACTACGGAAAGGTCCATGCATGCTTACTTGACGTCATAGCGGCCATGTTGGTGCCCGAAATCATTCCTCATTTGCTTCTCTTGTTAAACAAGAGAGATTCATTACAAACCAGTAATGAATACTTTTTAAATCATATTTACAGACAAACGAAACCTGCAATAACGAGCCCATGGCGACAGATGATCAAGAGAACACAGAAAAACTAACTAACGCTTCTGGATCTGACGAAGAGTCGGTGAGCAGAAACATACGAGGCACAGGAAAACATGTTGAGAACATTCCATTGAAACAATCGCCGCAAACTGATACCACAGAAGTGGGCCAAAAGGAAGACAACAAAGTGGACGTTTCACTGAAGGGGAATGATGATGAAGAATTCCAAAATGGCCAGGCAAACTCGCATCAAATACTGCCCACGCGCGACTGGGATGAACCGAAGGATAGTGCGTCTTGTTTGATTTGTGTGGATGGCGAGGCTGATACAGTCTTCTTACCTTGTGGCCATCGCATCTTGTGCACAGGTAAAGCTATCGTCATCATCATAGTCAGTGCCAGTCATCATCATCATAGTCAGTGCCAGTCATCATCATCATAGTCATCATCATCATATAACCTCATTGTTCTTGCTGTAGAATGTTACAATGATCTGGAAAAAAATATTATCATCATCATCATCATTATCATCATCCAGAGTGTAAAAGAGGGGGCAACTCATAGATAAGGTTGATAAAGGGGGAGGGGCAACTCATGGATAAGGTTGATAAAGGGGGAGGGGGCAACTCATAGATAAGGTTGATAAAGGGGGAGGGGCAACTCATAGATAAGGTTGATAAAGGGGGAGGGGCAACTCATAGATAAGGTTGATAAAGGGGGAGGGGCAACTCATAGATAAGGTTGATAAAGGGGGAGGGGGCAACTCATAGATAAGGTTGATAAAGGGGGAGGGGGCAACTCATAGATAAGGTTGATAAAGGGGGAGTGGCAACTCATAGATAAGGTTGATAAAGGGGAAGGGGCAACTCATAGATAAGGTTGATAAAGGGGGAGGGGGCAACTCATAGATAAGGTTGATAAAGGGGGAGGAGCAACTCATAGATAAGGTTGATAAAGGGGGAGGGGGCAACTCATAGATAAGGTTGATAAAGGGGGAGGGGCAACTCATGGATAAGGTTGATAAAGGGGGAAGGGGCAACTCATGGATAAGGTTGATAAAGGGGGAGGGGGCAACTCATAGATAAGGTTGATAAAGGGGGAGGGGGCAACTCATAGATAAGGTTGATAAAGGGGGAGGGGCAACTCATAGATAAGGTTGATAAAGGGGGAGGGGGCAACTCATAGATAAGGTTGATAAAGGGGGAGGGGGCAACTCATAGATAAGGTTGATAAAGGGGGAGGGGGGGGAGGGGGGCACTCATAGATAAGGTTGATAAAGGGGGAGGGGCAACTCATAGATAAGGTTGATAAAGGGGGAGGAGCAACTCATAGATAAGGTTGATAAAGGGGAAGGGGCAACTCATGGATAAGGTTGATAAAGGGGGAGGGGGCAACTCATAGATAAGGTTGATAAAGGGGGAGGGGGCAACTCATAGATAAGGTTGATAAAGGGGGAGGGCCAACTCATAGATAAGGTTGATAAAGGGGGAGGGGGCAACTCATAGATAAGGTTGATAAAGGGGGAGGGGGCAACTCATGGATAAGGTTGATAAAGGGGGAGGGGGCAACTCATGGATAAGGTTGATAAAGGGGGGGGGGCAACTCATGGATAAGGTTGATAAAGGGGGGCAGCTCACAAATAAAAACATAACATATGACGATTATATACATCGATTTAAAACTACGGGCTCAGGCTTCATCAGTCAAAGCTCGCGTCCTACATTTTGAACCTATATTTACATCATTCTTTTCCTTGTAGAATGTTCCACTAGAGCAAAACGTTGTCCCGAGTGCAAGCAACAAGTTGTTAGCAAAAAGACAAAAGGTACAAGTCCACTGCAAACCAACCAGTTTCAACTAACTGGTTCCCAGGCTTTTATCTTCTTGGGTGAGAGAGAAAGCCTAGAAACGAGCTTCTGTTGAGCCCGACATCAATCAGTTCTATGAGAAGTGCTTCTATCCCTTCACTAGCTTCCCTTGGAGATATATGCCCCTGATCTGATTTCCTAACTAATTACAATAAACCGCTACAAAGCGACCACCTCCTGTCAACGACCACCTTACATTAAGTTTCACTCCCGATGCAAGCATATAAAGCACAAGCATAAGAGGTTTTATGTCACTGTGAAAACGGGCCCGACTACTCCTGGCTACTCCCCTGTGGCACTAGCATCACGGAAATAAAATTTGAGTTGGGCCGAGGGTGTAGTCAAAGGGGGGTCCTAGGGTGCCTGTGACCCCTCTTGTGAGTCCAAAAAATACAGGGAACAACAGGCAAAATATTTTTAGCAAAAATGTATAAGGCATGTGACCTCCTGGCTACTCCCCTGCAGCCCATTTTCGCATGACACAAGTTTCTTCTGCATTAATTTTAAAAGTATCTTTACCAAAGATCTACTCACAGCTTATGAACATTCTTCTTCCAGAAGGCAGAGAGGTATCAATGGGAGACGACAAGGAGCAAACAACCATGGAAGACCAACTGCAGGCTGTGGAGAAGAAACTGAGAAAACTCGAAGAAAGCGTGACGTGTTGTGTGTGTCTGTCGCGAAGGATGAACATGGTGTTCCCGTGCGGTCACGGTGCATGCCAAGTGTGCACAGAACAACTAAGCGTGTGTGCCATTTGTAAGAAAGACATAGAGAGAAAGATTGCCATGTTCTAGAGACATCAATGGGCTTCCTGTGGTAAAGGGCAATGACACGTGAGCTCCACCACAGGAAGCCCAACAAAAGGATCTGTATGTGCGTGCCTTTTGATGGGTTCCCTGTGGTAAAGCGCAATAATACGCGAGCTCCACCACAGGAAGCCCAGCTATTTTTCTGAGGCAACTGTTAAAAACAAAAAGATCTGTACTCTTTTTGTTAGAGTGAGTGGGAAGGTTTGGGTTCCCTGTGGATGAGCTTGCGGAACCACCCTACCACAAGGATACTCACACTCTACCACAGGAAGCCCATCGAAAAGATGCGAGCATGGATGATTGCTTAATTAAAGAATGAAGAATCTTCTAGTAAGAGCACGCTGCGCTGAACTTATTTTTCTAGTATCGTCTGGCTCCACTTGACAGATCAGACTTGTATTGACTTGCATTCACTTTGACTATAGATTGCAAACTCTAAATTGCTTGATGTCAATCAGCTGTTAATAGTCCTTGAATCTCATTATTTACCTTTGACTGATGGGCAAAACTGCCCTCCATGTGCTATCAAGCAGAGAGTATTCTATTCAAAAGGTGCAATTCATGAAAAATCCTCACGAGACCAGGAATGATGTCTATTGATATCAAGCAACCAGTGCACCCATAAATTAATATCATTCTAGTTATCTTGCAAATGAAACATTTATTACTTTTGTGAGTTTGTTCGTTTGCTGAATATTGTATTAATTTGACATAAATTTTATTATTTATATGTCGAGTTGCTAAGCAACTACATGTACCATCATTTACTCTTTCTTCTTTATAAATCTAAGTATTTAATAATCAATAATTATTATTAAACCTATTTGTACACAGACACCCTCATAGGATTAGAAAGTACATTGTAGTTTCAGAGAGTCACAAATGCCAAAATATTACAATAATATTAAATGTGGCTGAATATAATTTAGGCAAAGTTAAAATCGAGACATGCTGGTCAGCGGTCATCCCTCATGAGGTATACAATGTGCGGGGTGCCCCCACACCTCAAGCAGGGTCACATGGCCATTGTTACAGATCGTTGTGGATCTAATCGTGCGAGGTGTGCTGCAGTGATTGTAGTCAGTGTGAATTGACCACAACATTTCAATAGGTGATTTGCATGATGGCGTTTATATACATTTACATGTACTACAAGTACCAGAATGCTTTGCCCATTTTCTTTTGTTAGATAATTAGCACCAACTGTCTTACTATTCTCATGAGGGAATAAAAATCTGAAGAAGAAAGAAAATTCACAAAGCATTCTGGTAGTTGTAGTAAAACAGCGTCAAGTTGCTAGTCTTCAGGAGGCAATGGTGTTGACTGGTCGATGCCTCACTACATTATTTTGTACATGATCGCCTGACGAAGATTAGCATTTGTATTTGAAATGTCGCTGTCAAACCACACTGTCTACATTCGGCCTTGAGACTATTGGCTAAGTACAGTTGTATACAAATGTATCTAATATTTTCACTCACTATATAATATTGCTAATATAGTTTATTGCAGTATACATGCATATCAGAGGCTTGTGTTGTAATAGTTAATTTAATAGTACTGTTCAAGATTGTAATATGATTCACTAATATATTAGCACAATAAATACATTAAGCTGTTCAATAATAATTATGATTGTGTGCCAAACTCGCTTACTTCAACACTATTCAAACTTGTCGCCGTTTAGTACACTGAATCATCCCATAAAAAAGTCCCACATTTCCATGCAAACTTTTAAAAATAGACGTTGCCCTCTTAGCCAGGGAGGGGAAGGAGAGGGAAAGAGAGAGAGAGGAAAGACCTTAGAGGCTATTCAAGGATATTTCAGCTACAGTTCATCTTTATCGTGGTTGGCCATTACAAACTTGTATAAACTCTCCAAATCACGGTTTCCAGTGTATTCTTGCTTTGAGTGTCCATCTTTAAACAAAGTCAAGGTTGGGTAGCCATTCACCTAAGGAATTAGAACAGAAGTCAGACACCTACTACTGTTCATGCAAAATACACTCAGTTTATCATTCCAATGTTGCCTGTCTGTCTGTCTGTCTGGACATGTTGGCTTGTCTGTCTGTCTGTCTGGACATGTTGGATTGTCTGTCTGTCTGTCTGCCTGGTCATGTTTGTCTGCCTATCTGTCTGGACATGTTTGTCTGTCTGTCTGTCTGTCTGTCTGTCTGTCTGTCTGTCTGTCTGTCTGTCTGTCTGTCTGTCTGTCTGTCTGTCTGTCTGTCTGTCTGTCTGTCTGTCTGTCTGTCTGTCTGGACATGTTTGTTTGTCTGTCTGTCTGTCTGGATATGTTTGTTTGTCTCTGTCTGTCTGGACATGTTTGTCTTGTCTGTTTGTCTGTCTGTCTCTGTCTGGACATGTTTGTTTGCTGTCTGTCTGTCTGTCTGTCTGGATATGCTTGTTTGTCTCTGTCTGTCTGGACATGTTTGTCTTGTCTGTTTGTCTGTCTGTCTCTGTCTGGACATGTTTGTCTGTCTGGACATGTCTGTCTGTCTGGACATGTTTGTCTTGTCTGTTTGTCTGTCTGTCTGTCTCTGTCTGGACATGTTTGTTTGTCTGTCTGTCTGTCTCTGTCTGGACATGTTTGTCTGTCTGGACATGTTTGTCTGTATGTCTGTCTGTCTGGATATGTTTGTCTCTGTCTGTCTGGACATGTTTGTCTTGTCTGTTTGTCTGTCTGTCTGTCTGTCTCTGTCTGGACATGTTTGTTTGTCTGTCTGTCTGTCTGTCTCTGTCTGGACATGTTTGTCTGTCTGGACATGTCTGTCTGTCTGTCTGTCTGGACATGTTTGTCTGTCTGGACATGTCTGTCTGTCTGTCTGTCTGGACATGTTTGTCTTGTCTGTTTGTCTGTCTGTCTGTCTCTGTCTGGACATGTTTGTTTGTCTGTCTGTCTCTGTCTGGACATGTTTGTCTGTCTGGACATGTTTATCTGTCTGTCTGTCTCTGTCTGGACATGTTTGTCTGTCTGGACATGTTTGTCTGTCTGTCTGTCTGTCTGTCTGTCTGTCTGAACATGTTTGTCTAGTCCCCATTGCATTGTTTCCTCCCTCCTGAATTCAGGGTACTTCTCCAAGATTACAACAATTGTCTGGCCCCTGCTGCAGTATTGCACACTAAGAGCTTTTTTTCTAAGACTTACACTTCACTATTTTAAGTACAATGTAAATAATTGGGAGTCACAACTATAATATTGTCTAAAACTCACCCCAAAATTCTGACAAAGTTGTTCTTCGGCAGTGCAATCAATCTGATGATACAAAGTGTGTGAAACGTGTAAAGATAGAGCAGATTTCACATGACTGTGATAGGGTATCAAATGGTCAAAACGAGACTTTGCAAGACTCCGAGACAAGGCATACTTTTTGCAAGCCCGAGATGCTTTTTCACCGATTTCCATTCAAAATCGAGACTATGAGAAGGCTTTTTGCGAAAATACGAGACTTCGAGATCCGCGAAATTTTACCGAAATTTTGCGAGACTCTGACCTTTTGCCAGGACCATTCAACACTCCTTGTGAGAAACGTACGGTATGGGCATGCCATGCCATATCCATTCCATGACTCTGATGTTTTGGGATTTCATATGAATCAGTACCTTGACTATATAGTGCCATGTGATGACCATATAGTACCATGACTATATAGTGTCATGACAGTACCATGACCATATAGTACCATGGCAGTACCATGACCATATAGTGCCATGACAGTACCATATGCCATGATTTTTCAGTCTCTTTGTAGTCTCTATGTAATCTAGTATTCGGTTGTATTCATTCCACTGAGGGGAGGACTAGATACTGTACTCATTACTTACTTTGGCAATCTTTGGACCTGCTGCAGTTTCAGCACATTTCTTGGCCAGCTGTTCCCAGATTGGAGCGAGATTTTTGCAGTGCACACACCTACATATAGTGAACAACAGCAAATGTATACAAGTAACAAACAAAGGATTCATGAGAAGTTTTACTGGAATGGAACAGCAACAACAATAACAGGTGGAGTTATTGTGTGAAACAGCAATGCATGAGGTTAAACGTGAAGTTCCAGTATAACAGGACGCTGCCCAGGGATACAACAATGCATTTGTTTAATCAATCTTTGTTAGTCCCATATTCATGTGCATGTTCATGTAGTGATACAAAGATTAATTAGCAAATGTATTGTCTTACCCCTGGGCAGGCTCCTTTTATACTGGAACTTAGAGTTAAAAAAGTGCATATCACACACATCCAATTGAGCTGCCGTCTTTGAAGCTACAGTGGAACCCCGTTAATAAAGAGAGTAAAGGGACATGCAAAAGTGTCCATGTTATCCAGGTGTCCATATTAAGCGGGTTTTCATATATACAGTTGAACCTCCGGTTGCGACCACTCTCGTAAGCGACCACCTCTCGTAAGCGACCAGTTTTCCAAAATACCAAAAGTCCAGTTCCAAGTGAAATCACTATAGTTGGAACCTCTCGTAAGCGACCACCTCTCGTAAGCGACCAGTTTTCCAAAATACCAAAAGTCCAGTTCCAAGTCAAATCACTATAGTTGGAACCTCTCGTAAGCGACCAAAAAGCTTGACATTTTGGGTGGTTGCTTACGGGAGGTTCAACTGTATATATGGGCTTTTCGTTGGGACAAACAAAACTGTCCATAATAAGTGGGTGTCCATATTAAGTGGAGCAGGGTTTCACTGTAGTTTTCTTGACAGGAAACAGTTTAATGACTGGTACTCACCAAGGGGCGTAAAACATAACAAATGTAGCACCCGTGGAAACCATGGCTTCAAAGTTGTTTTCGTTGAGCTGATAAGGTTTTATCTGAAAGAGATTGTGTAAACCAAACGTCATGTCCAGGATTCTTCAAATTTGGAGGCATAACATACTAACTCCTCATGATTGCATAAATGGAGCTATAAAGTTACCAGGTCAATGTCATCTTCTAAAGATGTTGTCGGTGGCGCAGTAGTTGGAGGTGGTTCGGGTGGAGTGTATGCAGCTATCTTTGAGGTGACGTAAAACTCCAGGTCATGTAGTGCACGATTACCACCATACTGGTCAATCTAAAGGGCATTGTAAATAAATTGGACTTAATAGAATTGGAATAAAAGATTGCAGAAAATATTACTACTGACATGATGATATGATGATGATAAAGAGAATATGATGCCATGATATAAAGATATATAAAAATAAAAATATTTAAATTATTGATAAAGTAATGATGACAATGGCTATTGATGATAATAATAATAATAATAAAGAAGACAAGAAAATAATGAAGTAATATATCAAATAGCTGACAGTTTCCTCTGATTTCCAAACACTGAGAAGTGGGTTGATAAATAAAACAAGGCACAATAACTTTTCAAACCATTTATAATTAGTCGGGCTTCCTGTGGAAAAGCCCGACTCTAAAAATGAGATCCGTTCTTTGTCGTTGACCTCAAATCGCCAACTGGGTTCTACAGCGCATGCGCCCTGTGCCGGCTGCTAAGATAATCACCGAAGGCTCTAACAACATGATTTATCAATACGAGACATCGAGTCTGAATTCACAAACCTTTTTGGAGGAAGGTTTAATATGTTGTCTTGTTTTCAAAATAACCACAATAATTCATAGAGATATGGATTTATCAATCCAGTACTAGTACTGCAAAGGGTTTAGAGATGTTTAGAACTTAGAACGAATCGAAGTGAGTTGATACACGCAATGAAGAGAACAGTTGTGAGGTTGCCAGACACCGAGCCGAGGTACCTAAACCCATATTAACACTTCATCCAAACACTGTTTAATCACTCTGCGATGTCTAGTTTATATACATATGCTATTTGTATTTGTATGGATGTATTTATGGTAACAAATAAACTATGTCATTGTCATTCATGATTCGCTGAGTTTGTGAAATCGCAGTTACTGAAATGTTCTACCGAGTCACGCAACGAGCAACCAAACACTGTCTTAATCGCACTATAAGATATCTATATTTAGTTCAAATAGGCTACATTTCAGTTGGAAGCCCAACTTCATGCTAGTAGAGTGTCTAGTTCTATGAGAAATTCTAAGTTAAAGTTGACTAAATTTCATGCTCATTAAGATCACATATCAGACCTCCTTCACGGTGGTGATTTCCTTGGTTTTGTACTCATGAATTATTTGAGTTTTGAAAAAGTTGGAATGATGATGATAACAATGTTAAATTATAAATAAGTAAATATAAATAAATATAGAGTATAGTAATATGATGGTGATACAAGACGATGATGATTATGTCAGTACCTCTTTGCCATTTTCATATAACTTCAATGTTGGAAATGCATGCACATTGAGTTCATTGCACTTGGCTTTATGGACGGTACAGTCAATCTGCAAAACACAATCAATAATACTGACATTCAGAAGACATTTATTGGAAGACACAAAGTGAATAGTAATAATAATAATTTCCAGTAAAATTTTAACTGGGGTACCCCCCTGGGGATAGAGTACATGTACACATGTGTGGATATGGCATGGAATGCTCACTGCCAAAGCACAGCAGTGCAGACATGGCACATGGTCATGCAAGAGCTACTCTACCTTGGAGATGGTGATGTCAGAGGAACTTTTATGTTTAGTTGCTAACTTTTCCCAGACAGGAGCAAGTCGTATGCAGTGAATGCACCTGAGCAGAAAGACGTGAGAAAATAATGGCAACATATCACTACTGAAGTACATGTTTTTTTATATTTTAAAGTACTTCAAAAGTGCCTCAATCATTACCAAGGAGCGTAAAACTTGACAAAGTGTAGGCCTGTTACCGTAGTCTGATCAAAGTTACTTGCTGTCAAAACATTAACATCATTCACAGTAGTTTCTGAGCTCTCAGTCTGACTAGTCTGAAAAAAGAAACAATGCAAAACAGAAGAATTATTATTAGAATACGACGGAGCACTGACAGAGGGAGGGGTAGAGGGTGCACGATCTGCCCCTGCAGGGTAGAGGGTGCACCATCTGCCCACTGTAGGAAGAACATTTCATATTATACCATCCATTTTTGAGTCTACTGTTTTTTCAGAAACACTAGACACTATGTCATCGTGTTAGTTGGAAAATACTTCATGTACCAATATAATTACAAACTCCCACTTTTTTAAAGAATTGATGAAAAATCATAAAGCAGATCTCAAAAATAAAATGGAATGTCATATACCTCTTTGAATAGATTTTCATTGACAAACTTCGTAAAGTCAGACACACTTCGCTTGCCATAGTATCTCCTAACTCCTCCTTCGTGATACAATCTTATCCTGTTATTAACACATACATATGTTATTTAGGAAGCATTCACTTGCTCTTTTTTGGGGGGGGAGAGGAGGGGTTGAGATATTCATCTGCGTACGCAGTGCAAATGCACTGGGAAATTCTGTGCCACAGAGTAAAAATCTGAAGTCCCTTGCCAAACATTTGGATAAGGACTGATTATATCTTGACAAGTGTGACAATATATGATGCCCTCCCCTCTCCCCCTTAAGCACTGTCCCCTCCCTCCTTAAAGTGCCTATGACGCTTATTTTTTTATTTTAAAAATCGATTACATATGAAGTGAATAGTGGGATGGTTCAGTATTTTGTGATTTGAGCTTCGCATTTCCGAGTTATAAAGGTTTGAAATGTTGATATGGTAATTCAGTGACGTCAACGTAGGCATCATTTATTATACAAAAGTGCCCTTGTGCAAATTACTGACATTTTTAATCTGGCAAAAAGTTTTTCTACAACTTATATACATGATGCTAATTTTTTTTTTTCCATTTCAGAAAAGAGTGCTACTTGAAAAAATATAAATAAGTTACGGTAAGTGCCTACGTTGACGTCACCAAATTAGCATATCACGATTTCAAACCTTTATAACTCGCAAATGCGAAGCTCAAATCACAAAATACTGAACCATCCCATTATTCACTTCATATGTAATCGATTTTTAAAATAAAAAAATAAGCGTCATAGGCACTTTAAGCACTGTGAAAAATTTGGTGATTAACCTACAGTATATTATTTTATATATATTTTTCCTTACAGGCTAATAACAAATGGTATCCACCATAGCTTATAGAGAGAAAATATGTGATACACATGTACCGGTACGTTAAGGAACAGTCTATATGTACATTGTAAGTTGCTAATTCAAAGAAATGAAGGGGTCCTTGCAAGAACAACCTATGTGACGGTTCTCTCATGGACTTTTTGAAATGTTTGCAGATGAAACACACATACATGTATCTTATCATATCATTAATATTTATGAAATCACAATACAAATCATAGCCGTGGTAGAGATTGTAAATCGGATACAAAATCATCTTCATTTGCATAGACTTAAACTTTGATTTTCTCGGCCAAACTTACTGGTATCTTGAAAATTATAGTAGAACATGATTTTATACATCTATGGATATGATAAGCAATATACAGCATTCGCAGCAGTACTGTATAGGAAGTACAATGTCTTGCCTGGCCTGCTGCTTGACATTGTAATCCCCTTACAGTATGGCTGTTCATATTGTATCTATTACTTACGATGGATAAGCCTTGATATTGTATCTATTACTTACGATGGATAAGCCTTGATATTGTATCTATTACTTATGATGGATAAGCCTTGATATTGTATCTATTACTTACGATGGATAAGCCTTGATATTGTATCTATTACTTACGATGGATAAGCCTTGATATTGTATCTATTACTTACGATGGATAAGCCTTGATATTGTATCTATTACTTACAATGGATAAGCCTTGATATTGTATCTATTACTTACGATGGATAAGCCTTGATATTGTATCTATTACTTACGATGGATAAGCCTTGATATTGTATCTATTACTTACGATGGATAAGCCTTGATGTTGTATCTATTACTTACGATGGATAAGCTTTGATGTTCTGCTTGGCGCATAAAGGTGTCTCAGCTATGCAATCAACCTGTTGATAAGAATGGACATTTATAGCCAAAATATGCAGCCACTTGCATTCTTAGAGGGTGGAATTCTGCAGCTGCAGGTTGCTGACTGCTACTGAGAACCATGTTTGAACGTCTCTACGCATTACCTTTGCAATGTTAATTTGTTTATTCTTCTCTTTATACTCTGAAGACAAAGAATCCCACGTTGGCATCATATTCTTGCAATGTTCACACCTTGAACGGAATTGTACATTAGAATTGAATGACTGCAGAAACCAACAACAACAACACACACACACACACACAACACAACACAACACAACACACACAAAAACACACACACAAACACACAAAACAACACAAACACAACACACAAAAACACAACACAACAACAACACGCAAAAACACAACACAACACAACACACAAAACACAACACAACACACAAAAACACAACACAACACAACACAACACACAAAAACACAACACAAACACAACACAACACACAAAAACACAACACAACACAACACAACACAACACAACACAACACAACACAACACAACACAACACACAAAAAAACAACACAAACACAACACAACACAACACAACACAACACAACATGCAAAAACAGCTTCAGAGTTCATGATGACAAGGTATTGGCCATAGAATGGTCTCTGAAAAACACTGGGTCTCTGCAAAATCTGAGCGAGTCTAGAAATCTCAGCATTCCAGGAAAGAGCCACGGATTCAGGATTTCGTAAAAATTCAATATATGGCTTGAAATCTCAAATTTTCAAATTTCAAACAAAATAGTGACATCTCAGGCTTGGATTTTAAACAAGTGTCTTGGCATCTTGGTGAGTCTCAGATTTGACCATTCTATGGCCCTCATGGTAATGGCTAGTCTCCCTCGCAGCCGTGTTTAGTGTCGTCACGCAATGGCATGTGGCCAATTATTATTTAAAGCATAGCGAGTTTACTGTGCAATGCTACAAGTGTATTCACATACTTCTGTCTTGACAGAAAATAATAAAATATCTCACCATGTCAAAAGCTGATTGGCTTAGATAATGACTACAGAAGTGTGCAAATATATGTAGCTTTTGGTTATTGTGCTGTAAGAACCGTAAGTTTTTGCAATAGTCATATTCTAGCTACATAATTTATGTATGACTATCAGAGTACAGCTGCAAGGCCATAACTCTGCACATGTATGCACATGGAACAGACAAAGGAGGTACATGCATAATTTTAATGTTACTATAGTATATCGACATTAATAACACACCTACAAAAAATACTCGTTTCTGATTGGCTGATCGACTGTGGATTTTTTCTTAATACCGTGCAATTAATTAATTGCACGGTATTAAAGAAACTTGCACATGTGCTATTTTATTATTTGTGGTTGTGATTGCATACGCGCGATTTGCTACTATAAAGAAACTCATATTTTTTGTAGGTGTGTTCTTAACTGTGGTATTTCCTATACAAATTTGGATAGGTGAATGAGAGCTACATTTACATCGTGTGTACATGTACATGTATGTATTCAATGACTCCCATGCATGTACACGTAACTCATACCAAATACCCATCAACTGAATGGCAGCTTATTCAACATTGTATAGACGTAGAAGCATTAGCACACTTAATCTTACAAACTACTGTAGAAATATCATAAACAGTAAGAGCTTTTAACAGCTTCAACTTTGATCAAGAAAGAAGTTTCCCAGAGAAGTTTCATCCACCTACCATGGTCCATAGAACATCACAAAATAAGGACTACCAATAATGCTTTCTTCAAAGTTCACCGTAGTTAGTGGTATAGCTGTTGCTTCAACTAAACGTAGCACCGATAAAATACAACACAGAAAAGAAAGACTCACAGCCGCCATCTTGGAAAACCACAGGTATCCCGAAAGTATGACGTCGAGAAAATCACCTCGACCCCAGGCCTTCGCCCGCGTCTCGCTTTTTACTCGGGCACTTCCGAAGGAAGCCCGAGTTATAAAATGCGTTTTTCGGTAGTCGTCGTCGTCGTAGTCCGGTCAAAGAATGACGAAAGTATGCGACGTATTTAATCGTATCGAGTTTCAAGATTACTCAGCAGATAAGAAAAAAACAAACGACACACGGACTCAAGTAGATTTGAATCTTAGTTTTGAAAGCAGCTGTAGATCTTCAAGCTATTAAAGGTCAGGATTCTAGTTCATCGTTCAATGACTAGAAGTGGTAGAAGGACTAGAAGCTCGCTTAAAATATATTTAACAAAAACAAACGTGAGGGCGTTATCAGAACCATCTGACCTATGCAACCTCAAGACGTATCATGTACATACTCACCCGCCACATGGTCTCCCTCGTCACTCAACTGTCACTGATTGTCATGACGTCAGAGAAATGATATTGTATTGAAGAAGATGTCCTTGTTTTATTCGACGTTCGAACCGTAACTCGAACCCGAACTCGAACTCGATTCCAAACTCGACGTTTCGGGATCTGAAGCTAGAGAGGGGGCCTTTACACGAACTCATCAAAATCAAATCAATTGAACTCAAAGTCAAAAGGTAATCAAATGAACTCAAAGTCAAAGGCAAATCAAATGAACTCGACACATACATGTATATACATAGTCTCCCTCGTCACGCAACTGTCAGTCATTGTCAGGTCTCTCCTCATGCAAAGCTGACATTGTCCTTGTCATAAGCCCGAGTGTACGCTCATTGAGAATCGTCAGCTGTAGATCTTCAAGCTATTAAAAGGTCAGGATTCTAGTTCATCGTTCAATGTTAAAATAGTAAAAACAAGACGCTCAATGAGCGTACACTCGGGCTTATGACAAGGACAATGTCAGTTGCGTGAGGAGAGACCTGACAATGACTGACAGTTGCGTGACGAGGGAGACTATGTATAGACATTTTCCTTTTCACAATGCCCGAGTGAACTAGATAAATATCACCGAATCGTATTTCCGTAGCACGTACTTGGAACGTCCAGTTGAGGTTCATATTCATGGTCAGACGGTTCTGATAACGTCTTTGGTTTCTTCGTTTAATATCGCAGAGGAAAGTCGAACTTCGTATCTTTGAAACATCCAGTTGATTCAGACTACGGTATGATGTGACAAAGCTCGACCAATCTGCTGTCTCTGCCTATACATTGAAAGATCTTGTTCGATTTATCTCGAAATCAGAAAGGAATTATCGATTAAAAATCAAAAGCTGCTTCTGTTAGATTTAAGATGTGACTTCAAGTGACCTCAAATACGTTTAAAGACGTACGACAGCGTACCTTGAAGAGTCGGAGATCTTTATCTATGAGTCACCGAAACAAATAGTCTCCCTCGTCACTGAGCGTCTTCCCTAAGGACGTTTTGATTTCGATTGTATTTTTGCCGTTTATTGACCTGGAAATTCTGTTTTAAATAGCGCTACGCGGCGGTTCTAAAATTAGGTCGCGTAATAGATGTATGACTCACACAAGGATCACACAACTGTAATCGTACTGAATTTTTCAAACGTGGAATAAAATAAACATCCATCGTGAGTTACTGAAAATAACTCGACTGGTTCGATTGTTTGCATGACTTCTGTACAAATAGCTTTCTGTCGTAATAGATCCCTAAAATCTAAGGACGTTTTGATTTCGATTGTATTTTTGCAGTTCACTGACCTGTTTTGAGCGTGGAAATTCTGTTCTAAATAGCGCTACGCGGCGGTTCTCAAATTAGGTCGCGTAATAGATGTATGACTCACACAAGGATCGATCACACAATTGTAATCGTACTGAATTTTTCAAACGTGGAATAATATAAACATCCATCGTGATTACTGAAAATAACTCGACTGGTTCGATTGTTTGCATATAGCTTTCTGTCGTAATAGATCCCTAAAATCTAAGGACGTTTTGATTTCGATTGTATTTTTGCCGTTCACTGACCTGTTTTGAGCGTGGAAAGTTCTGTTCTAAATAGCGCTACGCGGCGGTTCTCAAATTAGGTCACCCGATTGTTTGCATGACTTCTGTACATATAGCTTTCTGTCAATAGATGTAGTTACATCGCTGGTCGTGAGTTTAATTATAACTAGAATCCTGATCATGACCTTTAATAGCTTGAAGATCTACAACTGCTTTCAAAACTAAGATTCAAATCTACTTGAGTCCTGTGTGTCGTTTGTTTTCGCAATTCCCTTATCTGCTGAGTAATCTTGAAACTCGATACGATTAAATACGTCGCATACTTTCTTCATTCTTTGACCAAACAAAACTACTACTACTAAAACCGAAAAGCCCATTTTATAACTCGGGCTTCCTTCGGAAGGGCCCGAGTAAAAAGCCAAATAGGATTTCATTAAAAGACAAAAGAAGTGCACTCAAGCTGAACTGTTTCTTTTGTCTTTTTGAATGAATTCGTATTTGGCTATTTGGACAACGTTTTTGAAATTAGGTGTATATAGAAGATGACTCCGTGCTTCTACACAAAAATAATGCACGCTGAGGTCTTGAAAGCTGCTAGGAATGCACGAGCGCAACGCGAGGGTGCAGGGTGTACATGGATGTGCAGGATGTACAAGGGTGCGCAGTATGTACATGGAAGTGCAGGGTATACATGGGTGTGTAAGGTGTACATGGATGTGCAGGATGTACAATGGTGCGCAGGATGTACATGGAAGTGCAGGGTATACATGGGTGTGTAAGGTGTACATGGATGTGTAGGATGTACAAGGGTGCGCAGGATGTACATGTATGTATGTGCAGGGTATACATGGGTGTGTAAGGTGTACATGGATGTGCAGGATGTACAAGGGTGCGCAGGATGTACATGGAAGTGCAGGGTATACATGGGTGTGTAGGGTGAGCAGGGTGTGTGCGGGTGAACATGGGTGTGCAGGATGTACAAGGGTGTGCAGGGTGAGCAGGGTGTGTAGGATGCACAAGGGTGCGCAGGATGTACATGGAAGTGCAGGGTATACATGGGTGTGTAAGGTGTACATGGGTGTGTAGGGTGAGCAGGGTGTGTAGGGAGAACAAGGGTGCTCAGGGTGTGCATGGGTGTGTAAGGTATACATGGATGTGTAGGATGTACAAGGGTGCGCAGGATGTACATGGAAGTGCAGGGTATACATGGGTGTGTAAGGTGTACGTGGGTGTGTAGGGTAAGCAGGGTGTGTAGGGAGAACAAGGGTGCGCAGGGTGTGCATGGGTGTGTAAGGTGTACATGGGTGTGTAGGGTGAGGAGGGTGTGTGTAGATGAGAACAAGGGTGCAGGGTGTGCAGGGTGTGCATGGGTGGGTGTGTAAGGTGTACATGGGTGTGTAGGGTGAGCAGGGTGTGTAGGGAGAACAAGGGTGCGCAGGGTGTGCATGGGTGTGTAAGGTGTACATGGGTGTGTAGGGTGAGCAGGGTGTGTAGGGATAACAAGGGTGCGCAGGGTGTAAATGGGTGTGCAGGGTGTACATGGGTGTACAGGGTGAGCAGGGTGTGTAGGGAGAACATGGGTGCGCAGGGTGTACATGGGTAGGGTTTTCATGGGTGTTGCTCGGCAAGGGTTCGGCAACTTTTGCTCTTTCGAGAAACTTTCTGGCAACTTTAGGGTTTGAGCAACTTTTTGGCAACTTCTTCCAATGCGAGAAAATTTATCCTTTTTTAAAGAGACAAAAAGCTTTTTTGCATGATGTCTCATGAAAAACAAGGGTGGATTCCCTGTGCATTGAATGTCAATATCAAAATATTGTGTTTTGATCTTCTCTGGGTGATGATTGAAGCTCAGTATATCGTTTTTTGGGTTACCTGTGTTTTGTGAAGCGATAGATATATGGTCAGCGGTATTCATGTGAACACGCTTTCAAAAATGGCGGCCAATGTCGAAACATATTCCAGCTCTGAAGACTCTGAAGACTCTGAAGACTCAAGCATTGACCCAATCCAAGTGGCAAAACACGTGGAGCAGATCTGAAGGAACCCGAAAAGGCTCCCACCACCTGTTGTTAATCACGAATGGGTGGTCGTTATATGACTATGCAAACGTCAGATGTTACAAAATTATCTATGCGCAGGGTAAAAATGGGTGAAATTTAGATATTATACTCAAGCATTTGTGTTAGAGAAACGAGGGTGTAACTTCTGAGCAACTTTTTTTTGCAGGGCAATTTATAGGCAACTTTTTGCAGGATTTATGGGGAAACTTTTAACAGAAATTCGAGCAACTTGTGGAAAACCCTATACATGGGTGTGAGCAGGGTGTACATGGGTGAGCAGGGTGTACATGGGTGTGCAGGGTGTACATGGGTGAGCAGGGTGTACAAGGGTGTGCAGGGTGTACATGGGTGAGCAGGGTGTACAAGGGTGCGCAGGGTGTACATGGGTGTGCAGGGTGTACAAGGGTGTGCAAGGTGTACATGGGTGAGCAGGGTGTACATGGGTGTGCAGGATATACAAGGGTGTGCAAGGTGTACATGGGTGTGCAGGGTGCGCAGGGTGTACATGGGTGCGCAGGGTATGCAAGGGTGTGCAGGGTATACAAGGGTGCGCAGGGTATACAAGGGTGCGCAAGGTGTACACGGGTGAGCAGGGTGTACATGGGTGTACAGGGTGTACATGGGTGTACAAGGTGTACATGGGTGTGCAAGGTGTACATGTGTGTGCAGGGTGTACAGGGTGCGCAAGGTGTACATGGGTGAGCAGGGTGTACATGGGTGTGCAGGATATACAAGGGTGTGCAAGGTGTACATGGGTGTGCAGGGTGTACATGGGAGCGCAGGGTATGCAAGGGTGCGCAGGGTATGCAAGGGTGACCAGGGTATACAAGGGTGCGCAGGGCATACAAGGTTGCGCTAGGTTTACAAGGGTGTGCAAGGTATACAAGGGGACGCAGGGTGTACATGGGTGTGCAAGGTGTAGAAGTGTGTTGCAAGATATACAAGGGTGTGCAGGATGTACAATAGTGTGCATGGTATACAATGGTGCGCAATGTGTCAATGGTGGGCAAATTATAAAATGATGTGCAGGGTATACAAGGGTGTGCATGGTGCATGATTACGATAAAGTTAGTCGGGGAAGGTAAGACCAAGAAGGATTATAATGATGTGCATGGTATACACTCATTTCGATAAAGTTAGTCACCCGAAAAGCTTCGAAGGTAAGACCAAGAAGGACCATGGGTACATACATTTTAACCAACCCAGGATCCTCATCGGTCTCACCTTCGAAGCTTTACGGGTGACTAACTTTATCGAAATGAGTGTATACAAGGGTGCGCAGGATATATAATAGTGCACATGATGTACCAGGGTGTACCAGGGTATGCAAAGGTGTATATGGTGTACAAGGGTGTACAGATAAACACACATGCAATATAGCGCAACATTCGCCTTGGTCGTGGGGTTCCTGTGGAATTTATTGATTTGGCGCCAATAACACAGGAAGCCCAAACTGATGACTGTCAGTTTCATGGAGGCCGCCATTTTGATGTGAACGTTGGATAGTAAATTCAGTTATTTGCTAGTTATTATACTTTATTGTTATTATCCATGATGTGAAAGAATAAGAATTCAAATTTCAAGAAATGGTAAGTGTAAATTCTAGCTAGACCCCTTCATAATATTTACCACATGCATGCATCAAGACGACACTCAACTGTCAACGCGACAACAAAATGAGTCAACAGCAAACCTCGAGTATAGTATAATTTCTTTCTTTACTGTTAATGTTTGACCATGATAGAATATTATATGTGGATACAAGGGAAATAATACATGGTCTGAAATGGGAAAATTACCACATTCGTTTCCATCACCACGAACAACATGGCTTCAGTTCAGGTCGATATTGGGGTAGACAAAATACAGTATTAAAATGTATGGCAATATATATATATATAATGTAAGTTAAATGTCTACTCAGTCTCAACCTGGTGCTATTGACAGTATTGTTCGTTGACATTGGAGCAGAATGCGGCAAAGGTGTATTATGCCCAAGCTGAAAGGGTGTATTGCAGTCTACTAAAGTTTTGCAGTCATTTCCCATTTTTCTCATTTATTTATTCTCATTCTGCTTCACATGTGATGCAACAATGATTTGCTCATACATAAAGCACTGGAGCCTAATTGTGACAAGATCGAAAAGAAGCAATAGTTCATATATAGAGGATATTACATGGGACGGTGCACAGAAATACAAATTTTATCTTCGACTGTTGAAAATCTCTTTTCAGCTCGAAAAGAGAAAATTCATATTTCCAAGCGCCTTTGTAATATTTTAATACAATGTCATTAACGTTGTCCAGCTAAAAAGAGATTAACACTACAATAAATGTCACGTGTCTCATTCTATTATTCGTTTTGCATACATGGAATTTTAATTTCAAAAGCATAAATCACCTCTGCATGTGAAAATGGGCATTGTTAAAATTATTTTCTCACACTGAAGTGATTTATGCTTTTGAAATTATTAAAATTCCACGCATGCAAAACAAATATAGAATGAGACATGTGACATTTACTGTAGTGTTAATCAATTTTTAAGCTGGACAACGTTAATGACATGGACTGTATATAGGATTTCAACAAATAAATAACACAGGTCACCAATATATTCATTTCTATGTTTAAAGTGTGATCGACTAACTCTACATAAAAACTGTTTATTTTGGTAGTTGTATCATCTCTACACATCAACCAGCCCACACAATCCAATCTGGGAATTGCACCCAGTCCTCAAGACAACTACATAAGTAGATGTCAAGTGTGCTCTTTTACACTAACTAGATCTGATGTGTGGGTTGTGGTTGTGCCAGTGATTTTTTCTTTTCAACTGAAAAATAAGAAAATTCAATAGAGTTAGTGTCAGTTGAAGTGAAATTTCCAAGCTTGACATCTTGATTCCCCAGGACCATTTCACTAATGCTGGCCACTTAATAGGGGTTGTATTGAACCTCACTCTAAAGGCAGATTTACACAGTACAACTTTTGCTTACAGCCATCCCATACAACTTGCTCACACCATGTTTTTACAACACGAGTTGTGTCGTCTAAATCAACCATACCCGACTCACTCACAGTTGTATGACTCCTAAGTCATGTTGTAAGCTAGTTGTATGCAATGGTTGTAGGCAAAAGTTGTACCGTGTAAATCGGCCTTAAGACATTACTCTATTTCAAGATGATTACAACCTGGAATAGGACAGTACGTGCCAGCTTGCAACTTCGTGTTTTATTTCCTGTTTGACAACTCCCTGGAACCTATGCCAACTATAAGTCCACTTAATAGACTAATATCCCTGGTGATTGACAGAGGGATCAAAATGCTAAATGTAAAGTGGAACAGGCAAAATGTTACCAACAAATAATTGGTTTGCCAATGTTTATATTTGGACATCATTTTAGGTCTAATGGTGATTTGTAGGAGTGCCATAATCATGAAGTCATTTTGCACAAAATATGACTGACAATGTTATCACACCCCTTCCCTGCTACGCCACGAGGAGGCTACCATTCCTGTAGCAGAAATTTATGTGTGTATGCCAATTGGTGTTTCTAAACAGTAGCCAATGTTCCAAAATAATCATACCACCTGAGAATGTTCCAGAATCTGAAGGTCCCTATACATGTATGCCTATATGATGTATGAAGCAGTGTTACGATTGCAAAACCTGTGAACTTCAAATACTGCTCTGTGAACAGAAAAAATTGGAATCTCTTCCCATTTGTTAGTAATCAGAATACACTTAGTGTCAATGGAAACATGCATTGGAGTTGCGTATGGTGGTATATTAATTTTTGTTTCGATGGAAACATCTCTAGCTGTATGTTCTTGTTAATTATTACATGACAACTTGGTCTTGATCAATGCCAGACTAAATAATGTACAAAGAAATTTACCTGTAACCAGACGGCCTCCAACCTTCCCTCATTGCCACCCCTTTCCTCTTGTCCAAAGCTCTACTCACCATATATTCAGCCCTGCAGAAATTAGATTTTAGCCGAGAATGAGGACCAGATGGGGTTTCCAGTCAGAGGTGAAAAACATCCATGTATAAAGGTTATCCATCAAGTCCATGGAGGCAAATTGTCATTGGATCAATTCATTCCAGCAATGATCACAACATCTATCACAAGCTTTTCTTTATATCAACCATGAAAGTATTCCAATGGGTTCTATCTTCCAATGTCCATGAATACTCAATCCTTCACGATTGCCATTGTTGGTTCTATGTCCATTGTTTCATCAGTAACTCCATCCAGACTGTGCATTGTACATGGATTTCGGATTTGCATGAATACTGACCTCCACGATTGCCATTGTTGGTTCTATTGTCCATTATATCATCAGTAACTCCATCCAGACTGTGCATTGTACATGGATTTCGGATTTGCATGAATACTGACCTCCACGATTGCCATTGTTGGTTCTATGTCCATTATATCATCAGTAATAAATTCTTACCAATCTGGGATGACCATTATGCAACTTCTATGACTGCAAGTGTACAACAAATTCCTTTTGAACAATGGTTCTAGAACCTAAGCAAATGTTTTTCAATCAAACAAAGAAGTCAGACACTTTGTCCATATAAACAGAGTTATCCAAAATCTAATTTCTATTTAGAGTTATTTGTTCAGAGTTAGATGTTTAAATAGTTTAGTTTTAATGGTTGAATGAATTTAATGGTTTAAATTTAATAACTTTATGATTGATCATTGTTTAAGTTTAGTTTAGCTTGGCATGTACATGCATAGTTTATTGGTAATACTCACTCCACTCATTTAAATTATCTTGGATAACTCTGAAAATGAACAAATGGCTAACAGCCTTGTTTGAGAAAAAAAGAGATCTATGAAATATTGCATGTGTTGATGTTATCCTAAACTAGCCACTTGTCATCATCATCATCATATCTCACCACTGATACTCATGATGTTATTGCAGGTTGATGTTATCCTCTACGTACTATAAACCACTGTCATCATCATATGTTACCACTGATATCCTCGACATGATTGCAGGTTGATCTTATCCTCTACTTACTAACCACTGTCATCATCATCATGTTACCACTGATATCCTTGATGTGATTGCAGGTTGATCTTATCCTCTATGTACTAACCACTGTCATCGTCATCATATATTACCACTGATATCCTTGACATGATTGCAGAGTGATCTTATCCTCTACTTACTAACCACTGTCATCGTCATCATATGTTACCACTGATATCCTTGACATGATTGCAGAGTGATCTTATCCTCTACTTACTAACCACTGTCATCATCATCATGTTACCACTGATATCCTTGACGTGATTGCAGGTTGATCTTATCCTCTACTTACTAACCACTGTCATCGTCATCATCATCATCTGTTACCACTGATATCCTTGACATGATTGCAGGTTGATCTTATCCTCTACATACTAACCACTGTCATCGTCATCATATGTTACCACTGATATCCTTGACATGATTGCAGATTGCAGTGATCTTATCCTCTACTTACTAACCACTGTCATCATCATCATGTTACCACTGATATCCTTGACATGATTGCAGGTTGATCTTATCCTCTACTTACTAACCACTGTCATCGTCATCATCTGTTACCACTGATATCCTTGACATGATTGCAGGTTGATCTTATCCTCTACTTACTAACCACTGTCATCGTCATCATATGTTACCACTGATATCCTTGACATGATTGCAGAGTGATCTTATCCTCTACTTACTAACCACTGTCATCGTCATCATATGTTACCACTGATATTCTTGACATGATTGCAGGTTGATCTTATCCTCTACATACTACACCATCTCTTACCACTGATATCTTCCTTGTTATCATCATTCCCCACTATGTAGATACTGTATGTCTCAATTGGCTGACATTCTGTGAAAATTGTAAAATCACTCGCTTCTCTATTAGTATGGACATAGACATATCTAGTAATTATATTTCCACTACAATGAACATTATATATAGTCTCCACGACTAATTTCTCAATTGAATTCTCATTCATTTCAATTTCATTTCCTATTCATTATTTTATTCAACTCCAAGAAATTGTGTTTTGAAGACGAAATATAATAAAGCTGAATCATCATCACCGGATGGAGTTTCAGGTCATCCAACTTCCATTTAAATCTTAAATATTTCAATAATAATCCATTCAGTTTGTTTTTGACTTCTGTTTCCTTTCATTTGTATTTTTTATCATTGTACGTGATATTCTAATGCAAACATATCATTTCATATTCTGTATCTTGATGTTTCCATGCAACTGGCATCATCAGTGTTCATTGTCCATTTACAAAATCCATTCTTAATTTTGAGAATTAAATAAATTAAGTGATATAACTGTACCTATTCCCATTATCATGCACTCTACAAGGCATTCTGCACCAGTGTCAATCTGAAATGAAAACAATACAGAAAAAGTGCTCAAACTAATATGGTTATAGTTTATAACCTATTTTTTATTTTCTTGATTTCCAATGGTAGTGGCACAGGATTTCCATTTCAATTGTGCAAATATACAATATTATTAATAATCATTATTCATCCAGCAGATTGTCAATCCCAGCTGTTCTGATAATACATCAAAAAAAATTCCAATCATTTCCAATGTCATTTAAATTGTAATCTGTATTCATTATGTGGTTGATTTTATCATAAATTTCTTTCAGTTTAAATTCATTCATTTTCTCAATTTTTCCTTTTCATCAATAGTGTTGTAAATATCAGTTGATTCCATATATTGATCAGCCATTAAGATTTGCATTACTCAAGCATTATTAAACTGTGATACATTATCTTTACCATTCAGCACAACCGTATCTTACCTCTTGGTAGATAATCTGAAACAATAAAACTAGAATGTAATATGCAATTAATAATATTATGTTCATATTTTCAATATAAGATTGCCATTCAGATTGCAGCTGCATTTAGCATCCATTTCAGTGGTTTTAATCCACAATCCGTTAGGTTTGCATCAACATTTCTCTTTGATTTGCAATCACTTTTCATTTATTGTGCCATTTTTTCAGATTCCTCCAGTTTGCATTCATTACATTTCTCATATTTTCAAATTTCATCAGTTAATTGATTCATCATCATTGTTTTATCTCAATATTCTATTTCATGATAAATATATAATCAGAAGTATATGATACATGATATTACCTCTTCGCTCGACCTTACTTACCTCTTGGATGAATTACTTAAAAGGAAAAGAAATGGGAATGAGTATTGTGAATTGGCAGATCGCAAATACTTACCAGTTCTTTTTGTTTAAAAGAAATCCTCTATCCAATGATAACTTGCAGCCATTGAAGAGATGCAGGAAACCAAGCTGATGTCCATATAATGAATGCTACATTTGCAAGCCATCAAGTTGTAGCTCAATACACACACACACACACACTCTCTCTCTCAACCATAACAAGTTGTACAGTATCAACAGTCACTGCATGTCTAATATACACTATACTTCACAAGTATAATGTATATTATCAACTTTCAAGATAAAGTTTATTTGTCTTTTATTCATTTCACAGAATTATTTACAACATGACCAAGACATGTGAAGACCAGGTAGAATGAGCCAAGCCAAGATATCCAGATCGATTTCCAAACAATGGCACCAAACCAAAATGAAGAGCCAAGACGTATCACCATTGAAGAGATTTATTTTTATGCCAAAATAATTGTCAGAGTACTTTTTGTCACAGGATTCAGACACAGAAACGAAGTGCGCAGCCAATAGCCTATAAGTCCGCAAACACATTCTACTGTATAATCCCTGGAAGGGGAATTGCTGGAGACCCACCCGACCTTTAATGGGCCCAACTTAAAGTTTTAAAATCGTAACCTTTTTTCAAGTACTCTGACAGGACAATCTTTTGTGCCAAAATTGTATTAATTAAAATAACTATTAAATAACATAACATGATTATTAATCATGCATTTGGTGTATTTAAGATGTAAAACATCTCAAATTGAACCAAGTAAACTTTGTCATGCTTCCCATAGCTAATTTAATGTATGAGCGCAGCCGGAAATACATGTAGACACAGCTAAATTACTAATAATCTATGTTCACTAAAATCCAACCCCCACAACCGATCATTTAAACAAAGTTTAAACCTCGGATGGGATCATCTATTGTTACACAAACTGTGAAACAATAGATGGACTCCGCCCAGTGTTTAAGTTTATTTAAATAATCAACCAGGCATGACAAAGTTTGCATGAATTGCAATAGAATAATTAATTGAAACTATATGCATACAAAGAGAGCTTAACTTTCTTGTATACATTCAAGTTTCGTGGGAATTACTAAGCACCATTTTCTAAGCCTTAACCTATGAACTTTACAAAAGGAGGAATTACAGTAACCATAAATAATAATAATAATAATATTATTATTATTAACATGATGTCATATCCATTAAAGAGGAGGTCCAGTCTATGGCTTCACAGGCTAGTCCCACCATATAAAGGACCCTCAGTAAGAATACACTTGGAAATATAAGAAGTCTTAATCCTAACCATGGCTTACCTTTAACCCAATGCGAGGTCGATCCTCCCCTACATATATTGGTACATGTAGTATAAAACTACATGAATAAGATATGTAGGTCCAAGTGCAACTGCCTCAATGATGGATATGACATAGTAATTCCTCATCTAACTAATAGCTTTCATCTTGACTGGCAAAATTTGGTGTTTTGCCACAGAGAAATTGATCACCATGAAATAACTGCCAATTATAACCACCAAGTAACTCAGGACAACGAGATGTGATAACAGGTCAAAAATGATCCAACCCTAATTTCCCATTTCCTCAAATTTGGAGTTATCAATCTCAGCAAAATTTGGAACTGTTTTCTTATTCATAACAACAGAAACTTGAGGAAATCAAAGAGATGCCAGAGTGAAAACAAAAAAAATAAGTTTTATGAATAAGAAAAAACAGTTTTTCCTTACCACTGCCAGTAACAGAGGATTCTCCTTGCCTTACCTAAGAGCCTGTGCTCAGATCAATTAAAATTTGATGACGAATGTGGCGTGCGGACGAGACCAAAACTGAGCACAGATTTACTAATCCCCAAAAAACTGAATTACGTTAAAAAGCAGAATCCTCCATCTGTCAGGGTG
This sequence comes from Actinostola sp. cb2023, assembly GCA_033675265.1. Lineage (NCBI taxonomy): Eukaryota > Metazoa > Cnidaria > Anthozoa > Actiniaria > Actinostolidae > Actinostola > Actinostola sp. cb2023. Next base: position 205,986 of record JAUJYZ010000658.1, on the reverse strand, counting down.
TATGGTGTCAAGACAAAAGCCCTAGACCTAACATGCGCAGTCGCTGCAATTTCCAGCGACTACGAATCAAATAACTACACAACGACATTACAGACATGCTAAATTGCCAAATATTTTGAAAAAGTCTAAAGAGGGATACCCCAAATAAGAAAAGTTCATTGAACCTTGCATGTAGGTTTTACACCACATGTTCGAAGTCCTCATCTGTCCTTTTGTTAGAATCCATGACATCACTCTTATGCTTGTAGATGCTGTAATATATGCAATCCATGACATCACTCTTGTGCTTGTAGATGTTGTAATATATGCAATCCATGACATCACTCTTATGCTTGTAGATGCTGTAATATATACAATCCATGACATCACTCTTGTGCTTGTAGATGTTGTAATATATACAATCCATGACATCACTCTTGTGCTTGTAGATGCTGTAATATATACAATCCATGACATCACTCTTGTGCTTGTAGATGTTGTAATATATGCAATCCATGACATCACTCTTGTGCTTGTAGATGCTGTAATATATGCAATCCATGACATCACTCTTGTGCTTGTAGATGCTGTAATATATGCAATCCATGACATCACTCTTGTGCTTGTAGATACTATAATATATGCAATCCATGACATCACTCTTGTGCTTGTAGATGTTGTAATATATGCAATCCATGACATCACTCTTGTGCTTGTAGATGCTGTAATATATGCCAGCCATGACATCACTCTTGTGCTTGTAGATGTTGTAATATATGCAATCCATGACATCACTCTTGTGCTTGTAGATGTTGTAATATATGCAATCCATGACATCACTCTTGTGCTTGTAGATGCTGTAATATATGCAATCCATGACATCACTCTTGTGCTTGTAGATGCTGTAATATATACAATCCATGACATCACTCTTGTGCTTGTAGATGTTGTAATATATGCAATCCATGACATCACTCTTGTGCTTGTAGATGCTGTAATATATGCAATCCATGACATCACTCTTGTGCTTGTAGATGTTGTAATATATGCAATCCATGACATCACTCTTGTGCTTGTAGATGTTGTAATATATGCAATCCATGACATCACTCTTATGCTTGTAGATGTTGTAATATATGCAATCCATGACATCACTCTTGTGCTTGTAGATGTTGTAATATATGCAATCCATGACATCACTCTTGTGCTTGCATGTCGATACTATAATATATGCAATCCATGACATCACTTGTGCTTGTAGATGTTGTAATATATGCAATCCATGACATCACTCTTGTGCTTGCATGTCGATACTATAATATATGCAATCCATGACATCACTCTTGTGCTTGCATGTCGATACTATAATATATGCAATCCATGACATCACTCTTGTGCTTGTAGATGTTGTAATATATGCAATCCATGACATCACTCTTGTGCTTGTAGATGTTGTAATATATGCAATCCATGACATCACTCTTGTGCTTGCATGTCGATACTATAATATATGCAATCCATGACATCACTCTTGTGCTTGCATGTCGATACTATAATATATGCAATCCATGACATCACTCTTGTGCTTGTAGATGTTGTAATATATGCAATCCATGACATCACTCTTGTGCTTGTAGATGTTGTAATATATGCAATCCATGACATCACTCTTGTGCTTGCATGTCGATACTATAATATATGCAATCCATGACATCACTCTTGTGCTTGCATGTCGATACTATAATATATGCAATCCATGACATCACTCTTGTGCTTGTAGATGTTGTAATATATGCAATCCATGACATCACTCTTGTGCTTGTAGATGTTGTAATATATGCAATCCATGACATCACTCTTGTGCTTGCATGTCGATACTATAATATATGCAATCCATGACATCACTCTTGTGCTTGTAGATGTTGTAATATATGCAATCCATGACATCACTCTTGTGCTTGTAGATGCTGTATGCAATCCATGACATCACTCTTGTGCTTGTAGATGTTGTAATATATGCCAGCCATGACATCACTCTTGTGCTTGTAGATGCTGTAATATATGCCAGCCATGACATCACTCTTGTGCTTGTAGATGCTGTAATATATGCAATCCATGACATCACTCTTATGCTTGTAGATGTTGTAATATATGCAATCCATGACATCACTCTTGTGCTTGTAGATGTTGTAATATATGCAATCCATGACATCACTCTTGTGCTTGTAGATGTTGTAATATATGCAATCCATGACATCACTCTTATGCTTGTAGATGTTGTAATATATGCAATCCATGACATCACTCTTGTGCTTGTAGATGTAATATATGCAATCCATGACATCACTCTTATGCTTGTAGATGTTGTAATATATGCAATCCATGACATCACTCTTGTGCTTGTAGATGTTGTAATATATGCAATCCATGACATCACTCTTGTGCTTGCATGTCGATACTATAATATATGCAATCCATGACATCACTCTTGTGCTTGCATGTCGATACTATAATATATGCAATCCATGACATCACTCTTGTGCTTGTAGATGTTGTAATATATGCAATCCATGACATCACTCTTGTGCTTGCATGTCGATACTATAATATATGCAATCCATGACATCACTCTTGTGCTTGTAGATGTTGTAATATATGCAATCCATGACATCACTCTTGTGCTTGTAGATGTTGTAATATATGCAATCCATGACATCACTCTTGTGCTTGTAGATGCTGTAATATATGCAATCCATGACATCACTCTTGTGCTTGTAGATGGTGTAATATATGCAATCCATGACATCACTCTTGTGCTTGTAGATGTTGTAATATATGCAATCCATGACATCACTCTTGTGCTTGTAGATGTTGTAATATATGCAATCCATGACATCACTCTTGTGCTTGTAGATGTTGTAATATATGCAATCCATGACATCACTCTTGTGCTTGTAGATGTTGTAATATATGCAATCCATGACATCACTCTTGTGCTTGTAGATGCTGTAATATATGCAATCCATGACATCACTCTTGTGCTTGTAGATGTTGTAATATATGCAATCCATGACATCACTCTTGTGCTTGTAGATGTTGTAATATATGCAATCCATGACATCACTCTTGTGCTTGTAGATGTTGTAATATATGCAATCCATGACATCACTCTTGTGCTTGTAGATGTTGTAATATATGCAATCCATGACATCACTCTTGTGCTTGTAGATGTTGTAATATATGCAATCCATGACATCACTCTTGTGCTTGTAGATGCTGTAATATATGCAATCCATGACATCACTCTTGTGCTTGCATGTCGATACTATAATATATGCAATCCATGACATCACTCTTGTGCTTGTAGATGTTGTAATATATGCAATCCATGACATCACTCTTATGCTTGTAGATGTTGTAATATATGCAATCCATGACATCACTCTTGTGCTTGTAGATGTTGTAATATATGCAATCCATGACATCACTCTTGTGCTTGTAGATGTTGTAATATATGCAATCCATGACATCACTCTTGTGCTTGTAGATGCTGTATGCAATCCATGACATCACTCTTGTGCTTGCATGTCGATACTATAATATATGCCAACAAAGAATTTAGAATAAATACTTATGTTACAATAAACAGAGGTTCAGTTGCAATACCCAACACAGGAAGCACTCCTCCCCCCAAATATGGAAGCCCTACGCCAAAAATGAATGGCAATAAAATAATGCTGCTTTGCCCAACCATGCAAAAATCCATACAATATTTTCCACACCCAAAAGTTTCTTGGTATATGTTTGAGCAAGAAACAAAATATTTATCCTCTACCACCCCCACCCTTACCCCACAAAATAATTCAATCCCCTCTTCCAAACATTTACATAAATGTTCCAAACATTCTGGCACAAAAAATCCTGCTCTTTTCGAGAGAAAAAGCACAATGAATTATACTATAATAAAAATAATTAAAAACAAAATTATGAGATTTTTACCTTAGTAGTCATATTTGTCTGCTTGGGTGACAGTCACTTGACGAGACCCTTCGAGTCGAGGGAGTTTCAACCGAATTCCAGTGCCTTCAGAGTCCTGAAAAGAAGAAAGAAATTTAGAAAAAAGTCCCGACTCAGAATTTTATAAATGACTGGAATATCTCCTACCCCCTCCAGAAAAAAAACTTTACCCCCTCCCCTGCCCCTGACACCCCTCCACTCAAGAAACAAAGAAAATTTGTCACAAAGAAATTCCCATGCTTTTCACGAAAATTCGAAATAGCTCCTTCCCCCTTTTTCCCTCTCAAAAATGTTTACCCCTTTCCACCACCCACTGCATATAAAAAGCACAGATAGAATTGAAATTTCCCCATCCCCTCCTCATGCAGTTCGAAAATATTCCGAAATTCTGGCGCAAAAAAATACCCGTTCTTTTCGAGAGAAAAAAGCATAATGAATACTATAAAAATATGTAAAAACAAATTTACGAGGTTTTTACCTTGGTCCTCGTATTTGTCTGCTCGGGGGCGACAGTCACATGATGAGACCCTTCGCCTCGGAGAGTTTCAACCACGAATTCCAGTGACTTCAGACTCCTGAAAAGAATTAAGAAATTTAGGAAAAAAGTCCTGATAAGAAGTAGAATTGCACATTTATAAAAGACAGAAATATCTACTATCCCCTCCAGTTAAAAACAATAATTTACCCCCTCCCCTGCCGTTACCCCGACACCCTTCCACTCTCAAAAAACAAAGAAAATTTGTCACAAATTAAAGAAATTCCCGCACTTTTCGACGAAAATCTGAAATAGGTCCTTCCCCGTATTTCCCTCTCAAAAATGTTTACCCCCTTCCCAACAAAACGTCCCTTCCCTGACCCCCTGCATAACAAAAACAGATAGCAATCGAAATTTACCCCCCCCCCCTCCTCACCAGAAAATATTCCGAAATTCTGGCGGAAATAATCCCGCTCTTTTCAAAAAAAAAAATATAAAAACCGAAACGAAATTCCCGCGCTTTTCGACGAAAATTTGAAATAACTCCTTCCTCCTATTTCCTAGTCTCGCCAAGAGCGCTACGTGACGGAACTAAAAACGGATGCGAAGGAGACTACCTCTTTCCCTCAAAAATCTTTACCCCTCCCCCATTCCTATCAAAACTGTCCCTTTCCCCACCCCCTCTGCATAAAAAAAAAACAAACATTTGCCACAAAAGAAATTTCCGCCCTTTTAGATGAAAATTCAAAATAAATACTTCCCCCTCCCAAACATCTTTACCCCCTTCACACCAAGACCGTACCTTGCCCCCACCCCCTCTACATAAAAAATACCCCCTCCTCACTCAAAATACTCTGAAATTCTGGCGCAAATTATCCCGCTCTTTTCGGAAAAAAAAGAATACAAATCGAAACGAAATTCCTGCGCTTTTCGAAATAACTCCTTCCCCCTCCCATATATCTTTAACCCCTTCCACCAAAACCATCCCTTCCCCCACCCCCATCTGGATTAAAAAAACAAATTTCCCGCCACCGACCCTGCTCACTCGAAAATATTCCGAAATTCTGGGGAAAATTTTCGAGACAAAAAGCACAATGGATACTGATAAAAATAAGTAAAAACAAAGATTTACAAGATTTTTACCTTAGTCGTCGTATTTGTCTGCTTGGGCGACAGTCACATGACGAGACCCTTCGCCTCGAGGAGTTTCAACAAAATTCCGGTGACTTCAGAGTCCCGAACACAAGAAAGAAATTTAGGAAAAAGTCCTGACTCAGAATTGCAATTTTATAAAAGACTGAAATATCTTCTACCCCCTCCAGAAAAAAAACTTTACACCTCTCCTGCCCTTATCCCACACCCCTCCACTCAAGAAACAAAGGAAATTTGTCACAAAAGAAATTATGCTTTTCGACGAAAATTCGAAATAGCTCCTTCGATCCCCCTTTTTCCCCTCTCAACTATTTTTATCCCCCTTCGAACCAAAATGTATCTTCCCCAACCCCCTGCATAACAAAACAGATAGCAATTGAAATTAACCCCCCCCCCCCCCCCCCCCCCCCTCACCAGAAAATATTCCGAAATTCTGGCGGAAATAATCGCGCTCTTTACGAGAAAAAAAGTATAAGAACTGAAACGAAATTAATTCCCGCGCTTTTCGACGAAAATTCGAAATAACTCCTTCCTCCTCTTTCCCTCTCAAATTCTTTACCCCTTTCCACCAAAACATGCATCCCTTCCCCCACGCCCCACTGCATAAAAAAGCACAGAAAGAATTGAAGTTTCCCCACCCCCGTCCTCACTCGAATATATTCCCGCTCTTTTCGAGCAAAAAAGCACAACTAATAGCTAGTGATAAAAATAACTAAAAACAAAGATTTACGAGATTTTTACCTTAGTCGTCGTATTTGTCTGCTTGGGCGACAGTCGGATGACGAGACCCTTCGCCTCGAGGAGTTTCAACCGAATTTCAAAGACTTCAGAGTCCTGAAAACAAGAAAGAAATTTAGGAAAAAGTCCTGATAAGAAGTAGAATTGTACATTTATATTAAAAAGACATAGAATTCCTTTTTTCGCCTTGCAAAGTTTACATTTAAAAGTGACGGGAAACGACCTCGGTGCAAATTCACCAAGTTTGAAGAAGTCGAAGTCGAACTACTGCGTACCTTGTAGTACACGTTGCTCGTCAGCCAAAGCTACTCATGGAACTGGCCGTGAATCCAAAGCTTTCTAAACGCGCCTGCGGAGCCGTTTCTGACCGTCTTCAACACCATGAAAACTGTTTCTGCAAAAGAAATAAAAGAAACAAACTTAGTATTACACCAGATAAAAGTTCGAAGGACGAGTTTTGAGGAATATTTGTGCCGAATTCACGGCTCCATTCAAAGTTCCAATTAGGCGCCAACTCGGCGTCACAAAAGTTTGGATATAATTTTTGCACAAAAACACATTCTAACGGGTAGAAACTGCTCAAACTTATACAAAACAGTATCTTCTAAAGGAAGAGGTAGGAATAATACGGACTTGCACTCACATTTAGGAAGTTTTCGTGGACAACTTTCGCCTCAACTTTGTTCACCATGTGCTTCGGACTTGCGACAAGATTTTCGCAAAATTCCATTTGAAAAATGCCTCTCGTAAGTAGCCATTAGCAAGTTCGGTCGAAGAACTTTCTGAAAACTGCAATTTAAGGAAAATAGATTACATTTTGGGCAAAATTTTGGGCACAATTCACAGAGGCCTCTCACCTTGCTGCTACACTCTCCATGCTCTTCTTCAAAGTGACAAACACGCGCCAAGAATGAAGCCCTTCGAGTGCACATAGTCCCGTGCAATTGCGGTTTCAGCCAATCAGAAGCGATTTAGGAAAATTGACGAATTAAGGAGCCAATCACAATCCAACACGGTCATACGGTGATTGACAGGTTTGGAAAACTACGGGGCGGACGACACAATTTTTGAGGGAAAACACAGGTAACCCACAATAAAATTAAGAATAAGTTGGTCTCAAAGACTTTGCGGGACCCGGCGAAAACTCACTTGTAATTAAAGATCGAAAACAATGAAGCAAATTGATTGTTTTTTGTGTCTGTAAAGACTTTACTTCTGAATGAAACCTAAAAACCTATTAGAATTTCCACAGTCGACACCGGAAGGGGGGGGGGGGGGGGGGGGGGGGGGGGGGGGGGGGGGGGGGGGGGGTATGTGCCGCTGGATAGGGTATGGTTTTTTGAGGTTTTGGTCTTAAGGTGCAGTAATACGAGCAACAAAATCGTGCAACTTGTCGCGCAACATTGTTGCGTTGCAAGTTGCAGAGCAATGTTTCTCGTATTACCACGTTCGCGCAACTTGTCGCGCAACACATTTTCGTGTTGCAGGTTGCAAAACTTTGTTGCGCAAAGTAGAAGCTCTTTCTACTTCATGCAACAAAGTTTTGCAACCTGCAACAAATGACCGAAAATTTAATTTGTTGCGCGACAAGTTGCACGAACGATGGTAATACGAGAAACATTGCTTTGCAACTTGCAACGCAACGATCTGAAAATGTTGCGCGACAAGTTGCACGATTTTGTTGCCCGTATTACCGCACCTTTAGATAGGGTATACATTTCACCTTAAATTGTCTTGAATACGATCTGTAGTTCAGTGACAACATTCGTAATTTTCACTTTTTAGAGTCTATAATTATTTTTTTTGAAAAAAAAGCGCCTTACAGGATTAATTACTACTAACTAGTACCAGGAGCCCATTAGTCAATAACTGTCTAAAATAGGGCATAGAATTTCCCTCGAGTCTCGAGAATTTCCCTAGATAGGGTCCACTTTATATCGATCTAGTGCCAGTCTTGACCAGGGTATGAATTGGTACTTCCGGAAATTTAGGATAGGGGTGTGTCGCCCTATTTAAGGAATACGTCAAAACAGGAGCCTGTCAAAACCAAGAAGAAATATAGAAATATATAGTAACAGTTTTTATTTAAAGACTTAAGTGCCTATGAAACGAAAATGTCGATCCTTGTTTTATTGTACATTATTGTTGTTTGGTCTTTCTCTGAACATTTGCTGTATTTAAACATCGACTTTGAGCGTGCGAACATTTTCTTTTCGCGGTTCGAAAATTATCATTTTCAACCAAAATGTGCGACAAGAGACTGGGCCCTTGACAATGGCTCGGTGATGTCATAAGTTGTGTATGCCTTTGTTTGCACAACTTATGACGTCACATTTCTATAGTTTGACCGAGCGGGAATTGTCGCACTGCCCAACTTCGTGCGCGAAATAAAAAATGTTCCTGAAGCTCAATTCACTTTTTATTAATGCCATGTAAACAAGCAAATAGTAAACTTTCGTAGTAGCAAATAAAAACGGGGTCTGTTTTTTCGTTTCATATATATAGGCACTTTAACTATGTAGGCAGTCTACTAGATCAAACATAATTCATCTATTAATTTTATTTGAGGGTCAAAATATGATACCCTATTTAAGGATCAGGTTCTAAAACCATACTCTATTCGAGGGCACATACCTGGTGGCAATCGACAAAATGGCGACCTTATAGATCGAATGCAATAATGGTGGAATCAATAAATTTTAGAGCGATTCTACAAAAACGTCAAAAGTTATAGCGAATTGAAATCACAAAGATTTGTATGGGAAATTGAGTTTTGGACTGACTAGCCTCGTTTCCATGCAACTGCTAGAATTCAAATGGTTATAACTTTACGGTGGTTTCATTAAATTTGATGGGCTTTTGGTGTATTACTAGACTATGTATGGTCTTGCAAAAAATGATATTACATTTGCTAAACTTTAAATTTTTCTGTTTATGCAAATTACTCGGCCATTATGCACACCCGGCACGCAAAGTTCACTGGGAAATATTTCGCAATTTTTCCATTTTGCGCCACAGAAAAAAAAGAATCTATCCCGCTATATAGGGGTTATGTCGTGCACCCTATACTACTACGATCACGCACAACAACAACAAACCAATTTATTAAGTTCCTATATTGTATTTGACAAGGAGACTATTGGAATTATTTCCACAACCGACTAAAATATACACCTGTCTCCTCCGACAACTGAAAATTACAGCGCACTGTTGCTTAAAAAAAACAGTGCACAACAGCAAAAAATGAAAATTGAATTACAAATGAAACGAACTACAAGAAAAAATATATCAAGCCTGGTTTTCACTAGATGAAAACTGCAGGAAATACCACAGGCAGCCCAACTACTTATAAATAATAAAAAAAGATATTTGTACGCGCGCGTCTTTTTTGATGGGTTTCCTGTGGTAGAGCGCGCGCGCAATACGTAGCCTCAGAAGCAATAGTTGGGCTGCCTGTGGAAATACTTTAGATTCTGAGCGTAAGTTGGCGAGGAACGCCTGACGCCTTTTGTGCATCTAAGCATCTTTGGTATCAATCACCCTCACTAATAATAATCTTTACATCCTTATATATCTCTATTACTGGCATAGTTTAGCTACGAAATATCGGTCTAATCTTGAGATTTGAGATTGCTTGAATTTATATAGTCTTCAAGATTCTGAGAAAATTCTCTGAAACAGTTTTCAACAACCGTGGATCCGCTCCAGGGTTCATTCGCGCAACTGGAATTATTTTACTGTAATGTGCTGTAGTTCGTAACAATAGTTCGCAAGCTGTCAATTTCCAAAGTTTGGAAGATTTCCAAAGAATTTCCAATGTAGCTTATCCAAATCCAAATTCTCAGACATAATATTCCAGTAGTTTAAATATTTAATTCTTTACCCTGAATGTCAAAAAAGTAAATAAACCTTAGTTTCAGTGAAATTCAGTTACTATAAGGTGACTCCTCTTAACCATTCATAGTGATGAAATTAGACTCAAAAAGTCAGCTGTTGTCAGAGCTTGGGCCCACCAGTGATGCGAAATGCTATTATTGTCACTATATTATCATCATCGTCTCGTGTGATGTCTGGACGATCTTGCTAAGTTGTAACCTTGATTGTAGGATTTCTCCTGAATTGGAATTGTCTCTTTTCTGTCTTTCGGTTCTTCCGCAGGCTCTGTGGTACAATTACTAGGTTTAGTCTCTGTATATCTTTGTGCCTCGATGACATTTACGTTGTTGTTTTCTGTTGATTTTACAAACGTCAAGTTGGTCTTCTTGTCTTGAATCTTCTCGTGGTTTTGATAGCTGTTCGTTGAGGTATTCTCAACAGAACCAGAATTGGGTTTTATGTGCATCCTTGTTTTCGGTTTCCCGACAAGAATGTCTCGGTAATTAGTTCTCGTTCTGGAGCCAGCGTCGTGTTTTTCCTCAGAGACATTTGATTTTATATTCAATTCATTTCCAGAAGCAACTGTTGTTTTATTTGATGACTCTGCAGTTTTTATGTTCTTGGGAGAGTCTTCTCTAGGAACACTGTCTGAAATTCTAGTCGATGTCGGCTTATTTCCACTGGCAGCAAAATTATTCCCGTTTCTTTCTTCATTCTTTGTTGATGATTGTTCCACAGGTTCGCGAACTCTCTTTCTAGCTTGCGGTTCACGTTGTGGCTTTGGAGGTTCTTTCGCAGTGTTCTTTGTCCATGCCGAAAGGGGCCATTTCAATCTTCTCGCAGCTTCATTGTTTTTGTTTGGAAAATTTGGCAAATATTCCTTAGCTTCAGTGGTTTTTCTACTCTCCTTCGATGGTGGTATGTTGACATCCTTTGTGGATCCTCGAGGACCACTTTCCTTGTGTGGCACATCCTTCTTTCCGAGTGATGACTGCCCCTTGGAAACTCTAGTGGACGCTGAAACATTATCAGTAGAGGCGCGAGGTTTACTTGAATGAGTTGCATTTGCAGCATCTCTGGAACCTTTACCGGTTGACTTTGGTGAGATATCTTTTGAAGTTTCTCTTGTGGATGGTCTGGGTGGAGAGGACTTTGGGGACACTGAAACATCCTCAGATCGTTTTGAAGAGGCATGCGTTTTTGTTGCATTTGCAGCATCTCTGCTTCCTTTACCATTTGACTTTGAAGAGATGTCATCATCTTTTGAAGTTTCTCTTGTTGATGGTCTGGATGGAGAGGACTTTGTGGACACTGAAACATCCTCAGATCTTTTTGAAGAGCCATGCGTTTTTGTTGCATTTGCAGCATCTCTGCTTCCTTTACCATTTGACTTTGAAGAGATGTCATCATCTTGTGAAGTTTCTCTTGTGGATGGTCTGGGTGGAGAGGACTTTGTGGACACTGAAACATTCTCAGATCGTTTTGAAAAGGCATGCGTTTTTGTTGCATTTGGAGCATCTCTGCTACCTTTACCATTTGACTTTGGTGAGATGTCATCTTGTGAAGTTTCTCTTGTGGATGGTCTGGGTGGAGAGGACTTTGTGGACACTGAAACATCCTCAGATCTTTTTGAAGAGGCATGCGTTTTTGTTGCATTTGGAGCATCTCTGCTACCTTTACCATTTGACTTTGGTGAGATGTCATCTTGTGAAGTTTCTCTTGTGGATGGTCTGGGTGGAGAGGACTTTGTGGACACTGAAACATCCTCAGATCTTTTTTGAAGAGGCATGCGTTTTTGTTGCATTTGGAGCATCTCTGCTACCTTTACCATTTGACTTTGGTGAGATGTCATCTTGTGAAGTTTCTCTTGTGGATGGTCTGGGTGGAGAGGACTTTGTGGACACTGAAACATCCTCAGATCTTTTTGAAGAGGCATGAGTTTTTGTTGCATTTGCAGCATCTCTGCTTCCTTTACCATTTGACTTTGAAGAGATGTCATCATCTTGTGAAGTTTCTCTTGTGGATGGTCTGGGTGGAGAGGACTTTGTGGACACTGAAACATCCTCAGATCTTTTTGAAGAGGCATGCGTTTTTGTTGCATTTGGAGCATCTCTGCTACCTTTACCATTTGACTTTGGTGAGATGTCATCTTGTGAAGTTTCTCTTGTGGATGGTCTGGGTGGAGAGGACTTTGGGGACACTGAAACATCCTCAGATCTTTTTGAAGAGGCATGAGTTTTTGTTGCATTTGGAGCATCTCTGCTTCCTTTACAAGCTGACTTTGGGGACACATCTTTTGAAGTTTCTCTCATGGATGGTCTGGACGGTTTTGGCGAAACTGGGACATTATCAATGGGTTCTTTTAAAGAAGTACGAGGTTCACCCAAATGGGTTGATTCATTTGGAGCATCTCTGTTTCCTTTAAAATTTGACTTTGGCTCCCTTGTGGATGGTCTTGATGATGACCTTTGGGAAGGCCTTGAAGGTGATTTCTCTGTTTTACCAGATTCTCTCTTTTTCTCCTCCATTGACCTTTCACCTTTATTGTGTGTGCCGAGATAGTTACTGCTCAATGAGCTGTTTGGACTTCCAGAAATACCTTCTCTGGGTGGAGTTGTTACTTGTTTACTTGCGATTATTGGGAAATCAGTAGCCAGGTAATTTGCGTCTTTATCTGCTGTTTTTGATGAAATTGGAGAACTCCTTGACAGGTCATTGGATGGCTTCTCGACTTTTTCTTCCAACTTATTGGTGTTTCGCTCATCTGATTTTCCAACTTCCAAGCGTTGTCCAGAAAATCTCCCAGATTCTTCACTGTCCTTATCCTTTGAGCTTTCAGAAGACGAACTATGCTTTCCTTTGCGCCAAGGTTTTTCATACTTCTGATTTCTTGGGTATTCCTTTCGTTGTCCCTTTACTGATTTTCTGTGACTTTTTTGTGCATCTGTGAAAAGAGTACCAGAAACAGATGTCGATGAAGATTTAGGGGTCTTCTCAGAGCTTTCCTTATCAAGATGTGGGGAACATCTTTCAGAGTGTTCATCGGATGTTGTAGAGTAAGAATCATACAGCATGGCCCCATTTCCTACAGTAATAGCAGGATAACTTCGCCCTTCTGGACTTGGAATCCCTAGAATATCAGGAGAGTCTCTATTACTCGGCATGGGAACTATCTCATGAGATCCTGGACGAATTGGAGGACCACTTAGTTCCTGGTGAGGCTGGTACATCGTTGGCCGATACACATGTCCAGGCATAGAATACCCAGTTTGGAAGCCACCAAACGGAATAAAACCTTGGGGTCCAGAATATGGCATTCCAGGGTACTGCATAAGTTGTGGTCCAGGAAACATGGGCATCATGGGAGCCATTGGGGGATAGAACCCATAGCCTGTGGGTATCCCAGTGGGTATCCCAGTGGGTATCCCTGTGGGTATCCCTGTGGGACATGGTACAGAATACGTATAGGGCATGGGTTGCATCGAATACATTCCAGGATAAGGTCCATCAGATAGGTCATCGCATGGAGCCATAGCACCAAATGAAGTCTGTGATACTTGAACTGTTGTATTTGTTTCCTCATCTGGCAAATTGGGGGTGTTGTCAATAGTCTCATCTGCTACAGTTTGTGCTTCTCCACTGCATGTATCACTAGTATTGTATGGTGATGTGGACAACGCTGCACTACTGCCTTGGCCATCTGTTTTGGGATGTACTTCAGCTGAATTATCCTTTTCGACATCCTGATACTGAATGAAAGCAACAGTAGCTTCATTTTCTTTGTGTTGAACACCATCTTGTTGGATTTCAGATGCTATTACTTCATCTCCAGTGTTTTCCTCCTGGTGAACAATTTCTCCATCCTCATCTGGATGATCAAGTTCTTCCTCTTCCTTTACGAAGGACACAACAGCAGGCAGGTCAGTTCTAGAAACACTGCATGTAGTTCCATTTTCCAAACTTTTACTTTCTATAACTTTGTCATGGCTGTCAGTGTCATGCAAGGGCAACAATTTCTCTACAGGTACAGATATTTCAACATCACCAACAAAGAAAGTTGTTGTCTCCTTCCCTCCAAGGATTGGAGAAAGCGGTGAACCATGTGACTTAACAAACGTGACGGAGCTGACTTGCTTGGTAGTTTGTTTACTTCGCTTTCTTTTTGAGCCTTTGTGTCTATTTGAGTCATTGTTTTTGTTTCCTTTTATAACATTGTTCTTGTTTTTTGTCCCTGTTTGTTTGTTTAAATCCTGCACCATGGTTGGTGATAACGTTGTGGCACCTTCCTGGTCTTTCTCTAATGATTTAAGAGTATTGTCTTCTTTGCCCCCAGTATTAATACTTGTGGAAGCTTCGCTTTTGACTACAACATTTAAGGTGTTCCTCATATTTACAGTGGAGTCGTTCACTTTGTTTGAAGTCTCCAAATGAACAATTCTATCCTCTTTCACAGCACTTGTTTTGTTTGTAGTGGAAGTTCTCTCCTGGGCTGTCTTTATCTCTTTCTTACTATTTCCTTTGGAATGTTTGGAATGATTTTTCTCTTTAGCTGTAAGATCACTTGACAAATCATCAATACCGACACTCAAGGGGATAACCTCATTGAATTGCAGAATAAACCTTCCAGAATGATCTACAGAATCCTTTATCTCACTATCCCAGTTCTCACAACTGTGATCTTGTTGTTTTTTCAATTCCATTGAGCTTTCAGAAGTTTCAGATTCCCTTTGTGACAACGTTTTGGCATTATCAGCATGAGCAGAGATTTTCTCATCTTCACTTTTGGGATGTGTGCTTTCTACAGAGACCTTAGTAGCATGTTCTAGAGTATTTGTTGCATCACACACTCTTGGTCGCACTTCATCAGAAGATGTCGTCAAAGCATAATCCAGTGGACGTTGCTCAAAAGCTTGCGAAGAACTTGTAGACCTATGTGTAACTGGTGGCTTGATGCTGCATGTGTTGTTGCCATCTTGAGCCTTATCTGGGGGGTTATTGAGAGATGTGCTGTTGTCTTGTGAAGCGCAAACATTAGAAACAGCTGAACCATTTTGTTTGGCTGCATTTAAGCAATACCCCAAGGATCCTTGATTCTCAAGTCCAAGAGCTCCAAACTGGCTTGTGAAATGCTTAGCCACTTTTCTCTCTATGCCAATGTTTTTCAACAGTTGCCAGAATTCCATAAATGATGAACAACTTTGAAAAACAGTTTGCAGGACATCATAGGTCATTCCTTCCTTGATCAAGCATTTTGTACTCATGTTTTTGGAGCATGCATCCATAGACGACATCTTTTCTGTTAAAAATGTAAAACAATGCATTAAATG
Organism: Actinostola sp. cb2023; assembly: GCA_033675265.1. Taxonomy (NCBI): domain Eukaryota; kingdom Metazoa; phylum Cnidaria; class Anthozoa; order Actiniaria; family Actinostolidae; genus Actinostola; species Actinostola sp. cb2023. Next base: position 190,422 of record JAUJYZ010000658.1, on the reverse strand, counting down.
AAGGGGATCCATGCAATAACATCATGAGGCCTATGGCAAACCTCAATCTAACCATGACCTTAATTCAGTCAAACCTATTAATTTTGAAATAGATTCATGGATTGTACGACGTTTGCTGCAATTGCCCTATACCATTATGACGTAACGGCTTATTTATGAGGGGGACAGAATCGTGAAGAACAATAGAAATTTGAACTAAATCTGCTCTGCTGAGGTTCGCTTGATTTCAAATTGGCTAGTTTCCAGATATTATGTTCATCGATACTTTTCCCACAATATTTACTGTGTTTGGTGACTTTTATCGCTTTCAGACCGTCTGTAAAATACATTTATTTGGGAAATCCTTTGTGTTGTTGCTGTTTTGTCCCCCTCTAGCGACCATGATCCTTAGCGTTTAAACAATAGATTGTTTTGATGTGACGTCATAGTGGTATAGGGCAATTGAGATCCACCCTATTTAATACATGTAGGTTCGAGCCCAGCATTACAGGGAATTACAACATTGTTATCACATTGCCCCCTTCAATTGTCTTACAGTCTAACTGTATGAATGGAAGACTGAATGGAAGATTGAATGAATGAATGAATGGAAGACTGAATGAATGAATGAATGAATGGAAGACTGAATGACTGAATGAATGAATGGAAGACTGAATGGAAGATTGAATGAATGAATGAATGAATGAATGAATGGAAGACTGAATGGAAGATTGAATAAATGAATGAATGAATGAATGGAAGATTGAATGGAAGATTGAATGAATGAATGAATGGAAGACTGAATGGAAGATTGAATGAATGAATGAATGAATGAATGGAAGACTGAATCGAAGATTGAATGAATGAATGAATGGAAGACTGAATGAATGAATGAATGAATCGAAGACTGAATGAATGAATGGAAGACTGAATGGATGAATGAATGAATGAATGAATGAATGAATGGAAGACTGAATGAATGAATGAATGAATGAATGAATGGAAGACTGAATGAATGAATGAATGAATGAATGGAAGACTGAATGAATGAATGGAAGACTGAATGGATGAATGGAAGACTGAATGGATGAATGGATGAATGGAAGACTGAATGAATGAATGACTGAACGGAAGACTGAATGGACAAAGGATGATTAATGAATGAATGATTAATTAAATGGATGGATGGATGAATGAAATGACTGTTGTTGGTGACAACAAAGGGGACACTGTGTTCAAAATATTGAAATTCATTTAGCACTATTAATCTGCACTATTATTATTTTGAGCAGAAAATTAATGACGACTAGATTTCTAGATTTATTCAGTCTCAACGTTTCGATGCCTTCAAGCAATATTCTCAAGAGTGTCAGTATAAGCAATAGATTCTGTTTAAGTAGTGTCACAATATATTAGAATAACAAACATACTGACTCTCTTGAGAATGATGCTTGAAGGCATCGAAACGTCAAGACTGAATAAATCTAGAAATCTAGTCGTCATTAATTTTCTGCTCAAAGTTATTAAAACCAAATGTTTAACTATTATTATGATGATGATGATTTTCTCACCTTGTAGTATCCTCTGTTGCACTTTTCTTGATGACTGACCCACATAGTAATCAATCCTACAACAAATGGGAAAACCTGATTGTATCTGACATAGTAATCAATCCTACAACAAATGGGAAAACCTGATTGTATCTGACATAGTAATCAATCCTACAACAAATGGGAAAACCTGATTGTATCTGACATTCATTGACAGATGCTTGTAAACATGCATTATTATGCTATGAGGGAAGAAGAGAGGAAAGAGCAAAAGAGGGGGAGAATAAGGGGAATGGAAGGCTCTCTGGCATAAGGTGTTCATGTACACCTACATTTTGTAGACATACAATGGATTTTATGTGTAATAATAGACCTTTTTACCGATACGGCGGCCATTTTGGATTCTATTGTTTTGGCTAAAACATTATGGGATGCCCAGGGTGCAAATGACCCAAAAACTGTAGAGTGGAGTCGCGTCAATATATTATTTTTCTATGTCACTCTAGCCATAGTGTTGTATGACTTAATATCTACATGTGTTGTGTATTGTTGTATAATTTTGTACAAATTCATTGCTTTAAATTAGGTTTTCGTAGTTGTTCATGGGTCTTATTACTAGCTTGCACCCTGGGCATCCCATAATTTCTCCATAATTCAAGATGGCCACCGTATCGGTAAAAAGGTCTATTATGTTTTCAATGATTCATGCTAGAGCAATAAATTGTTTTACCTTTCTTTAGTTGTACTAGTATTCATCAGATGCAGGACATTTTTAAGGGATGTCTGTGTGAAGATTTTAACCATTGCCGTAACATCTCCCATTGCACGATGACGTTCTATGTAACAGACACAGGTATCATGGTACAATTTTATTAATATGATTAATTTGTTGATACATTCATCTCTCTATAAGATGGGTGTGTAGAATGAAACTTGGACATTATTAGTGTGAAAAGGTGCTAAATATACTGACAATTCAGACCTTATAAATTAAAAAATGTAGTTCTTTGCATAAGATGGCCTATAATATTCGAAATGTCAGTGGATTTGATTTATGTGCAATAAGAAAGATGTCACAAATGAACTGCGTGCTGTCAGAAATGATCTGAATCTTGTACCTTTGATGGTATGCTTGGGGAAGAACTTGTGGAACAATCCATCTATTGATAATCTAGTATTCTGTAATAGCTGATTCCCACCATCCTGGAGCTGTTTCAATAAGAAGAATAAACACATCAAAGTTGCATTCAATGGACAATAATTCTTGACACATTTTTGTTGTAGAGTCTTGCGAACATTGTCAATGATTTAAGTGTAGGTTACACACTTTTACCAAAATGTAAGCAATACAACAACCTGGTGCCTTTCTAGTTGAGATCCGAGGGGGGACTGCTATACTGAAAGGGACGGGGATGATCATCGTCTCTTTTAGGGGTGTAAATTATGGTTTATGGTATCCCTTAGGGTGTTCACGACGGCACACCAATATTTTTAGCCATCAAGGTATCATTTAGGGTTGTTCGCATATATATTAAAATGGCATATATTGTGTTGGTGGTCTAGCTAGACCAACCAGGCAGGAAATCTGTAAATTCTGGATTAGAATGGCATCTTTTAGGGGTCAAATAAAGCCACGCCCAGATTGGTCTTCTTTAGGGGTCTAATTCATATTTTCCGACGATCATCCCCATCCTTTTAATAATAACAATAATAATTTATTTCTATAGCGCTATTTCCTAAAAGTCCAATAGCGCTTTACAATATTTCACTAAATAATCACATGGAAGTCCCCCCCCTGGGTCCCCCCCCCCCACATGGGAGTCCCTCCCCTGGGTTATTTAACTAATAATCACATCAGCTTTGCCCTGGGTTATTTACAGAACACATTATTTTGGGTCAATATTTAACTAAATAATCACATAGATATCAACCCCTGGGTCCCTAAATAATCACATGTTCCCCCCCCTGGGTCAATATTTAACTAAATAGCGCTGGGTCACCGGATAAATAATCACATGGGAGTCCCTCCCCTGGGTCAATATTTAACTAAATAATCACATGGGAGTCCCTCCCCTGGGTCAATATTTAACTAAATAATCACATGGGAGTCCCTCCCCTGGGTCAATATTTACTAAATCAATCACTGGGAGTTCCCAACCGGGGCCTGGGTCAATATTTAATAAATACACATGGAAGTTTTCCCCCCCTGGGTCAGGATTAACTAAATAACACATGGGAGTAATAACCCCCCTGTATATTTAACTAAATAATCAAAAAACGTTGGCATCTGGGTCAAATTTAACTAAATAAATCTGGGAGTTCCCCCCTGAATCTAAATAATCAAATGGGAATCCCTCCCCTGGGTCAATATTTAACTAAATAATCTGGGAGTCCCTGGGTCAATATTTAACTAAATAATCAATGGGAGTCCCTCCCCTGGGTCAAGTATGTAATCTATCTCACATGGGAATTACTGGGTCAATATGCCTACACGACCTCTAGGCGAAGAACTAAATAATCACATGTTGGCGAATAAATGGGAGTGGCTACGAAATGAGTGTTTTTAGGTCACAGATTCAGATTTAACTAAATAATCACATGGGAGTTCAGGGTCATTTTAACAGATAATCAGATGGGAGTCCCTCCCCGGGTTTTTTAACTAAATAATAGGTGGGATATATTCCCCCTCAATATTTAACAAATAAAACTGTCATGGGAAAATGTACATGGGTGGTTACTGAACTTCTAATACATGGGAGTCCCTCCCCTGGGTCAATATTTAACTAAATAATCCATGGGAGTTCCCCCCCCCCCCCCTGGGTCAATATTTAACTAAATAATCACATGGGATATCCCCCCCCCCCCCCCCTGGGTTTGAGATCATTCTCAGCTTTGCAAAATTTACAACATTACATGATAACTACGACGATAACTAGATATCAACCTGGCCCCAGATCAAAAAAGATGAATAGTCCTATCCACCGGATAAGTTTCCAACGGATTTCAAAACTGATGCAGTTATCAGATAAATTTATCACAAGGGCACTATGGGGATAGCGCTATTCACTCTTAGTGCAACCGGGGCCTGGTGCCAATAATCTGGAAGTTTTCAGGATGGTGAAATAGAGTAAAATAATAACTGTATATACCTATTTCAAAAAAATTGGCATCTGAAATAGACAATGAATAATCTAATCTGAATTCTATTGTGCTTGTGTTGAGTTGTGATCTATCTTGTAATTATTGGAATATGCCTACACGACCTCTAGGCGAAGACCTGTGTTGGTGAATAGTGTGGCTACGAGTGTTTTTAGGTCACAGATTCAGATTTCAGATTCAGAATTTCAGATTCAGAATCAGATTCAGATTTCAGATGCCAACGTTTTTTGAAATAGGTGTATATATTATACCTCTTTACAAAACAGAAAACTGTCTGCAAAATGTACATTGTGGTTACTGAACTTCTGATAAGGAAATCCCTTTCTTTCCAGGTTGGAGAATAATATAAGATAATCAAAGTGATATCCACCATGGGCACAGAGTACTGCAAAACAATACATACATGATGTCAGATGAAAGAAAACTATCTGATCAAAATCTAAATTCTCCTCCAGATTTTTTAAATTTCAAAAGAGAATTCAGATTTTTATCACAAGCCACTATGGGGCTGACCTGTAGCTCTTAGAAGATCTATGCCAATTGGGTCAATACTATTAGAGTAAAACAATAGAAACAAAACAATAGAATGAGTAGACAATAGTAGATAATGAATTCTATTGTTTGTATTATCCAATCACAACAGCTCTTCTGAGCAGCTGTGTGTCACTTCCCTTCTCAAACTCATTAATAATTCATGAGTACAAAACAAAGGAAACCACTACCGTGAAGGAGGTTTGAAATTGTTATTTTATTAGCATACAATTTGATCAACTTTAACCTTGAATTTCTCTAAGAATTATTAATGGTTTGAGAAGCTAGATCAAACACTAGAAAGAGTTCTTCCTCGAATTTCAAAACACCTTGTAGTTGTTAAAAAAACTTGGCTGTACCTCATTTTGTCAACTCACTTCTCGGTGTTTTGAAATCAGAGAAATCTTTCTCATGTTTGATATATTACAGTCAAGGGGTCTGTGCAAGAACAATATAAGAGGTCTGGTCAAAATCCAAATTTGGATTTTGATCACAAGCAACTTACACTGTTCCCTTGAATTATATATTGAAATTTCAGTTGAGACATAAACTACACTCGAACCAAATATATTATTATATTATATATATATATATAAAAATAAATAAAAAAATAAAAAATATAAAAATATAAAAATAAAATTTTATTATTAATATAATAATAATATTATTATTATATCTAGCATACCTGGAAAATAGTTAGCCTTATTCTTTTCATTTGCTAATTTTACCATGTCCTTTATCCACTCCAGGAATTGTTCAATGGCTTCATCAATGATGGGTTTTCCCTGCAGGGCTTCTTTAGTGATGCCAGATTTATTTAGTGCTGACAGAGATAAAAAAATTATTGTAAGCTCTTTTGTGTTTTTACGTGAAGAAATAAATGTTATTATTATTATTATCTATATGATGATTGTAGTGTGGCAATAATCTCTAACAAGAGTAACATGGCAAACAAAAGCAAAACAAAAGCAGCTAGACTGCACACGGTATGTAGAGTGCAAACCATATGTCCGTGAAACAGTACTAACTAATTAGTACTAAATAGCACTGATGAAACAATAGAAAACAATGGAGATAACACTATTTAGTACTATTTAGTAATAGTACTATTTCACGGACATAGAGTGATGGCACTTTAATAACCCGTGAAACAGATATTAGCCAAGTAGATATTACTAGACACTAATTCCATTGTTTTCTTTTGTTTTGATCTGACTATTGGTCACTAACTATTAGATTTTGCTTCATGGGTTAAGTGCCATCACTCTATGGTTTGCACTCTACTACCCATTGTTTATTGGCAATGTTAATTGTTATTCTTGGAAATGATCTAACAATGTGGTCGTAGAGAATTGGGCTGGTCTCAGGACAAACTATAACTATTACCGTACTTGCCATATGCATCCACGATTGATTGATAGTTTGAACCAATTTAGATTCGCATTTTACCAAAATCAAAGTATAGTTTCCAGTAATAAATCATACCAGCCTCGCCTTTGGTGATAAATTAATTCAAAGATAAATAAGTTACAAGAGTGTAACAAATTTACAAACATTTCAAAGCCAAAGGCGTACATGTGTACGAATATTAAAACACACAACAGTCCGACTGGGTCGGTACTGATTACTGTGTGAGTACGTCTACGCTTTGATTGATAGGTGCAACTTTTCAACTCAGATAAAGTAGAGGAAATACTATGGTAAATGCTCGTGTTGTCATGCACATATAGCTAACGTTGTTGGTATTGCGTTGGTGCAATTGAACAAGTCGTGAATAACTACAACGGTACGCTACTACTGTTGCCTTGATCGGCAATCTAGAAAACCCTCTGAAGAAAAGATCTACTGAAAACTGCTTGGGTTCATATTGTGAGCATCTATAAAAGACTCACGTCTTAGATTATTGATAACTAGATGATATTAATGACGGGACGCAGTCAACTCGAACAGAAAACTCGGCGACGGTCGACTTACCGAAGAATCCAAGTTGTTGTTTGGTGTGGATTAAACTCTCAAACGAGCCCACAACTACGCCAGGATGACACGCAGCTGCGATTTCGATCACATCGCCATAGTGAACGTTTCCATTTGCGGCCTCGCTGTCGTAAAATATGAGCAAAGGCTCTGCTTTCTTTTCTTGGTGTAGAAAACCACTGCGAGCCGCCATTTTCTTTTTCCCGGGCTTTCACGTGGAGCTGCAACTGCGCATGTGCAGTACACCAGGCCCTCACGTTCATTAGACCACAGGAAACCCAAGCACACACAAGGAACTTGGAACTTCACCAGAGGAACTTCATTTGAATGATTTTGAATGCTTTTATACCAAAATGAATGATTCATCGCCTACTCTCACAAAGGTATTATGTCTATGAACGATTATGAAGTCTAACTGGTGGTGTTTGTAAGTGTAGTAGTGTTTATTATTTATTTTTTTAATGCAGATCGAGTTTGCTGTCAAAATGACATGTGCAAAGTGTGTTACTAAAGTGAAGATGGCACTTGATGGCGTTGATGGTGAGCTCTCTGCTAATACATGCAGAAATTATAATATCCCTGAAAGAGATCAAGTCTTGCCCAACAGAATGAATATATAAAACCTGCATGATAATACATGTACTAAGCATTTAAGCTGCCCATTTTGATAGGTGTCGGGGCAAGCTCAGGGTGTCTTTGCTTCTTTGCTGCATGCATGCATATATCAATATGCATGTATACACATGTACAACGAGAATGAAAGGAACCTGGAAGGGAGTGCTAGACAATGAGTGCTTTTATTGATGTACATATATTATGTACACTGTACACATACTAGACAGTACAACATCTAAGAAACAGGTTGCCCATGCAATTGCCACTTCTGAAAATATGTATAAGTGAAAATATGTATCTATAGGACGATCTGCATGTACGGCACCACGTGACCCTGCAATAACCTGGAGCACCCGTGCATCATGCATGGCACACGACCACTGGTCAGCACATGCCTATCATGCTTGAGTAGATCTGCAGATTCAGCAATATGGGTGCCGCGCATGACCCTGAGGTGCAAACTAGCCTGTGTGCCTCAATTTTAACTTAGCCTAAATATTCATTCAGCCACATTAAAGTCACTTACAGCCAGTAGGCTGAATACTCCAGTTTCGCGTTGTTTAGAGATGACCGCTGTCCATGACAAAAGACGCATTTGTACAGGCTTAGCCTCGATTCAGAAAACAGTCCGTGCAATTCAAAAATGTTTCTATTGTTTCATGTCAACATTTTTTCGTGTTCTTGTTGATATTTGAATAATTTACACTGACTCGAGGCTAACCCTGTACAAATGCGTCTGAATCAATAAGTACAGCGGTTTTACAACGGGATCATCTGTGAACGCGAAATGGGACTATTATGTTACATGTACACATATTATATTGCATTGTATCATTTTTTTGTTTAACATTTTCTCACAAGAAATAGTTGAGAGACAATATCTGAGATAACCAAGTGATAAGTATTCTTCCTTTTTCTAGGGATCAAGACTTACACAGTCGACCTCGGTGAAGAGAGTGTTGTAGTTGACACTGTTTTAGCATCAGGAAAAATCCAAGAAATATTGGAAACAACTGGACTCAAAACCATTCTAAGAGGACATGGATCAGGCGGAGGTAAGATTCAACATTTGGTAGGTGGGTAGGGGAGTTGTAATGGCAGGTGAATGCGTGGTGGAAGCAAGTTGCAGGTACTCTTAGAGAACACTGCACAAAATCCATTAATTAATATACTAGACACCAGTGGGCCAACAATATCTGGCTGTTTTTTATAACAGGATGGCTGCAAAAGTGCCAAAAGAATGTACCGGTATGACTGATCGTTGTTCGGGCCAAAATTAAGAGGTCAAAACAGGGTGGGTGTATAATAACAGGGTGGCCATATAATAACACGGTGGCCGTAGGGTGGCCATAAGGCAGCTTTCGACATGTTCAAACACTGTATGACCACCACCTATATTGGCCCATTGGTGGCCAGATTAATAGAGCTCCACGTTATTTCTTTAGATAGTCAACCTGCACACTTGGGTGCAGCTGTTGCAATTATTAATGGAAGCAATGGCACCAAGGGATTAGCAAGATTTGTTCAGGTACAATATGCACCAGGGACATACCATGCACCATGGTACATTTTGTACTGTAGACTGTAATCATACATTTTAAGAGTGTTCCTACTGAAACCTTTCCAGTACTGTATGTACATGTAAGTGCTCCTACAAAGTATTACAGTGAGGACACACTAACCGGGATCCCTTGAGCAAAACTGACCAATCAGATTACAGCTGAAAATAATCACATTCCAACAAAAGTCATCTGCACCAATCATCATTATGACTATAATGCTGATTGGCCCAGACAACTTTTGTTGGAATGTGATTATTTTCAGGTGTAATCTGATTGATCAGTTTTGCTCAAGTGGTCCCGGTTAGTGTGTCCTCACTGTAAAACTATACAGTTTTGGTCAGTTTTATTGTGATAGACAAAATTAACATTCTCTACGGACAGGTGTCGAAAGATAATTGTGTAATCGATGGCACAATTGATGGTTTGTGTCCTGGACTTCATGGTATTCACATTCATGAGTTTGGGGACTTATCGGATGGGTGTAACAGGTAAGGCAATGGTTTTTTTTTTTTTCAAGATTCGCCCATAAGGCAGGTGTTGTACAATAGGACACGAAGTCCCCTTTAAAATACATTACACCACGTCCCACCCAATAAGGTTACCCAGTATACCCGACCCCTGATGAATTCCCAATATGTAAGGGGTTTAGAGGGTGTCCGACTTTGAGGAAGTTGACGGTGTATGTACATTGTATGTATTATTTATTGGCTTATTTAAAAGCCATCGCAAAATTGATGCATCATATTTGGCTATCGTTGCAGTACTGGTGATCATTTTAACCCATACAGTAAGGACCATGGGGCACCTCAAGATGACAATAGGGTATAAAGCTCATTATAACGATTGTTGTGGTGAATTGCAATAAATAAAATAGTTGAATCTATTAATTAATGTACATATCCATGCTCGAGGATCCAGCGGTTTTTGTCCGCGCTCCGAAGTCACCGGCCGATGACTTCGGAGTGCGGACAAAAACCGCTGGATCCTCGAGCATGGTACATATCGGGAGATGAAAAGAGTTTGAATTAACAAGAGTTGAGTTAATTAGCAGGATAAAATTACTACATAGACTGATAAATAATATGAAAAGAGTTCGATATAGTGGGATCGTTGTATCTACTGACACTGACTATCACTAATTTGTAACCAATAACCACCAATCCAGTAGTCAATTAGCATTTAGGGTGTAGATATCTTTAAAACTTCTCATTTTGTTTGCAAAACAGCATGTTGGAGATTTAGGTAACGTCTCAGCCAATGCTGGAGGAAGAGCAACATTTCGCATGGAGGATAACAATGTAAAGGTGAGATATTCAGTATCATGCTTGTACAATGTACATGTAGGTTCTCCATTCAATTCCAGTCAGACTGTCATCGTGACATTTGCTCAGGTGAATGGATGCACAGACCTTTAAAATATAGCTACATGTACCATGTCAAAAGCACCAATCAACCAGGAATGTCAAAATAGCTGCTGCCTACATTCCCATTTTCACACGTAGTCCTTAAAGAAGATGTCAGCTCGAGGTTTGTTGAAAAACACCAGTGAATAAAAATGTCCAAGACAAGCATTGACATTGTCACTGGCTGAAATTTGCCAGGAAGAAGCCCCAGGGGGGGGGGGGGGGGGGGGGGGGGGGGGGGGGGGGGGGGGGGGGGGGGGGGGGGGGGGGGGGGGGGGGGGGGGGGGGGGTACTCAGGGGTATCAGTGATGGGGAGGTGCCATTACGCAAAAACAAGACCCCAAAAAAGTCCAACGGCCCAGAACGTAATCCCCAAAAGTCCATTTTTTCTCCACATAAAATCGAGAACGGTAGGATATCATTTTTATCAACCCCCCAAAAAGTCCTTACCAGAATCTTTACATCAAAAAAAGAAAATTGCTAACCCCAAAAAAGTCCCAAGCCGCAAATGTCATACCCAAAAAAGGTCTTCGCACCTCCCCGTCACTGATACCCCTGAGTATCCCCCTGGGGAAGAAGCAGCATTTGCTGGCTCGTGAAGCACACAAGTGTTAACTGTGACGTATAGTGCAAATAAATGAACTTGAACTTGTGGATTCTCCCCCGAGAGCTATCTTACTTCTGTTATGCTTTTCCTACTAAAAATCTTATTTTGCAACCCTGTTCAGGATCATTCATTTATAATGCAAGTTGTTGTGTTTTTAAAAGGTTTGGGATATCATTGGTCGTGCACTTGTGATTCATGAAGGTGAAGATGATTTAGGGAGGGGTGGCCATCAGTTTTCCAAGACCACTGGAAACTCTGGAGCAAGGTATGCTGGCCCTTCTGCACACAACCCTCTGTGGGATCCCTTCACTCTTCGAGACCGAGGGGGACTTGGCACCAGGTGTAGGTGAAAAGAGAGGGGAAGGTCATTATTTTCTTCTTTGAGGATAACTAATCTGGGGGAGGGGAGGGGGACTCCCAATAACAACAAATCCTGATCGTGTACATATATTTTTTAACCAAGTCCCTCCCCTAGGGCTCCCAGTCAATACTATAATATGGAAATGACTAAAGTGGTAACATGTCCGTTCAGAATTTTGTCTCGCTGGAGTGTTTTTTTTTTGTACCACGTGATCACTTCCAGCCAATCATTTTGTTCAAAAGTGATCACGTGGTACAAAAAAAAACACCACTCCAGTGAGACAATATTCTGAACGGACATGTTACCACTTCAGTGATTTACATAGTACACTAGAAATGAGTTGAGTCTCCATGCAGGATGCCTCCTATGGGGATCACAGACAGAAAGACTGGAAAAGAGAAAATCGAGACTTTCATTGGTGCCCTGTAGGATTCCCAAAGATTCTTTCATCTCTACAAAAGTACATGCTAAAGCATGAATGTTCCCTTTCATTATTGTTACTTTGTGTTTAGGGTTGGCTGTGGGATAATCGCAAGATCTGCTGGCCTGTTTCAAAACACCAAGAAATACTGTTCCTGTGATGGTCGCATTTTATGGGATGACGGGCCAATAAGGGCCACAGGGTCACAGCTCTGAAAATTAGCAATTTATTTGTTGATTATTTAAATTCCTGAAGGTGATTCTAGTCACTCAAAATCCATCAGTTGGTCTGGTACAAGACCCTCTTTGTAGTTGAAACACAGGTCACGTGAGGCCGTGTAAGATTCAACTGCCTCTCGCGCTCTGAACCCAGATGCCAGACAACCATGTAACAGTTAAAACTAATAATTATTGAACTAATGGAAGTTGCAGAGAATTTAAATTTTAATCAGAGATCACTTAGGTTGGTCTTGAATGGACCCCTTGAATTACTTGTCCGATATCACTAATAATGACATCACATCAAATGCTATTGTTTAAATGCTATTGTTTAAATGCTATTGTTTAAATGCTATTGTTCAAATGCTATTGTTTAAATGCTATTGTTTAAATGCTATTGTTTAAATGCTATTGTTTAAAGTATCAATCAATTAATTAACTTTATTATCATGATTATGGCCATGTGGAATCAGCTGCATAGAATGAAATAGCGAGAGTACTGGAGTAGAGTAGTGGGGACTGAGTTGGTAACACAAGTATATAACTAATTTGTGCCTGCATTTGAATGAGGAGTAATAAAGATCTTGTGAAGTGAAAGTTTATCGTTAATCATGATAAACTGTAGGGAAATAATTTTCATACAGAAATCTAATAATTGAACAAAAAAGTTGAGCCACAAATAAAATATGTTGTGGGGAAATTTGAAAAATATAATTATGAATTTGTACTCAAGTTGCACAGAATGTCATTAACAAAAAGAAAACAATAATAACGAGAGATTTCAAAAGATCAAGATTCTGAGGTCATTCTAGAATGCATGGCTCACAATATTAATTGCTGTCAACAATGGACAATTTTAGCATGTGTCCACCTCGGCAACATTGCAGAACTATGATTGCATTGCACTTGAGCAACTTTGGTTACAACAATTGCCGGGGTAGACATGCATGCTGCACAAAAATATTGCATGCAGTGTTGCACTGGGTATCTGTAATGTCGCATCATGTATCCGTGTCTTTAATCCTTGTGTCCAGATTTGTCACCCATTTTCTTCAGAACAGCTCTTCTACGTGCCATCATATAATTCCATGCCACTTTTTTTCTGACTATACTAGGAATCAAGCTAGTAACAAACTCCTAAAGTGAACAAAGATTTTATGTCAGACTATGAAAATACCATACTGTAGCATCGGCATCATCATCAACAACAACACCATTACCATGATATCATCATCAACACCAACACCATGACATCATCATCATCATCAACACCATGACATCATCATCAACACCAACACCATGACATCATCATCAACACCATTACCATGACATCATCATCAACACCATTACCATGACATCATCATCAACACCATTACCATGACATCATCATCAACACCATTACCATGACATCATCATCATTACATGACATTACCATGACATCATCATCAACACCATTACATGACATCACACATTACCATGACATCATCATCAACACCATTACCATGACATCATCATCAACACCATTACCATGACATCATCATCAACACCATTACCATGACATCATCATCAACACCATTACCATGACATCATCAACACCATTACCATGACATCATCATCAACACCATTACCATGACATCATCATCAACACCATTACCATGACATCATCATCAACACCATTACCATGACATCATTAACACCATTACCATGACATCATCAAACTATAGTATCATCATTGCTGGCATCATGACAATTATAAATCATCATCGCTAAATGTTACTTTTGACTTTGATGTTATTGCCAACACCATCATCCGTACTAGTAACATCACCACTGGTATCATCATCATCAACACCAGTACTGCTACCGTACCATGACGGCATTCCATGTTACCTGTAAAGAGTGACTCCAACATCCATTGGTTCTCAACTCCACACCGATAGTTCCCAAGGTTTGGCGGGCATAATCATCAGGGCCTGGAACAAGTAGACTTGCTTTTCTGATCCTACTCATCTTGGTAGCGACGTAGAGAGGCATTACTGACTAGAGGAGCAAAATACACCATACATTGACTTTGGATATATCACACTAAGTACTACCAAAATCACTCGACTGTTAGCACTCCAAAATAATGATCAATCGCGTTTTGAATTTTGGTTAACTCACGTGACCATTTGGAGAGCTCCAAATGGTCATGTGACATTAGTTTCTCACTCTTTTCTGATCCTGGAGACCTATTTGAATGTCACATGTCCATTTGGAGCTCTCCAAATGGTCACGTGAGTTAACCGAAATTTAAAACGCGATCGATCGTTATTTGGGCAGTGCTAACAGTCGAGTGATTTAGGTAGTATTTGAAATGGAAGATCCTGAGGTTATAGTCCTATAATGTAGGATCCAACAGTAGGTCAGGCCACATGCCCTACTCTTAGTCGAACAGTGGTGTGGGTTCTTTTACGTCCCTCTGGTGCAGTGTAATGGAGTGTGGAGAGACGGGGCCACCATTTTATATGGTCATCCGAGCCACGCGAAGGCCATGGTGCATGGATCATGTTCAACAAGATCAACCTAGGATGATGCTTTAAGTGTTAATGGATCAATTACCTGGACAATGATTCCCTTGTCAGCATACTCCGCAGCAAGACATTCACTGAAGAAATCTACAAAGGCCTTTAAAAAAATGAAATCAAAGAGTTATTAATGTTGTAAGACCGTCAAGCCAAGCCAGTCACAATATTGTCAAGTGGACATTTGAAATACATGTACACACGCTTGTCCCTGCCACAACAATTCCACATCCCAGGCCCCATAGTTTGTTGACCAACAGACCAATCTCTGGGTAGTATTATATACATATTTTTATTTTATTTTTATATATATTTTTTTATATATCTTTGTATTCAGCGCTCAGAACTTTCGCTATGAGCGCTTTATAAATATTTATTATTATTATTATTATTAGTATATGATTCTTAGTAAACAACAACACAAGAGAGATATGTGGAAAATATTGATCAAATCCCAGGCCCCATCTATAGCTTGTAGACCACAAGACAGTGCTAATCTCTTGGTAGTATGATCAACTCTTAGTGAACAACAACACAAGAGAGAAATGTGGAAAATATTGAAAAATGGACTCAAATTACTGAAACAAAATCACACTCTAAAACTATGAAAATGTCAAACACGCCGGGTCAGAAAGAGCCCAAAATGTCTTTGTCGGAATAACTTCTACAGTTTTCATCCAATCAAAATGAACCTTCAGGCAATATGACAGTACATTGAAGCAATTTTTTTATTATTATTATGTTTTTTGGTGGGAAAATGATGTCAGGAACATTGAAAATTGAAATTGAGACAAAATGGTGGATTTTCAATTTTCAAAAATTTATATTATTGGATTGAATAGCGATATCTGAGAACTGTTTTCAGTTACAACTTTAGTTTAACATGTTCTTTCGAATGTAATGTTCAAAATAGTGAGTTTGTGAATTTGAATTTTTTTTGGCATGTTCATGATGTCATTTTCCTGCCAAAAAACATAAAAATTTAAATAAAAATCATACGATTTGTTAGCTTCACATGTACTGTCATATTGCCTGAAGGTTCATTTTGATTGGATGAAAACTGTAGAAGTTATTCCAACAAAAGACATTTTGGCCTTTTTCTGACCCGGCACTTATGTAGCCCAAATAATTTATATTCTACCTTAGATGACGAGTAAACTGATAGCAACGGCATTGGTTCCAAGCCAGCTCTGGATGACACATTCATTACCACACCTTTACGTCTACGATTAAAGTGTAGTTAAATCACAAATACAATTAACAATGATTTGATTGAGAAATGAAAGAGAAAATGAAAGCAAATAAGAAAAAGAAGACAAAATAATGTTCACATTGTGGATCCACTGTACATGTATAATGTTGTAATGCAATAATCATGATTGGCAGATACATAAAAACAGATAAATGGAACAAATGAATGACGTTGAAAAAAATGGGGGGAAATGGGAATGGAAATAATGGGAATTAAAACAAACCTTGAAACCATACCAGGCAGGATCATATGCGTCATCTGTTGGTGGAGCAAAAAGAAAGAGTGACATTGTAGGTACCAGTAATTATTATTGCACATTGATGTACCATAACTTTTATCAAAATTGCATCAGGTAAAACATAGCACCCTTTATGGATGGAATAACATGTACTGACCAAGTAAACAGCCACACGATACAACTTCTTGCTACAGATTATTAACTAAAGGCCACGACACATGGTTTATTGTTGTTCCATTGTTTTTACCAACAAATGTACAAGCATGCACCATGATATGCTGAATAGTGCTGCAGAAAGAAGAGACATCTATGCTCGATTCTCTTCAACATGCTGCAGCTTAAGGCCCGTCCAAACGAGTAAAACATCGATAAAACATTACGTAAAACATCGCTAAAACATTGTTTTACAAAACATGGTGTGATGTTTTGTCGGCTGGCCAAACGAATACAACATGTTTTATAAAACATTGTGTACGAAATGTATTCTGGGAACTGGTACCCATGGTTACAGAAAAAAACTGACTTGTGCGCGTGCGTAAATACAAGAATGTTTTACGATGCTGTCCAAACGAATCAAACATGTTTTACCAGACACGAAAACAAAAGAAATGTTTTACGATATTTTACAGAATGTTTGACATGGTTCAAACTTCGTAAAACATGTATAAACATATTACAACATGTTAAAACATGGTGGCCACACGAATAAAACATGTTTTACAAAACAATGTTTTATGATGTTTTACTGAAATGTTTTACTCGTTTGGACGGGTCTTTATAGTATATAAATTGTCGCACAGTAATATAACTTCATAAAGTAAAGTTCAAATCCCCTATGGGATTTTTTCGAGTCTTTATTTAACCCTTTGACACCCAGAGATTTTTGAGTTTTTTAGCGATTTTCTGGACCTAATCACGCCATAGGAAATTTCGATTCCATATAAGGGGTTTCCATGGAAATCTTGACAGTTCTGAAAGCCCACGGGCTCAGGTTCTGACGTAATCTTTCTCTTTTGGTGAATCTCCTCGAGGAACGGCATCTCGTAGCTACTAGGAGCGGTCAATTTTGCATTTTTAGAGTGTTTATAGCCATTATTCACCACAGAAGCCCCCAGGACAGCATCATTAAGCTTGACTGGTGTGGTAGAGACCGTTCTCCTGGAAGAACTCAGGAGTTTAGATACGAATTCACGAACAGATTTCGACTTTGCCGTTTGGAAATTCAAAATGGCGGACTCAATTGTGAAATCGTCTCTCTGGTCTTTCTGTGGTGGATTCAGGACCTACAAAGGCATTTTTGGCGACTTTGGACTTGTAAAGAATGCAACCGGTGCAATATTTTGCCTGTAGGACCGAGTGGCTCGACACTCTATATATTCTTAAAAGAGGGATTTTCGGGGGAGATCTATGCTGAAATTCCCGGATGTTTCCCGGCATCCTTTTCGGGCGTGCAGAAGGAAAACACGTGTTAGCGAAAGTGGGCCTAAGGAAATGGCTATTGTTCGGCGAGTTAAGGAAAAGAGATGGCAAAATTCACGACTATATCAAGAAGAGAGATGGAAGTTTGCTGAGAAAGTGGCGTTTTGTTTTGCAAGGATGTATTTTGGAAGAAAATCCAAGTCAAATGTCGTTCATTTTCGAGGTGTAAAATTGCGTCAAAAACACGCATTTTTGATTTTTATGGCAAACAAATTGAACTAATGCCCAGAAATCGGACCTGTAAGTCAGTTTACTTGAGGTTAAAATATGAAGAGTTATCTAGTTGTCACTAATAACTGGCCATGAGATCGATGTTACGAAAATTCAGAAAGTTAGAATTTTTCAAAGCAGTATCGATTTTTACGGGCGGTTTCGGGCGCCGTGGGAGTCAAAGGGTTAAGCTTGAAGAAACACACTTCTCAAACTCATTAATAATTCATGAGCTCAATAACCAATCAGCTCTCACGATTCGGGTCAGGTGGATGTATCTTGATACCGGAGGAAGAACTGATCAAGACACTGATCAACTGATCAAGACACTGATCAAGACACTGATCAAGACACTGATCAAGACACTGATCAAGACACTGATCAAGACACTGATCAAGACACTGAAATTATTGTATATTTACCATTATGTTACTTACCTTTAACTTAGTAGACTTACTACCTCTTACTTATCATGAAAAATAATCTAGTGATAAATCATCAACCAGAGTTGAATCACTGACCCCTCGCACATTACGCTCACTACTTATCCATTAGACTACCTGACTGCTTGTTCGATTTTGAAGCTCTTTTTAACAAACATAATACTTGCGAGGTGACTCATTAGGCCAAGACACAAAAGCAATTATTATGTTCTTCTCTCAGGAGACTCAAGAACAATTCAGATAATCATTCATTATTAATTCGTTTGAGAAGCCATATCAACAACTCGTGCTTCGTGTTTCATCAGGAGATTCAAAACACCTCGAAACAATAAAAGCATGAGGCCGTACATTAGTTTCTCGGTGTTTTGGATCCCCGATGAAACACTCATTGTTGATATATTACATCAAACTTTACTTGTATGTTGCAGCTTGTTGACTGGAATGAGCCAATTATGTTGAACTGTGTTGTGGACTTAACGACAACAAGTACTGTATAGGGACTGCAGAGACATATACTAGTCTACTAGTATATCCAGCCCAAGGGTGCTCCGCGGTCCCTGCTGTACAGTCATATACTAACCATAATAACTGACAAGTCGTTCACATTGAGCATCTTCCAAACATTCTGAAAAAAAGTACAGAGAAAACATTATAAGTAATAACTCTTTATTTATTACTACGCACCCAGCCAAGACATACATGTACATGTAAGCTGCAACTGGTAAGTTTGCAATAGACTTCTGTCAATCATGAACATAAATACAATGAGATTTCTGTCTGGCGCAGTCGTATGCAAATGGTGATAATGTCACACTGTATATTTTGCACTAGTAGCTGCTACACTGTACATACATGTACTATAGCTTCTTTGCTTTACAGTACTCTGTCAGGGTATTTGAATCAGAGATCACTTGCGCTGTCCAAGTCATAACAACAGGTACAGTAATGCAAATAACTAACCTCTCTTGACATGTTTGTAAAGAATTCTGGATAATGAGAGACTCCTACATTGTTGACTGAAAACAACCAATTCACACTTTAGTTATGAAAATCATTGAAATAATCAATTCAATGATTAAACATGTACATGTACAGTCTGTAAAAGTCTAAACTCTCCACAATCTTGGGACAAGACTTTGTGAACGTTCCAGGACCAAGAGAACTCTGGGACAGTGGGCAACACCCCCTCTCCTCCACCTTTGTTGGAAAGGTGAGATCCCGGGGGTGGGGTTCTTCCTATATTAGGCTGGTATATGGGCGATCATCATATTTTTTTAAGGGTTTAAAATTGGTGCAAAATCCAATTTTTTAAAAGAGCTGGTATTTTTTAGGGTATGAAACTTGGAACAAGCACATTTCGTCTTGAATAGCGGTATCCCAGGGAGCGAGCTGATAGTATTTTTAGGCCATGAGGTATTTTTTATGGTGGGAAATGTTTCACGGTTTGGTATTTTTTAGAGTATATTTTTCGAGGTTTTCCGACGGTCACCCCTACTGTATTTACCTTAAAGAACCTCCCCCCCCCCCCCCCCCTGAGGTAAGATCATGACTGTATCATAACGTACTCAATATCCCGATATCAAGACCAGCCAGCTTTTCTTCCATTCCTTCATATTTTTCTGCACCATTACTAAAGTCCATCTCAATAATCTTGGTCTCCACCTTGTATACAGACTCTGTCAGTTAAAATAATATCGCTACTGTATTAGTATGTTCCAGTACAGTATATTGTTATAGAATGTTTGGCAAATTTTTTTTAACATTTTCGATTCAGATATTTTTGGCAAAGTTTTGATTTTTTGGAAATTTTGTGTTATTTTTTCAGGAAAAAAAGATTTTATGACATTTTTACTCACGAATTTCAGTTTCCAGACTTTGCAATTTTTCCTTAGTTCTACTGATAAGAACCAAATTTATCCCTTCTTTGGCCAACTATGGAGATAAATCAAATGACTGTGTTTGAAAATATATTTAATATTAACATGCATGTACCTTGCTTAACTACTGTAATTTACAGGAGAACCAGGAAGCGGCTCGGTAAATATCCACCACTACTCACCTCGCATATACCAAGTAAGTGCTTTCATTTGGCATTAGCAGACTTATTTTATTGAAAGGGTCACTGCAATAAGCATTAGCGACCTTGGATCAAAATCTAAATTCTCCTGTAGACTCTGACTTCTAAAAGAGAATTCAGATTTTGATGACAAGTCACTTACACTGTTCTTGCATGGACCTCTTCAACTGTCAATCACTTGTGATCCAGTCCTCAAGGACTGCGATAGTTGACATATAAACAATTTTATTATTTTGTCTATCAACCGTATCAACCGTATCTGATCACTGAGGTGACTATAGAGTCAGTGTGGTCAAGTATGGATCCCTGTGCATTACGGAAAGTGAGCATGCTGTTATTACTAGAGATACACCCAGTACTAACCTGATATGCAAAAGACTTTCCAATGCCATCCGTACACCCAGTCACAACTGAAAACAAAATGGGAACCCTCGAGATGACCGAGATGCAATAATGTCTTAAAATTCCAGTTGAAATTCAAACAAAGAAACAAAATAAAGTGATCAGAAAAGAAGAAAGAAATAAAAAAAAAACAGAGGAAAAATGAATGATTTCACAAACGGAAATTATTTTGCAACTTCTTTTGGGCTCCCTGTGGTGGGGCCTTGGCCACTACAAAAAAGAGCAGGGGACTGGGAACGAGTTTATTAGAATTAATGTAATTACGAAATTAAGTTTATGACATGAAACAACATGTTGAAATTATCATATGTGTAAAGTTTGATGTGATTTGAGTGAATCCTGTCGGAATTATAAACTTTTGAAAATTTGAAATTTTACAGTGAATGTATGGTTTGGGTTAGTTTGGGTAGACAACGTAAAAAAATATGAGAGATTGTATGGGAAAATGTACATCTTTGATGCCCTCTAGCATCGTCAATATTAAGCCAAAGTTCACCAAACTTTCCAGATTAGCTAAGTTTGATCTGCTCTGTCAGAAAATGTTGCCCACTTTTGCTAGTTTCTTATTGAATTAGTTTTACGGACTTGGTCCCAGTCCCCTGCTCTTTTTTGTAATGGCCATGCATATTGCGCAAACTAGATTTCACAATAGAGGTTTCAGGACAAATATTTCCATTAAATATCCCATAACACTGAAAGAGTACAAATCCAGGTTTGTTTTTGTAATATTTCGAGGTAAATTAAATATTGTAAGCACTTCATTGTGCAGTACCTGCCCAACTACCGAAGCTTCTCAAGTCTTGCTTGAAGCCTAACGCAGGAAGGACGAAGGCCCTCACACCAGTTAGGGCTCTACAGACAAGACTGAGTAAGTTATAGCCCAGGAAACATCCTCCAACGATCTGTAAAGCCAAAGAATAAGAACACTCCATCGTGAAGCAGTTGCAATCGGTCTGACTGATCGGTGTAGAATATTTGCAACCTCGTACCAGTCTCTCTCTTCCTTTCCGCGCGTCAAACCGGATGGATGCTGGGAATGCTATGCGTTTTTTGCCCGGGGTGGGGACGGTAGCCGTCTGAAATCAGGCTATGGGGAGGGGGGAAGGGGTTCTTCAAGGTAAGAAGGGTAGGGATGACCGTCGGAAAACCTCGAAAAATACCCTAAAAAATACCAAACCATGAAAACATTTCCCACCCGGCCCTAAAAAATACCTCCTGGTCTAAAAATACCATCAGATCACTCTCTGGAATACCGTGCGCTTTTCTAGATGGAACGCGCTTGTTCAAAGTTTCATACCCTAAAAAATCCAAGCCCTTAAAAAAATTACCGGTTCACCGATTTCAAACCCTAAAACCGAATATAGGTCAACTGATAGGAAGAATTGCACATCTGAAATTAATTTGCGTCGAATATTGCGCGGCATTCATGGATCACGCGCATATACGCAACATTTCACTGCAACAGAGATGAGCAAGTGCTGTATTTTTATTGTTGGATAATTGCGTGCAATATTACATTGTTAGAACTTTAAATGAAACAATGTACATATACAGTCGAGCCTCTGCTGACGGCCACCTCCCACAACTCCCGGCCACCAATTTAGTCCTGAGGTGGCCGTATTAATAAAATGTAGCGAAGGCCAGCCGCTTTTTTGGACCCTCGCCATGGCCAGGGGGGAGGGGGGGTCTCACATGAAGAGACCCCCATGGCGCGAGTGCCAGAAAGCGGCTGACCTTCTCAGGCTAGTGTATGTATAACATTGGTCTATGTTGACTGCCATCGTTTCTAATTTTCCTCTACAATACTACTTTTGCCTTCTAGTTATGACACACTTAACACCATCTCTTGGTCTTACAGTTAGTTGTTCAACAATAGCTAGTGTCTGTCCAGGAACAAGTTCTAATTTAAATTCCTGGAAAAGTCTTGCCATAATGACTTTAGCTTCAAATTCGGCCAACGTCTTCCCTATGCACGTGCGTGGCCCCACAGAGAAGGGCATATATTGTGTACTAGAACGACCAATCTTATTTTCCAAAGAAAATCTCATAGGATCAAAGGTTTCTGGATCTTCCCAGTAGTTGGGGCTCTTCTGTGTGATGTAGAAAGAGACATGTATTGGAGTCATCGCAGGTATCTCATAACCACCGATATTGTGTTGTTGGAGAAGCATGCGCTGTGTGCTACTAATCGGTGGGTGCTTACGCAGACCTTCTTTCAAAGTCATACCAAGGTATTCCAATTTCCCAAGATCTTCATATTCAATGAAATTTCTTGAGCCCAAAACATCCTCAATTTCTTCTAAAATTCTAGACAAAGGATCAAAATTTGATTTATTAATATCAATTTGATGTTGATTCTATTGATCTCCTGGAAAGAGAAAGTCTGGATATGTCCATAAAGCCCACTGGATCCAGATCATGTTCTGACTGATCTGGCCAAGATGGTTCTTTCGTGGGGCGAGGCACAATGTGTGGTGTGTGACAGAGCCCACCCCAGGCACTGCACGGTGTTTGGGTGGGGGTTGGTGGGAAAGTGAGCTCCCCATAAAACGAGTGTGTATTAGTATTAATGAAATTTGGACTGTTATATGGGGGACCAATATTTTGGAGCCTTTTTTTGGGGGGGGGGGGGGGGGGGGGGGGGGAGCTTTTTTGGGGGGGGGGGGGGGGATGGGGGGGGGGGCATAACATGTTTTTGAGTTTTAGTCATATTTTTGACTATGTTGGGTTATCATTTTCACTTCATTCGCACCTCGCTCCCTGATCACTCATACCTGAGAACATCCCTGGGTCTATATGTAAAATGATATAAAAAATACCTGTTTTGAATGTGTGGATGAGATAGTATTTCAAAGAGAGTAAATGCAAGCTGGTTTGAAGTGGTTTCTTGTCCAGCAATAAAGAAAGTTCCAAAATCATCTACTATATCCTCAAGCTTGTAATCATCATTTGCTCGACTCATTGAAACAAGATAAGCCAAGACGTCTTTGTGTTCACTGTCTCCAAGTCGTACTCTGTCTTCAATGACACTCTGGGCAAACTGTCTCAAGTAAACGATTGACTTTATTACTTTATTTTGATAAGGGAATGTCCAGAACTTCAACATCCAAAATGGATTTCTAAGTCCACTCTGAACACCTTGAAGAGCTTGGCTGACAGCAGATGGGAATGGGCTGTTTGCATCATCTATAGCATTAGTGTCAATGCCAAAACCAACCTTAAAAGTCAAATATAAGAACTACCATAAGTTGCTAGGAAATGAAACTTGGAATTTGGGGGGTTGTAACATTTTGGAGGTCTTTACGGAATGGACTTAAGATGACATATTTTGGGTTCTTACTTTTTGTTGTTATTTTGACTGTTATGCCTAGGGCCCCCTCACTGTCCTTGTTCCCCTTCCTCTTGCCCCCCTGACCACACCCAAGTACTTATTTTAAAATAAACCATTTATTACAAGTCATTATGTGAATACCTTTCCAATCACGTCTAAGGTGACTCTTCCAAACTCATCCGACATTTCAACAGCTGTTTTCCCATCAGCTAGCTTTCCAATCTTTGTCATAAATACGTCACAAATGCCATTGAAAGACCCCATTAGGTTCATCAAGTATGACCGATGGAACGCCTTATCAAGCAAGCATCTCTTTTTCTTCCATGCTCCGTGATCCGTTTCCGTCAAAATGCCATTACCTGCCAAGCGTTGCCCAAAACAATACGCTATTTTACCGTACACACGGGCCGCCTTGGGAAGGTTGAGAGTTATGAGAACTGTCTTGATTGATTCAGGGTCTGCAACAACCACAACTGCTCTACAGTACACCCAAAACACATAAACCGGACCGTACTCTAAGTACCAATCAAACCAAACTTCGCTAACAGCTCTCTTGTGTACTAGAACTTGGTCTTGTAACGAAGGAACATTTCCAGAAAAGAAACTATCACGTCTTGGGCCCGGTATGTGTTGGTAGAGCGTATGTTGGTAGTGGAAGTAGACAAGTACGACAATCACAAACAGGACGACGACGATCAGCAAACTTCCTCCAACTAGAAGAACACCGAGAGAAAGATACTCGTTCATGGCGATCGGGAAGAAAACTAGGTAAAAATCCACAGAATGCTGCATGAAACAACGTACTTCCGTGTATGAAGCTGAGCAAGTGTCAGCGATCGCGTGAGCGAAGTCACATGGTTTTTCGAGAACAGAGTTTTTGATGTCTTTTGCATATATTATTATTGGGGTTCCTGTGCATTGCCTTGTCAAAATGTGACGAGGGAGACTATTTGTGTCGGTGACTCATAGATAAAGATCTCCGACTCTTCAAGGTACGCTGTCGTACGTCTTTAAACGTATTTGAGGTCACTTGAGGTCACATCTTAAATCTAACAGAAGCAGCTTTTGATTTTTAATCGATAATTCCTTTCTGATTTCGAGATAAATCGAACAAGATCTTTCAATGTATAGGCAGACACAGCAGATTGGTCGAGCTTTGTCACATCATACCGTAGTCTGAATCAACTGGATGTTTCAAAGATACGAAGTTCGACTTTCCTCTGCGATAACGAAGAAACCAAAGCCGTTATCAGAACCGTCTGACCATGAATATGAACCTCAACTGGACGTTCCAAGTACGTGCTACGGAAGTACGATTCGGAGATTTTATCTATGCTCACCGACATATATATACATAGTCTCCCTCGTCACGCAACTGTCAGTCATTGTCAGGTCCCTCCTCACGCAACTGACATTGTCCTTGTCATAAGCCCGAGTGTACGCTCATTGATATGGCGCGCCGTTTGTTTCAAAATTCTCAAATCAATTGTCAATCTAATTTTTCTATCTTCAAATAAATTCAAGACATTTTTTCCCCTCAAAAACAGTTTACAACTGTTAACGCTTAGAAAATGTAGATCTTTATCATTTGTTTCCTTCTTAGTTCTTACTCGTTGCTTGCCATGCTCGAGGATCCAGCGGTTTTTGTCCCGCTGGATCCTCGAGCATGGTTGCTTGCATGCATATGATGTGCTTTATTCTCTGGCTCGTTGGCCGTAATTATACCTGAATAATTTCATAATTTCGACCAATTCGCGGCCATCTCAAGGACAGAACTGTGGTACGTTATACTTTGTATTCTCGTAATTATTTGAACCATGTTTGAACGGATCCTATGAATTTGTAATATTCTTTTATAACACTATATGGTACAAATAAAGATTGATTGATTGATTGATTGATTAATTGATTGATTGATGTAATCAGAACTTACGGTCAAAAAGATTTGTTTTCTATTTTTAAATCTTTGCATGGATATATTATTGGGGTTCCTGTGCATTACCTTGTCAAAATCAAAACCTTTTTATTTAAAAATACCTCAAATACACTCGGAATCCGATAAAAATGAAAACATTAACTGACTAAAAGGAAATTAAGGACAAGAGATAAGAAAAAAAAGAAACGCTATAAAAAAAGAGAAAATAAAAAATATTGGACTCCTGTGCGATACCGGGTTTTGTTCAAGCGACGACAATGATTAACAAAAAAGCGCATTTTACAACTCAGACATTCCACAGGAAACCCGAGTAATTACATCAAAGACAAATCCGATTAAAAAGAAAGCAATAAAAATAAAAGGAAATGAAGAGATAAGAGAAAAAAAGTAAACGCTAAAAAAGAAGAAAAATCATCTATGAATGAACGAATGCCAGATGAATGGAAGGATGAATTTCATGGGTGGATGAATGGATCAGTGGATGTACAAACATACAATAGTAAAATAAAGACCATGCATTTCTGGTATTAAAACTCGTTCTCTTTTAATTGTATTCATTTCAATCACTCAGTAATCTATTACAATGGTACTATACAGTATATATAGAGACGTTTTCGTAGGAGTGGGAAACCTACGGCATAAAGGCCCAGACACACGATGCAACTTTTCTTGCAATGTTGCGCGCAACAAGAGTTTTTTGGGGTGTCACACCATGCAACGTTGCGCGCAATGGTTGCAGAAGTAGATCGAACTCGATCGGCCTACTTCTGCAACTGTTGCGCGCAACGTTGCATCGTGTGACTCCCAAAAAAACTCTTGTTGCGCGCAACGTTGCAAGAAAAGTTGCATCGTGTGTCCGAGAAAAATCATTGCTCAACCATTCAGAATGCTTGGACACGGCACGGCCACCGCACGGCACGAACCGTACCGTGACTACTTCCCACTCATACGACTCTACACGATTCAATAGCAACTGCTGTTTGTGGCATCAAACAAAATCAAAGAGATACTGCACAATGTCAAATTCTAACTGCTTAGCTATTCCTTTGATGAACTCAAAGCCAACTAAACATTTATATTTGGCAGCATCAATTAGATCATCAGCTGAGACTTGTGAAAGGAGATTTAAAGAGACAAGAGATGAGATTTGCGATAAGATGCTCGCAGAAGGAGCCACATTATTTTCCACTATAGTGTAGAAAATAGCCATGAGCCTGTCTAAGGGAAACGCTTTAGGTCCTGGAGAAAAAGAGATCAAATTACATGTTTTTCAATATAAACCATCTTTGACCAGGGCACCCATTGATGTCAGCAATAGCTGAAGGGTTCATTCTGGTTAAAAAGATAATTATATTTTTCTTCTTATTATTATTATCCTTTCCACTGATTGAGAATCATGCATCTACTGGTAGTACCCAGGGTATGGGAATGCACTATATTGGTGCATTGTTAATGGTGTACAGTCTCGTGGAAGTGGTGCATTGTTAATGGTTTATAGTCCCGTGGGAGTGGTACATTGGTAATAATGGTTTAAGTCTCATGGGAGTAGTACAACAGCAAAGAACAACAAAGTTTATTTGTAAAAGGGAAATCGGAAAAGGGATACCGTAAGGCAGGATATAGTTTACAGCTATATTTATAGTCTGGAACAGGGCATATATAAATCACTCTATTCTGGTATGGATGTAGCTATCATTATTCTAATAACATTGGCCTGCACCAGAAAATACAATTATTTTCCAGTCTGGAACATGGTCAGAGTTCTCAGTAGCAGCATATCCCTACCCCGCTCCCCCCTGGGTTTTCAGTCTATGATATTAGGGACTGTCGGTCAAGAATGTATACATTACTGATGTTAACTGGAAGTAATCTGCATATTTTGGATCTAATGTGCATGTCTGAAATCCAACGTCACGCAACCAGGACACAATCGTGAACTTTGACTTGTGGCTTTTCACATGTTCTGGTTGTGTGATGTTGAATTTCAGACATGTGCATTACATCCAAAATGCATATATTATTGCTTCCAGCCAATATCTGCAGCATTTCCATTCTCAATTCTTTAAAGTCTCCATTAATTCAGAAACTCACCTGCAAGTTGGCTGCTCATTTTTGGTTTCTTTGTCTTAGCTGCAGCCTTGCCTTTTTTGGACATCTTGAGGGCCTGCTTAGAGAAAAACCTCTTGTCTGTCCTGGCAGGGTTGTAGGATGCCATATATGCAGCAAGGAGCAGGTATTTGGAGTAGAATGGAAGCTCTACATGGGATCGATGAGTGTTACCTATCATAAAGAAAACAATAGATTTTATGTGAGTGAAAATGGGCAATACCACAGGAAGCCCAATATGATATCCCATGGACTTTACCACAGGAAGCCCAATATGACATCCCATGCACTTTACCACAGGGAGCCCAATATGATATCCCATGCACTTTACCACAGGAAGCCCAATATGATATCCCATGGACTTTACCACAGGAAGCCCAATATGATATCCCAGGCACTTTACCACAGGAAGCCCAATATGATATCCCAGGCACTTTACCACAGGAAGCCCAATATGCCTTATGCACGAGTGCTGATTTTCGAGATCAGAATACTATAATCTTTTGACATAAAAATAACCACTGCCATCTGAAAAAGCAATTAGTCATCAATATTTTGGAAAATTTCAAAAGTATTGGATAAAATCCCGCGAAGATATCGTAAATGACATTTATGGAGTTTAGTATGGGATTTTGATGTCATGCGTACACAGCCTCGTTCTGGTGTATTTTCAGAATCAAAAACGTTCATAACTCCGCAAGGACATGTCATTTCGTCCTAAAACTTTTACACTTATCTTATATAAATATGTTATTTTAGTGGAACATGTTAAACCTTGAAATTAAGCAAATTGGAAAATTGATGTACATCAGAACGAGGCTGTGTACGCATGATGGCAAAATCCCATACTAAACCCTATAAATGTCATTTACGATATCTTCGCAGGATTTTATCCAATACTTTTGAAATTTTCCAAAATTATTGATGACTAATTGCTTTTTCAGATGGCAGTGGTTATTTTTATGTCAAACAATTCTAGTATTCTGATCTCGAAAATCAGCACTCGTGCATAAGGCATATATGATATCCCAGGCACTTTACCACAGGAAGCCCAATGAAATCCCATGGACTTTACCACAGGAAGCCCAATATGATACCCCATGGACTTTACCACAGGGAGCCCATTATGATATCCCATGGACTTTACCACAGAAAGCCCAATATGATATATCCCATGCACTTTACCACAGGAAGCCCAATATGATATCCCATACACTATACCACAGGAAGCCCAATATGATATCCCACACACGTTACCACAGGAAGCCCATAAAAAGATGCATACATGTATAATATATTAGTATCTTCTTGAGATTAGCCTAAAGCAAATAACATTTGTATGTACTATGATCACTTACCAGGGACAGAAGCTAACCCTGTCACAGGATCCATGTTAGACTCTAAAGCTAACATATTCTCCCATTGTTTACTGGACACTTCTCTCAAATAGACAGTGTTCAGAGCTCGCTTCAGGTGAGGACCGATGTTACGCCATAGTTTATGACTGTCGCTATAAGTAGCTTCACCTTTGGCAATTGGCTCGTAGTACTTTGGAAAATGTAAGGCAGCCTAAATACAAATAAAAAAGGAATGTAAATGAATGAATGGATGGATGGATTAATAGATCAAAAGATCAAAAGATAGATGAATGGAAGAATGAATGGCTGGGTAGATGGATGAATGAATGAATGAATGAACAGATGGATGGGTTAATAGATCTAAGGATAGATGAATGGAAGAATGAATGGCTGGGTAGATGGATGAATGAATGAATGAATGAACAGATGGATGGGTTAATAGATCTAAGGATAGATGAATGGAAGAATGAATGGCTGGGTAGATGGATGAATGAATGAATGAATGAATGAATGAATGAATGAATGAATGAATGAATGAATGAATGAATGAATGAATGAATGAATGGCTGGGTAGATGGATGAATGAATGAACAGATGGATGAATGAATGAAAAGATGGGTTAATAGATCTAAGGATAGATGAATGGAAGAATGAATGGCTGGGTAGATGGATGAATGAATGAATGAATGAATGAATGAATGAATGAATGAATGAATGAATGAATGAATGAATGAATGAATGAATGAATGAATGAATGGCTGGGTAGATGGATGAATGAATGAACAGATGGATGAATGAATGAAAAGATGGGTTAATAGATCTAAGGATAGATGAATGGAAGAATGAATGGCTGGGTAGATGTATGAATGAATGAATGGCTGGGTATAGATGGATGAATGAATGAACAGATGGATGGGTTAATAGATCTAAGGATATATAAATGAATGGAAGAATGAATGGCTGGGTAGATGGATGAATGAATGAATGGATGAGTTAATAGATCTAAGGATAGATGAACGGAATAATGAATGGCTGGGTAGATGGATGAATGAATGAACGGATGGATGAGTTAATAGATCTAAGGATAGATGAATGGAAGAATGAATGAACAGATAGATGAATGAATAAACAGATGGATGAATGAATGAATGAATGAATGGATGAATGAATGAATGAATGAATGAATGAATGAATGAATGAATGAATGAATGAATGAATGAATGAATGAATGAATGAATGAATGAATGGATGAATGAATGGATGAATGAATGGATGAATGGATGAATGGATGAATGGATGAATGGATGAATGAATGAATGAATAAATGAATGAATGTGCAACAAACAAACCTTATACAGCTACAATGCTTGAACAATATTTTATGCCATCAACTTACCAAATGACAAAGTTCATTCAAGTCACGACACACCGTGTAGAAAACACTCAACAGAAGCTGGCAAAATCCCTTATAAAAATCTCCTGGATGGTCACTTGGACAGTCAAGGCATAGAATCTGCTGTAGTTCAACTTTAGAATAATCAGCAAAGTGTAACACCATCGGGTCACAAAACCCTGTACCACAAAAAAACTTTTCCCAAATAATTTCAGTCAAGAAGATCACACATATATTCAATGACGTGAGCTCTTGAAGCCTACAAAAAGGTGTTAGAATGTTTGGTTCCATATCTCGTAGTCGTTCAGCTTTGTCCAGTATAATGTAGTATGTTTGGTCGTTCAAGTTTCTGTCTGAGATTGCTTGTTTCAGTAGTCGAATAAACTCTACCATATTGTCACATCTTGTGGTAAAACTGATCTCTTTTTCTTGGTCATCTTGGAGCGTATGAAGTATGTGCTCGTATATCAATCTCGATGAAAAATTCTCAATGCAGTTTACCATCACATGTGGGAGCTGTTGAGTAGAGATTTGAGGGGAAATATTTGAATGTAACATTTGAGCCACATGTCATATGAGATGGGTGATGAAATGGGAATAGGAAATTGAATGGGAATGAAAGGTAAAGGCAGAGAAGAACAAAAAGCAAAAGATCAACTTTAAGAAAAATAGATTATTATTATTATTATTATTATTATTATTATTATTATTATTATATATATATAATCAAAAGTAATTTATGTGGGAGTGAAAATGGAATACGAAATGAATGGAAAAGAGAAATAGGAAAATAAATGGGAAAGAGATGCGATGAAAGGAAATTGCATAACGGATACTAAATTAATTGATCTAGTTGTTTCCTCATTCAAGATAAGTTCTCCACCAGTCAGTGCATACATATACAATATAACTAACTATTAACTTGCCCTTGATTAATGGCTATATGACAATGTATCTCCCCTCCCCTACACTCACCTCAAGAGAAGTCATCAGTGTTTTTGTGACAAAAGACTTCCCTGTTCCCGTTTGACCGTAAATGAATATACTCGGGCAAGCTAGATCACTTCTGCTCCCAAATAAATTCAGCAAAGTCGTAATCTGTGTTTCTCTGTTGGGAGTCTTCATCAAGACAGATTCAATCCCATCATAATCCCATGGACACGCCATCTTGGAATCTTGGAGGACTTGGGGCTTTCAAATTTAGCGAGATTTTGGGGCTGAAAGTATAACTTCAACAGAATTTCAAAGCATTGTGTAATAACTCCTTCATTTCTTAGAAAGATATTTCATCTTTTAGAAACTTTTTTGAGCAAAATGTTCAACATTCACTCAAAGTCGACAACTTTTGACTTTTACCGCGCGATTCTGAAAGCCCAAAACATGTTTATGGGAGGGGAGGTATAGGGTTTTGTCATGAATCTCTTTCGAATATTAAATTCCAAAAATAGCATGGTAATATCAAAATAAGACAAATTACTATGTCAGATATTAAAAATAAGGAATTTGTGATGAAATTTAGCATGAATTCTTTCAGTATAAAAAGGATTGAGAAAATTAAAAAGGTTATATTTACCCTCCCCCTCCCCCTAGAATGACAGTGTTTTGGTAGGCAGAAACGTACATCAAATCCAAGATGGCGGATGGATTTGCTGTTCTCACTTTTCTTGGCATTTCTCTGCTTTTTGTCTTGCTTACGCTACTTTTCTGTGCATTGGTACTACTTCACGACCTACGTAAGAAGTATAGCCATATTCCAGGACCTGAAATACACAGCTTTGTGTGGGGAAACGGCAAAGAATTTCAGAGACAAGAAAATCAAGGCAAAGCAAAGATTCTGATCTTTGAAGACCTCATTCAGAAATACGGTCCAGTTCTCGTAACATGGGATATTTATAAACCCATCGTGACAGTTCTAGATCAAAATATAACCGAAGGTATCCTAGAACCTTCAGAATTTAAGGATTGTATATCCAATGGTGATTTCAGTACGCTTTTTGAGCAAAGATTTCTCGGGAGAGGAACGCAATTTGTTTATGGTTCGGATTGTGTCTTCAACAATACTTATGTGAGAAGACATTTGAAGAACTTTAATGCTTGTTGTGATATGTTCATGATAAAGCTCCAGACCATGGCTGATGGCAAAGCAGAAGTGAAGATGACAGAACAGTTTGAAAGATTCTCAATTGATGTCATTGCCAAGGTACAACAAGTACAGACACTGATATTAAGTTAGGGTATGCAATAATTCTGTGTACAGTATTATAAAGCCGCTGCTACACAAGCAATAATTGCAGGTATTTGCACTAGGTACTGCACCTTTAAAACAAAATTATAGCACTGAGTGTACAAGAAAAAGTTGTGCACAGTTCCCTCCTTTTTCCCTCCCCGTCCCACCCCCAATTTTGATCTCATCATACATGTACACAGGTAACCCAATAATAACCAAGGTGAAGTTGTCATGGTTATTAACCTAGTACAATATACCTCCATAGGTTGCATTTGGGCTCAACCTTAATTGCATGCAAGATCCCGATATGCCATTCTATAAAGCCTTGAATGAATGCCAAGATGCCATATCTTGGAGTATGTGTCATCCATTCCATCAATGGGACGTTACAAGTTACGAATACCAAAACAGTGTCACTGAAGCTCTGAAATACTTGAGGGATTTTGGCAAAAAGCTTGTCGATAGAAGAAGGACTGATGTGGATAACGAAGAGGCAGTTGATGATGATTACTTGACATGTATATTGACAGTTGCCGACAGTGATGCAACAGTCACCTTGGATGACATACTAGATGAATTTGTTTCGGTTTTCATTTCAGGTGTGTTACATGTACTGTATGTACATATTTATAATATACATACTGTATTGATACAGTCATTTGCAAAAATTGTGGCCGCTACGAAATATCAATATATCAATATATCGGGTGCATTATGGGTAATTAAATAATCGAAAATTCCCCTTAAAGCAGTTTGACGCCAGCAAAGTTGGTAGAAATATTTAGTATAATGTTTGTTTTAGTCTTACGTTTGTTGTTTGTACATTTTGCCTCATTTAATAAGTTAGGAAACTCAAAATAGTATTATTTAATTACCCATAATGCACCCGATATATTGATATTTCGTGGTGGCCAGAATTTTTGCAAATGACTGTATTATATTATTATATTACAAAGTGGTCAGTTATCAGAGGCCCAGAAATCATATTATATGCATGTACATGTAGAGGCAGAGATCAAAACTGGTAGCTTTATTATATTATTACAAAGTTATCAGAGGCCCAGAAATCATATATATATATGCATGTACATGTAGAGGCAGGGATCAAAACTGGTAGCTTTATTATATTATTACAAAGTTATCAGAGGCCCAGAAATCATATATATATATGCATGTACATGTAGAGGCAGAGATCAAAACTGGTAGCTTTATTATATTATTACAAAGTTATCAGAGGCCCAGAAATCATATATATATATGCATGTACATGTAGAGGCAGGGATCAAAACTGGTAGCTTTATTATATTATTACAAAGTTATCAGAGGCCCAGAAATCATATATATATATGCATGTACATGTAGAGGCAGGGATCAAAACTGGTAGCTCTATTATATTATTACAAAGTTATCAGAGGCCCAGAAATCATATATATATATGCATGTACATGTAGAGGCAGGGATCAAAACTGGTAGCTTTATTATATTATTACAAAGTTATCAGAGGCCCAGAAATCATATATATATATGCATGTACATGTAGAGGCAGGGATCAAAACTGGTAGCTTTATTATATTATTACAAAGTTATCAGAGGCCCAGAAATCATATAATTATATGCATGTACATGTAGAGGCAGGGATCAAAACTGGTAGCTTTATTATATTATTACAAAGTTATCAGAGGCCCAGAAATCATATATATATATGCATGTACATGTAGAGGCAGGGATCAAAACTGGTAGCTTTATTATATTATTACAAAGTTATCAGAGGCCCAGAAATCATATAATTATATGCATGTACATGTAGAGGCAGGGATCAAAACTGGTAGCTTTATTATATTATTACAAAGTTATCAGAGGCCCAGAAATCATATATATATATGCATGTACATGTAGAGGCAGGGATCAAAACTGGTAGCTTTATTATATTATTACAAAGTTATCAGAGGCCCAGAAATCATATATATATGCATGTACATGTAGAGGCAGGGATCAAAACTGGTAGCTTTATTATATTATTACAAAGTTATCAGAGGCCCAGAAATCATATATATATATGCATGTACATGTAGAGGCAGGGATCAAAACTGGTAGCTTTATTATATTATTACAAAGTTATCAGAGGCCCAGAAATCATATATATATATGCATGTACATGTAGAGGCAGGGATCAAAACTGGTAGCTTTATTATATTATTACAAAGTTATCAGAGGCCCAGAAATCATATATATATGCATGTACATGTAGAGGCAGGGATCAAAACTGGTAGCTTTATTATATTATTACAAAGTTATCAGAGGCCCAGAAATCATATATATATATGCATGTACATGTAGAGGCAGGGATCAAAACTGGTAGCTCTATTATATTATTACAAAGTTATCAGAGGCCCAGAAATCATATAATTATATGCATGTACATGTAGAGGCAGGGATCAAAACTGGTAGCTTTATTATATTATTACAAAGTTATCAGAGGCCCAGAAATCATATAATTATATGCATGTACATGTAGAGGCAGGGATCAAAACTGGTAGCTTTATTATATTATTACAAAGTTATCAGAGGCCCAGAAATCATATATATATATATATGCATGTACATGTAGAGGCAGGGATCAAAACTGGTAGCTTTATTATATTATTACAAAGTTATCAGAGGCCCAGAAATCATATATATATATGCATGTACATGTAGAGGCAGGGATCAAAACTGGTAGCTTTATTATATTATTACAAAGTTATCAGAGGCCCAGAAATCATATATATATATGCATGTACATGTAGAGGCAGGGATCAAAACTGGTAGCTTTATTATATTATTACAAAGTTATCAGAGGCCCAGAAATCATATATATATATGCATGTACATGTAGAGGCAGGGATCAAAACTGGTAGCTTTATTATATTATTACAAAGTTATCAGAGGCCCAGAAATCATATATATATATGCATGTACATGTAGAGGCAGGGATCAAAACTGGTAGCTTTATTATATTATTACAAAGTTATCAGAGGCCCAGAAATCATATATATATATGCATGTACATGTAGAGGCAGGGATCAAAACTGGTAGCTTTATTATATTATTACAAAGTTATCAGAGGCCCAGAAATCATATATATATATGCATGTACATGTAGAGGCAGGGATCAAAACTGGTAGCTTTATTATATTATTACAAAGTTATCAGAGGCCCAGAAATCATATATATATATGCATGTACATGTAGAGGCAGGGATCAAAACTGGTAGCTTTATTATATTATTACAAAGTTATCAGAGGCCCAGAAATCATATATATATATGCATGTACATGTAGAGGCAGGGATCAAAACTGGTAGCTTTATTATATTATTACAAAGTTATCAGAGGCCAAGAAATCATATATATATATGCATGTACATGTAGAGGCAGGGATCAAAACTGGTAGCTTTATTATATTATTACAAAGTTATCAGAGGCCCAGAAATCATATATATATATGCATGTACATGTAGAGGCAGGGATCAAAACTGGTAGCTTTATTATATTATTACAAAGTTATCAGAGGCCCAGAAATCATATATATATATATGCATGTACATGTAGAGGCAGGGATCAAAACTGGTAGCTTTATTATATTATTACAAAGTTATCAGAGGCCCAGAAATCATATATATATATGCATGTACATGTAGAGGCAGGGATCAAAACTGGTAGCTTTATTATATTATTACAAAGTTATCAGAGGCCCAGAAATCATATATATATGCATGTACATGTAGAGGCAGGGATCAAAACTGGTAGCTTTATTATATTATTACAAAGTTATCAGAGGCCCAGAAATCATATAATTATATGCATGTACATGTAGAGGCAGGGATCAAAACTGGTAGCTTTATTATATTATTACAAAGTTATCAGAGGCCCAGAAATCATATATATATATGCATGTACATGTAGAGGCAGGGATCAAAACTGGTAGCTTTATTATATTATTACAAAGTTATCAGAGGCCCAGAAATCATATATATATATGCATGTACATGTAGAGGCAGGGATCAAAACTGGTAGCTTTATTATATTATTACAAAGTTATCAGAGGCCCAGAAATCATATATATATATGCATGTACATGTAGAGGCAGGGATCAAAACTGGTAGCTTTATTATATTATTACAAAGTTATCAGAGGCCCAGAAATCATATATATATGCATGTACATGTAGAGGCAGGGATCAAAACTGGTAGCTTTATTATATTATTACAAAGTTATCAGAGGCCCAGAAATCATATAATTATATGCATGTACATGTAGAGGCAGGGATCAAAACTGGTAGCTTTATTATATTATTACAAAGTTATCAGAGGCCCAGAAATCATATATATATATGCATGTACATGTAGAGGCAGAGATCAAAACTGGTAGCTTTATTATATTATTACAAAGTTATCAGAGGCCCAGAAATCATATATATATATGCATGTACATGTAGAGGCAGGGATCAAAACTGGTAGCTTTATTATATTATTACAAAGTTATCAGAGGCCCAGAAATCATATATATATGCATGTACATGTAGAGGCAGAGATCAAAACTGGTAGCTTTATTATATTATTACAAAGTTATCAGAGGCCCAGAAATCATATATATATATATGCATGTACATGTAGAGGCAGAGATCAAAACTGGTAGCTTTATTATATTATTACAAAGTTATCAGAGGCCAAGAAATCATATATATATATGCATGTACATGTAGAGGCAGGGATCAAAACTGGTAGCTTTATTATATTATTACAAAGTTATCAGAGGCCCAGAAATCATATATATATATGCATGTACATGTAGAGGCAGGGATCAAAACTGGTAGCTCTACAGCCAGGTAAAATTGGACAATGTCACAATTTTGAGCATAGATCATAGCCAGAATTAACATGTAATAATAACAAGACGACATACTAGTAACCTTCCTCCAACTGACAAGGTTTGTGAAGAAACCATGTTGTTAGAGCCTTGGGTGATTATGCATGACTCGGTAGAACATGCTTTCTTTGTAAAATCGATTTCACAAACTCAGCGAATCATAGAAATGACAATAGTTTATTTGGTGCCATAAATATATCCATACCAAATACAAATATAAGCTTAAACAAGACGACATATTAACCTTCCTTCGACAAGGTTTCTGAAGAAAGAGGACGATGTGCGATGTCTCATGTTGATATATAAGATCATGTTGTTGGTCGGTGATTATCTTAGCGGCCGACAGGGCGCATGCGTGCTTTTTGGGGTCGACGACGACGACGACGACGAACGCTTCTCATTTCTAGAGTCGGGTCTTCCACAGGAAGCCCGACTAATAATACATATTTTGAGAGGAGGCTTCCGTCACTCATGAGGGTCCTCTATAACATAAAATTGTATGTAGTCCCTGAGTTTATCCAGATGATCCATTTTTCTAGAATTATTATAATAATAATAATAATAATAATAACCTTTATTAACGTGTTAATATATTGTTCATTGTACCTTCTACCTGTAGGTCAGAGTCAGCTAACCAGTCTTCTATCCAATATGCTTCTTGAACTCATGCAGCAGCCTTTGATTGAAGAAAAGTGAGTCATAGCCGGGTATTTTGACTGATAGATTGACTGGTCTTCTGGCCGAGTTTACAGCAGAATGCACCAGTTTGGTCCAGATGGGCCTGAACTTTTTTTGTGCATCCTGTCTGTGACCGAGTTTGCAACTGCTTTGAGTTGTGTAGTTCAAGTCAGTAGACCGGTCAGTCTGCCAAAATGGAAAGCTCCCATTAAGTCAGGTTTTCAAATATGTTATCAATCAATCCATTCATCAATCCATTCATCCATCTATCCATTCATCCATTCATCCATCCATCTATCAATCAATCACTATTCAGAATGTTCAAGTTTGTTTTATATTTTTTTCATTATCCTATTTCATATTTCCAATCTTTATCTTGTTTGATTTGGTCTTGAAGGAAAAGAGGAATATATACTGTCATGTATTACATATATATTAGTAATAGATTTGTTGTCTTATTTAGGATCTATGAGGAAGTTATCAACACTGTCACTAGCGACAGCCCTGTTACTTTTGAAGTCTTTAATGGTCTAAAGTTCACATCCTGTGTGATCAAGGAAACGGTCCGCCTTCACCCTCCAGTAACAGCCGTTCTAGCACATATGAGTCGATCTGGAAAACTGGGTACCTATTCAATTCCAGACAACACCACAGTCCAAATAATACCATATCTGATGCAAACAAACCCTGAAATCTGGAAACAACCTAAGGAATTCATCCCGGAGAGGTTTGCGGAAAGTGGAGACACATCTGTCGCCACACACTTCCCTTATGCTATGAGGAATCATAACTTTATCAATGGCTTGTTTGCCGAGTGTCTGGTTAAAGTTGTCTTTCCAAGTTTACTGCACAAGTTTAAGTTTGATTTTAAAGCTGATCAGGACGTGAGGCCTTCGGGGGAACTATTCTCTGTCCCCATTGATGGTGTTGTCTGCACTCTGTCACAAGTCTAGATTTGAACATCATTGTATAATCGCAATCAAACCTGTCCTGAACAACTATTTTAATATCTTTGCCAAAAGTCTTGGCTGAACTATGCTTTTTATTATATATATTCAGACTGTGGTATCAGTCAGAACAAAGCAATATGATCAAGTGTTCCAACACATTTTGGCACATTTTGCTTACATTGGGTCTGTGGTAAATACATTGGAAGATGGTATGAGTGTTATGACCATTGAGATTGCAGTTCTCAAATTTTGGAGGAGCCAGTGTCGAGGGCAAACACCTTGATGTAACTAATTCAGCCAATCAAAACACAGACCGGGTTATCACTTATGTAAATTTGATTTATTAATTCAATAAAAAAATTATGATAATTAAAATGTTATAATAATCCTTTTTCTCATCAGATATGGTAAGAACTTTGACTGACAACTGTCTCATCAATGTATTGTGGCCATTGGAGGGGGGGGGGGGGGGGGGGTGACACCCCCCCCCCCCCAAAAAAAAATAAGGAGGGATCAGGGTAAGATAGTGAATATAGAACAGACAATGTTTGTTATATCAGGGAGGTATGAGCTCATTCAATCAGATATAAAGGAGATATAATAATACTAGTATTCTAATTTTTTGCTTT
The DNA here is from genome assembly GCA_033675265.1 of Actinostola sp. cb2023. NCBI lineage: Eukaryota > Metazoa > Cnidaria > Anthozoa > Actiniaria > Actinostolidae > Actinostola > Actinostola sp. cb2023. The sequence goes on along the minus strand of JAUJYZ010000658.1, from coordinate 149,863 downwards.
TTACTCTGGCACTTCCGGAGGAAGCCCGAGTTACAAAATGCAGTCTCTTTTTTTTCTTTTTTTCCCGTAGTACACAGAATGCGAAGTATTTGATCGTATCGGTGCACCAAATGCGAAGTATTTGATCGTATTGAGTTTCAAGATTACTCAGCAGATAAGGGAGCGAGCTACACTCTGTCCCAATCGGTACATCAAGATTACTGGTGCCAGACTGACTCCTAGGTTCGAAGATTAGAAGTGCTGGGTTAGCACTCATCGTTCCACGACTACCGACTAGAAGTGCTGTGTAGAAGCTCGTGCTGTATCGAGAGAGAAGCAGTTGTGTTAAATATGCAGAAGAGAAATGATATTGTATCGAAGAAGCATGATTGACTGAAAATAGTGCTATATTGAAGCCTTTGTAAGCTTAAATATATTTAACAAAAACAAACGCGCCTTCAATTACAACGAACAACTGAACGAAGGGCGTTATGAGAACCATCTGACCTATGCAACCTCAAGACGTACCAAGTACGTACTGCTTCGGAGATCTTTATCTATGCTCACCAACACATATAGTCTCCCTCAATCGTCAAGCAACTGTCATTGTCATAACGTGCATTGAACGTATGATCAAAAAACAGGGTCAAGTATCGGAGATTGTCACGGAAGAATGACTCTATAGTCTCTTCTCTTCGTCAGTCAATTTTGAGATGGCTTTGGCTTGTTCTACCAATGGTGTGTGTTGGTGAGCAAAGATAGAGATCTACAAATCGTCGAGTTCCGTCCAAAGTACGTACTTAGTACGACGACCTAATGTTGTATATTCATGCTTAGATGATCGTCACGCAACTGTCATTGTCAGTGTCATAATGCCCGAGTGTACGCTCATTGAGCGTCTTTATATTATACAAACTTTAATAGTTTTTGTCATTTCCATACAAAAAGTTGGGCTTCCTGTGTAATGAAACATATTTGAGCCCGCTGGTCCTGGCCAGCGTTTGCACGAAGGAAGCAAAATGGCGGACGTAGTGGCTTCTCTCAGTCTTGCAGAATTCCAACGAAGCTAGCTCGTTAATGCAACACGTCTTGAATGTATTTTGAGCTCTGCTTTGTAGATTGCTGCATATATGCTATTCAGTTTAAACTGTGTCTAAATTTTATTCAGTTTTACTCAGACATCAGTTGATCAAGTAGCAGGCAATGGCGACTCATCAATCGGACGAACTCGACCTTGAGAAACTCAAAACTCAAATTCAAAACGAAGGGAGTGCAACGTGCCCTGTAGCGGGGTGTACAGAGACGTTCAAATCCATTTGGAGTTTGCGCTTCCATTTGGCGAAAAACTCGTGCAATACTCCTAAGTTTAAATGTGACAAATGTGATGGAATATTCCGCACTCGCATCGTACTACATCAACATACTGCCTCATGTGGAGTTGAGGCCAGTGGCAATGAAGTCGTGGACAGTCAGAGAAACAATGAAACAACTGGGTTGAAAAGAGCATGTTTGCAAGGAGATAGTGAGTTGCCTGCAAATAAGAAAGCAAAGATACCAGAGAGTGTTGAAAAGGACCTGCCAAGTGTGTTTGTTCCTTCAGGAGAAACTACTAGTTCTGTAAGTATGGAAGTAGTTACTCCTTCAAACACCACTCAAGGACATACTGTAGCTACCATGTCTAGTATAATAGCAGAAGGGAACACTTCTCTGCAGCAAGGTAGTGAAACTGTAAAGAAAAAAAGAGGAAGACCTAGAAAATCTGACTCAGCGTCTCATGGTCAAATCGTTGTGAAAAATCCCTCGTATGCACATCAAGAAACTATGACTTGTGATGTAGCAGACACGACTAACATCTCTACCCCTGGAGATACAGCTACAAACCTGCAACAATCTCAGGGAAGCGTAACTCCCAGAAAGAAACCAGGAAGACCTAAGACTGCTAAGCTGGAGACGCCCAAAAGTAATGAAAGTTCTTTAGCAACTAGAAGAAGTTCAAGGTCAAAATTAAAGAAAGGTACTTACGTGAATGATGTAGATATAAATGTAAATTGACAGAAAATAATGTTACCTGTTACCTATCTTCCTTGCGCCTATACGAGATGCATAAGGAGGGGTATTGAATGGTCAAGGCGAGACTTTGCAAGACAAGGCATTTTTTGCGAGCCCGAGAAGGTTTTTCGCCAATTTCTTTTGTTTTAAAAATTACAGATTATGAGACGAGACTTCGACACCTGCAACAGAAATTTTGCGAGACTGACTTTTTGCGGGAACCATTCGACACCCCTATAAGGCCTCAACATTCCTATTCCATTTGGTCTTACTGTATTCCTAGCTGTGAACCTACTCGTCCCAAAAAATAATGTTATTTACAGTTTATTCAATAGACTACACACACTTGAACTGTGCAACATAATTAGTACTTAATTAGCAAAATGTCGTAAAGACAGTTGATATATTTTTAAGCAAGAGTATGATATGTTTTAGTGTTTGTACTCTAAATTAATTATTTTATTTTTTGATTAAATGATTAATTTCTTCATGTACATTTATTATTCAAAATTGTTCTCATGTCTATTTTTTCAGTAAATTATGCTCAATTTGATGATTCTGACTGTGATGATAGCTATGATGATGATGATAGTACAGACTATGGAAGATCAGACACGACTCCTCCACAGAATACTGATCAACAGGTTGCTACATCAGGAGATAGTAATACTGCGACATCAGTAAAGGACACAGAAACACCCAAACGTAGGAGAGGCCGGCCAAAGAAAAAAGTTATTGTCGTTGATGATGATGAAAATATTGCTGATAATTCTGGTCGAACAGGGAAGGATACAGAAAGTAATGATGCTGTTGATAGCTCAGGGAAGTTTGGTTCCACAGAAGAGAAGCATGCAGAGATAGAAACCAAGGAACATGCTGATGATAATAATGATGGGAGAACTATAGTTAATGAACAAAGAATGACAACAAATGTCAGCGTTGTTCATGATAATGGTGATAATGGCACAGAGAATGCGGCAGAACAAAGACTCGAGATAAAAGATGAAAGTTCAAAAGCTCACACTAAAACCAAAAGAACAAAAGCCAAAGGAAAACCCAAGAGTAATAATATTGTGAGCATTCTTTGCCTGTATTTTTTTAATGACAACAAATATATCATCATTGCAAATGTATGTATACTGTCATCGTTATCATAATCATCCATCATCATTCATCCTTTTCATTGTTGCTCTCGTCATCATATTTATCATCATAATTATCATAAATGATTACGGTATTATAATCATCCATCATCATTATCTGATCGTCATCAACCATCATTATCAACCATCATCATCATCTGATCATCACCCATCCATCATCATCAACCATCATCATCATCTGATCATCAACCATCATCATCATCAACCATCATCATCTGATCATCAACCATCATCATCATCAAATATAATCTTTTTATAACTAATTGCATGACATTTTTAAAGCTTATTTAGTGTTTTATATAGTCTTGTAAAGCACTTTAGAATATTTATAATTTTAGCGCTATATAAATTTCAATTATTATTATTATTATTATTATTATTATCAACCATCATCATCATTAACATCTGATCATCAAGCATTATCATTACATTCATCATTATCATAAATCATTATTGTCTATCAATCATCATCATTGCCTTCATCACATCATCAACCATCATCAATTTTCTTTGTTACTTTTTAACTTTAGGAAACAGCTTTGAAAAATAAATTAAAATATGGTCAAAGAATTTCGTGCCTCAACAAATGCGGCAAGAAATTTACAACTTTGCCTGGCTACAAAGCTCACATGAACGTGTGCGGCAAAGCCCTACAAGTCATCAAATGTGATCTCTGTGCTAAAGAGTATACTACAGAAGCAGGGTTAAAATACCATATGAAAGCCGTCCATGAGGTAACTAGGGCTGTTATTACTAAGGTTTTTATCTTTGGTGGGGATCACTTAAGCGGTGCTACAGGCTTTCTCTCTCTTCACTGAGAGATTCAACCTCTTCTCACCTGCGCCAAGTTCCCATGCAGAGGAGCTACAGTCGTTTGCAAAATAGTTGACACAAATAGGTTTTTATACCTATATTTCAGAAATGTGACGCTGCGCCTGAATTATTTCTCATAGAACTCCCAACCCCCCTCCCCCCACTAAACAATCTAAGTATCTATAGCTACAGTCGTTTGCAAAATACTTGACACAAATAGCCTTTTTTATACCTATATTTCAGAAATGTGACGCTGCGCCTGAAATATTTCTCATAGAACTCCCAACCCCCCTCCCCCTACTACAATGTTGTGTAGTGAACACGACGCAGTAGATCGACATCGCTCTCAATCAACATTGAAAGGGGGAGGGGGGACGAAAACCCAAATTCGTGCGTGCAAAAAAGTGTCCGAATTTCTCAAAGTGTGTCAAGCTATTTTGCAAATGATTGTAGATGGACTGTGTTTGAGCAAAGTATTTGTTTTTGTTATTGTAGGTGAAAAAGGAGGAATATATTGATGAGGAAGAGAAACCAAAGGATGATGAACTCAATGGCGATGAGACAGAAACGCCGAGACGATTGAGAAAAGCAGCTGCTAGGTATGTGTAATTTTGCTCTTGTTTTGGTCAAGCTTGATGATAAAGAAGAATGATTATTGTTGATGGGTGATGATGATGATGATGATGGATGATGATGATAGTGGATGATGATGATGATGGGCGATGATGATGATGATGATGGATAATGATGATAGTGGATGATGATGGATGATGATGATGGGCGATGATGATGGATGATGATGATGGATGATGATGATAGTGGATGATGATGGATGATGATGATGATGATGGATGATGATGATGATGATGATGATGGATGATGATGATAGTGGATGATGATGGGCGATGATGATGATGATGGATGATGATGATGGATGATGATAGTGGATGATGATGGGGGATGATGATGGATGATGGATGATGATAGTGGATGATGATAGTGGATGATGATGGGTGATGATGATGGATGATGATGATAGTGGATGATGATGGATGATGATGATGATGTGCGATGATGATGATGATGGGTGATGATGATGATGATGGATGATGATGATAGTGGATGATGATGGATGATGATGGGCGATGATGATGATGATGGATGATGATGATGGATGATGATAGTGGATGATGATGGGCGATGATGATGGATGATAATGATGGGCGATGATGATGATGATGGATGATGATGATAGTGGATGATGATAGTGGATGATGATGGATGATGATGATGGATGATGATGATGGGCGATGATGATGATGATGGATGATGATCATGATTGATGATGATTGGTGCATGATCTGCAACATACATGTACATGTAGCAAACAACAAGTTACTCTATTAGTGTGTATGCCGTCCTGTCACTCAGAGTTGTCATGGCCAGGGTTTACATGTACATCCTCAGGGGTTCTTGTATGCCACTCCCATTCAGTTTTGTAGTGTAGTGTGGATAGATGGTACCCTATTTTACATAGTCATCTAAGCCACACAAAGGAAAAGAAGATACATGTACTATACATATAGCATGATCCCTTTCCCTCGCTTTCCAGGGCGCTCAAGAAGGTACAGGACTTAAAAAAAGATACATTGGAAACAACAACAACTCCATTTAAAAGCAGAAGAGGGGTTTTGGATGGTTATATCTCGCAGTTCAGAGAAGGTCTGGTGACCTCTGCCACGATGAATGGCTGGCGAGAAGAAATCAAGAAAAACAGCTTTGTTAAATGCCCTAATGAGGTACTGGATTGTCTATAGATCTCTTATAAACCTGGTTTGCTTTGTCTGTACTGTATTTTAAATCAACTTTTCACTTAGGATGGGAGAATAGAGGGGACAGAAAGGGAAAGAAAATAACACAACATTTTTCAAAATAAAAAATGGAAAATTTGATTTCATAATTTGATTTCATAATTTGATTTTATAATAATAAGTATTTGGAGCATCGTACAAGGTCTTGATAAGTAAGTAGTAGGGAAGGGAAGTAGATAACACCATTACCTTCATTCATTTCCCTTCCTCTCATCCTAAGCCCCAGCAGTAAAGTTACATAATTAATGTACTATACCTACAGAGCAAATGAAGGTGTCACAAAGGAGTTTAAGTTGAAACACCCTAAGTTGCACCAAACTACATTTTTGTATGTTTTTAACCCCTAAATAGAAAGTATGACGGACATCCCTACCACTCAATTGGGAGCCCTCCCTCCCCCCCCCCCCTGGGTAGGCGAGTAGTTAATATTTATTGTAAATTTGCCCCAATTCACTTTTAAGTGTGATAAATCAATCAATCAATCAATAATGTCGGTTCTTATATAGCGCATTTCACGTCTCAATGCGCTTTACAACTGACGGAGGACTTTTTCGGGCTGCATATGAATGTGATGGTATTTCTTTAATAATATTTAAACCTTTTTTTCTCCATAAATACAGTGTGAAAATCTTCTGTTTATCTGATTGTTTTTCATCAGGACTGTGAGAAAGAATTTACTTCCTGTTTTATCCTGCAAACTCACTATCTACAGTGTGGATTTGAAGGCTCTCCGTTCCAATGCAAACTGTGTGATAAGGACTTTTTAACTATAATTGGTGCACGGCAGCATGTGGAGCATTCTCATCGACTGGTACAGAATAGTGGAGAGTTTGATAGATAATGTGTGCATATATTTCTTGAGTTGCGTAGTATTTTTCCATGCCTGTAAGAAAAATTTGGCAAAATTCGAGTAATGAGTGAAATGTCAGCAGGTGTTATCTGTCAAGCCACTCCCTCTCCTACACCACTCCCACTACTACACTCCTCCCACTACTACACCCCTCCCTCTACTACACCCCTCCCACTACTACACCCCTCCCTCTACTACACCCCTCCCACTACTACACCCCTCCCTCTACTACACCCCTCCCTCTACTACACCCTCCCTCTACTACACCCTCCCTCTACTACACCCTCCCTCTACTACACCCTCCGTCTACTACACCCCTCCCTCTACTACACCCTCCCTCTACTACACCACTCTCCTACACCCATCCCTCTACTACACCCCTCCCTCTACTACACCCATCCCTCTACTACACCCCTCCCTCTCCTACACCCATCCCTCTACTACACCCCTCCCTCTACTACACCCTCCCTCTACTACACCACTCCCTCTACTACACCACTCCCTGTCCTACACCCCTCCATCTACTACACCCCTCCCTCTACTACACCCCTCCCTCTACTACACCCTCCCTCTACTACACCACTCCCTCTACTACACCACTCCCTGTCCTACACCCCTCCCTCTACTACACCCCTCCCTCTACTACACCCTCCCTCTCCTACACCCATCCCTCTACTACACCCCTCCCTCTACTACACCCTCCCTCCCTCTACTACACCACTCCCTCTACTACACCACTCCCTGTCCTACACCCCTCCCTCTACTACACCCCCCCCTCTACTACACCCCTCCCTCTACTACACCCTCCCTCTCCTACACCCATCCCTCTACTACATCATTCTACACCATTCCCTCTACTACACCCTCCCTCTACTACACCCATCCCTCTACTACACCCCTCCCTCTACTACACCCTCCCTCTACTACACCACTCCCTCTACTACACCACTCCCTGTCCTACACCCCTCCCTCTACTACACCCCTCCCTCTACTACACCCCTCCCTCTACTACACCCTCCCTCTACTACACCCTCCCTTTACTACACCACTCTCCTACATCCATCCCTCTACTACACCCCTCCCTCTACTACACCCTCCCTCTACTACACCCCTCCCTCTCCTACACCCATCCCTCTACTACTACACCCCTCCCTCTACTACACCCTCCCTCTACTACACCACTCCCTCTACTACACCACTCCCTGTCCTACACCCCTTCCTCTACTACACCCCTCCCTCTACTACACCCTCCCTCTCCTACACCCATCCCTCTACTACATCATTCTACACCATTCCCTCTACTACACCCTCCCTCTACTACACCCATCCCTCTACTACACCCCTCCCCTCTACTACACCCTCCCTCTACTACACCACCACTCCCTCTACTACACCACTCCCTGTCCTACACCCCTCCCTCTACTACACCCCTCCCTCTACTACACCCTCCCTCTACTACACCCTCCCTTTACTACACCACTCTCCTACATCCATCCCTCTACTACACCCCTCCCTCTACTACACCCTCCCTCTCCTACACCCATCCCTCTACTACATCATTCTACACCATTCCCTCTACTACACCCTCCCTCTACTACACCCATCCCTCTACTACACCCCTCCCTCTACTACACCCTCCCTCTACTACACCACTCCCTCTACTACACCACTCCCTGTCCTACACCCCTCCCTCTACTACACCCCTCCCTCTACTACACCCTCCCTCTACTACACCCTCCCTTTACTACACCACTCTCCTACATCCATCCCTCTACTACACCCCTCCCTCTACTACACCCTCCCTCTCCTACACCCATCCCTCTACTACATCATTCTACACCATTCCCTCTACTACACCCTCCCTCTACTACACCCATCCCTCTACTACACCCCTCCCTCTACTACACCCTCCCTCTACTACACCCCTCCCTCTACTACACCACTCTCCTACATCCATCCCTCTACTACACCCCTCCCTCTACTACACCCCTCCCTCTACTACACCCCTCCCTCTCCTACACCCATCCCTCTACTAACACCCCTCCCTCTACTACACCCTCCCTTTACTACACCACTCTCCTACATCCATCCCTCTACTACACCCCTCCCTCTACTACACCCTCCCTCTACTACACCCCTCCCTCTCCTACACCCATCCCTCTACTACACCCCTCCCTCTACTACACCCTCCCTCCCTCTACTACACCACTCCCTCTACTACACCACTCCCTGTCCTACACCCCTCCCTCTACTACACCCCTCCCTCTACTACACCCTCCCTCTCCTACACCCATCCCTCTACTACATCATTCTACACCATTCCCTCTACTACACCCTCCCTCTACTACACCCATCCCTCTACTACACCCCTCCCTCTACTACACCCTCCCTCTACTACACCCCTCCCTCTCCTACACCCCTCCCTCTACTACACCCATCCCTCTACTACACCATTCTACACCATTCCCTCTACTACTACACCCCTCCCTCTACTACACCCATCCCTCTACTACACCATTCTACTACACCATTCCCTCTACTACACCCTCCCTCTACTACACCACTCCCTCTACTACACCCATCCCTCTACTACACCCCTCCCTCTACTACACCCCTCCCTCTACTACACCCTCCCTCTACTACACCCCTCCCTCTCCTACACCCATCCCTCTACTACACCATTCTACACCATTCCCTCTACTACGCCCTCCCTCTACTACACCCATCCCTCTACTACACCCCTCCCTCTACTACACCCCTCCCTCTACTACACCCTCCCTCTCTACTACACCCCCCCTCTCCTACACCCATCCCTCTACTACACCATTCTACACCATTCCCTCTACTACGCCCTCCCTCTACTACACCCATCCCTCTACTACACCCTCCCACTACTACACCCCTCCCTCTACTATTACACCACTCCCTCTACTACACCCCTCCCTCTTCTACACCCCTCCCTCTACTACACCACTCCCTCTACTACACCCCTCCCTCTACTACACCCATCCCTCTACTACACACCATTCTACACCATTCCCTCTACTACACCCTCCCTCTACTACACCACTCCCTCTACTACACCCATCCCTCTACTACACCCCTCCCTCTACTACACCCCTCCCTCTACTACACCCTCCCCTCTACTACACCCCTCCCTCTCCTACACCCATCCCTCTACTACACCATTCTACACCATTCCCTCTACTACGCCCTCCCTCTACTACACCCATCCCTCTACTACACCCCTCCCTCTACTACACCCCTCCCTCTACTACACCCTCCCTCTACTACACCCCTCCCTCTCCTACACCCATCCCTCTACTACACCATTCTACACCATTCCCTCTACTACGCCCTCCCTCTACTACACCCATCCCTCTACTACACCCTCCCACTACTACACCCCTCCTCTCTACTATTACACCACTCCCTCTACTACACCCCTCCCTCTTCTACACCCCTCCCTCTACTACACCACTCCCTCTACTACACCCTCCCTCTACTACACCCCTCCCTCTGAATTCTACTACTACACCCACTCCCTCTACTACACCCTCTCTCTACTACACCCCCTAATCCCTTTTCTACATTAGTTAATCCACACTCTATCTCACAAAACCACAATAAGGATGATGACTACTACCCTCCCTCTCCTACACCCATCGTCCCTATTTAGTGACACACCCCTCCCTATACTCACCACAACTAGGAAGAGATCATCAAATACACCCCCTAATCTCTTTTTTGACTGTGATTTTAGTATGAATCTCACATGAATTGTATTCTCAGCCAGAAGACAACAATAAGGATGATGACAAGGAAGTATCTAGCCCTGAGGATGTTTTGTACGGCAGGCATCGTCTTTTAGACGAAAAATGGTAGTTATTGACACTTATTTAAATCATCATGTGATTATTATTATTACTATTATCACAACACATCATATAGGAAGAGATCATCATCAATAGTGGACCACCATCATATATCATGCAGACCATCTCTCATCATGCACGGCATCATTTTATATCAGCATATGAATGAATGAAAGAAATTCACATGAATGAATGAATGAATGAGTGAATATGTTGCCAGCCAACACTGTTAGTTTTGTTTTGGCAGGGTTTATTTCAGCGTAGCCATCCCATCTAGGAAGACGAAAATTCCCAAATAATGATTGTTCATGGGCATATGAACTCAACTTTTAGAGAAAATGAAAATCATGGTATGTTATTGATATATTATTTAAATCATCACTGTGATTATTATTACTATTATCATCAACACCATCATATATCATGACCATCATCATAATCATCATCATCAACGCATCATTAACACCTTTTACCAAAATCATATATCAAAGAACATCACCATGGGATGGCTACGCTGATATTTTTTTCATCAAGCATCATCATCAACACATCATCATCAATACCATCATATATCATGACCATCATCATAATCATTTTCATCAACGCATCATCCTTATTAACACCACCATCATATATCATGAACATCACCATCATATTAGCATCATCATCATCAACATCAACACATCACCTATTATGACCAGGTTTAGTTCATATCATTAGCAACATCATCATCATCATCATCTGCATCATTATTATGATTGTTTTCATGATTGTTTCTATTGTTGTTACACAGGAGAAAAGTAAACTTCACTAAAGAAGTAGCCTTCGGGGAACACGTACCCACAATTCATCACTGGCAGAGAGTTGAAGTGAGGTAAGTCACTCAATCATTAGTTGGTACATTTAGACAATAGGCGACTTGCATGATGACGTTGTTTTACTACAAGTACCAGAATGCTTTGGGAATTTTCTTTCTTATTCAGATTTTTTATTCCCTCATGAGAAATTAGTGCTAATTATCTAACAAAAGAAAATGTGCAAAGCATTCTGGTACTTGTAGTATATGACGCCATCTTGCAAGTCGCCTATTACAGCTCAGTCAATGAATCAGTCAGACAGTTGGCCAATGGTCAGTCAGTCAGTCAGTCAGTCAGTCAGTCAGTCAGTCATCAGTCAGTCCATCATGCAAGTCGCCTATTACAGCTCAGTCAATGGATCAGTCAGACAGTTGACCAATGGTCAGTCAGTCAGTCAGTTGGCCAATTGATAGATCATTCAACCAGTCAGTCAGACAGTTGGTCAATGGTTGGTCAGTCTTTCAGTCAGTTTGGCCAATTGATAGATCATTCAACAGTCAGTCAGTTCCTGTCCAATTGATAGATCATTCAACTAGTCAGTCTGTCAGTTGGTGAGTCCATATAGATCAGTCAGTCATAGATCAGTCAGTCAGTGAGTTGGTCAGTCTGTCTGTCAGTTGGACAGTCGATAGATCAGTCAATCTGACAATGAATCAGTCAGATTCTCAGTCATCCAGTTACAAGTCATTCAATGAATCAGTTAGTGAGTAAGTTGATAGATTGACCTGTCAGTAAGTTAGCCATCCAATCAGTTGGTCAGTAGACTGTCAGCCATGTCAAGTTACAGGTCATTCAGCTAATCAGTCAGGCAGTTAGATGGTCAGTTGATTCATCAGTCAATCAGTCATCTAGTCAGGCAGTCAGTCATCTAGTCAGTCAGTCAGGCATTTTGTCGGTCAGTCAGTCAGTCATTCAATTGATCACTCAGTCAGGCAGTTGGTCAGTTGGTCAGTTGATTTATCAGTCAATCAGTCATCTAGTTCTAAGTCAGTCAGTCATCAGTCAGGTGGTTGATTTATCAGTCAATCAGTCATCTCGTTCTAAGTCAGTCAGTCATTCAGGTGGTCAGTCAATCAATCACTCGGGTCAGTCAGTTTGTGTTTCTCTAATGCAACCATTGATAATCTTAAATTGTTACTCAGCTAGATTAGCTTATATAGTTATTCTTTGTGGTTAACACTTATATTGTAAATGTTATTAACAAAGGGTAATAATAAATATGTTGTTGTTGTTGTTGTGTTTCCTTGTTACAATAGTGAAATATCAGACTACATTCCTACATCATCATTATCACCACACTTCGTTATATTGCGACCTGATAACGATGTACAGAAAGATGCTGACGACATCCAGTTACCTTTGTTTACAAGCTTACCTAAAGATGACAGTAAGTCATTAATGTTTGTTTTTGCTTAGTAATATCACCACGGGACAAATATATCAATCTTTTCTTTACACAGGTGGGAACTATGGCGACCGAACATTTTACACAGGGGGTCCTGTGTGGGGACTCAGTTGGTGCCCTATCCCTGGTATGTAGTGACAAAAATCATGACAACACTGTAATCCTTGCTTCCTCTACCTTCAGGACTCCTGTTACGCTGTCTCTCCTATTTATTTTTTCTGTCCTTTCATTTTTTTTCTGTCCTTCCATTTTTTTCTGTCCTTCCATTTTTTTCTCTCCTTCCATTTTTTCTGTCCTTCCATTTTTTTCTCTCCCATTTTTTTCTCTCCTTCCATTTTTTCTCCCATTTTTTTCTCTCATTTTTTTCTCTCTCCATTTTTTTCTCTCCTTCCATTTTTTTCTCTCCCCATTTTTTTTCTCTCCTTCCATTTTGCCATGCAAGTCTTCAAGACAATAAAGATGACAGAGTTAACTATTTGTTTCCATCTGTTTCTAGATACTGAACAAAGTGTAGATCAATACTTAGTTGTTAGCACACACAGATCCTACAAAACGGTGAGAATATAGTTTTACTGCCTAAATGTGTCAGACAGAAAATACTCTATTGGGTTCCCTGTGGATGGGTTCTGTAGTGTTGAGAAAATGCACTTATGGAAGCTTACAGCTTATTTAGACAGATATATATATTTTTTCTCATACTTGATTTTTAGACTTTTTGAATTGTACATATATATGTAAAAAACGCATTTGGGCAATTCTGAGAGAGTGCGCTATAGAAATAATAAAGTATATATTTTTCATGGAATCAAATTTTGGTCAATAACAGAAGAGGGAAGAAGATTTAAAAAAAAAAAAATTAATCTATTTGTCAATATATTGTTTATCTATTTTTCAAATAATGTTTGTTTTTTCTGGAGAGTGCGCTATATCTATTTATTTGTCTTGTTGTTTCTTCTTCCCTCTTCTGTTCTTGACCAAAATTTGATTCAATAAAAAATATATAAAGCTTATGGCTACAATGTAGCCTGTGTTACTGGTGGTATTGAAGGGTAGGGTGCATGTTTTTGAAGCATTTTTCGTTGATTCATCTAAGGCTTACCATTCATATAAGAGTCATAAAGACAATGGGACACTACAAATATGGAATATAGGAACATTATCAAATACTTCATCAAGGTATTGTAACTTTACTGCTGGGGTTTAGAATAAGAGGAAGGGAAAGGAAGGAAGGTAATACAGGGTGTCAAAGGGGGGGTGGGGGTTGTGATCACATGCCATTTTTTTCGTAAATTCATGACTCAAAAGAATCATTTAAGCCATTTCACACATGTCTTTCTTGGACATTCACGGATCACGGTTTTATCTTCTGTTTGTGAAGTGTTTTTCACAATTCACGCACCATTTTTGGGCCAAATCACGCGTCACTTGTAACCCCTTTGCTACCCTGGTAATAGTATTATCTTCTTCCCTCATCCCCTTTCTGTCATGTCAATTCTCCCACCACTAGACTGCGAAACAGCCCCTACAATGTACTTCTTCACAAAACTCTGTCAAGAAGAGTTGAAGTTTGGCCTTGTTCTCTCTCGGCCTGGTCAACGACTCAATCGAACTTCAATTCTCCTCAAAGGAGTTTCGCAAAAAGGGAGAGGCTGTTTTGCAGTCTATCCCACCACAAACAAAAATAACAGCTTAGACCCAAAAAAATGTTATCTTCATCCTATTCTCACTTAAATCACCCCTCGTAGACATCTTGTTGGACAGCCTTGGTCTTGTAACTAGTATTTATTGTTTGCTATTTAGGTCAGGTGATTGTCCTGTGCTGGCTCTCTGTATCGCGCATGACTATGGTCCAGTATGGAAGATGTCCTGGTGTCCTAACGGAACATGGCAGTCTACTGATACATCCACTGATGTAAGTGGAATTAGTTTAGCAGTTCACTTTCAGATTTTGATGAGATTGCAGCATTCGCTTGGCCTCTACTTTGGTTGCACTACATGTTGCATAAGAGTAGACACACCACAAAATGCAATATGACTGGTGAGAACAAAAATTTTGTTTTACTGTAATTCTTTTTTAGAATGTGCTGTGATTTTGTACATAAGAGTAGACACACCATAAAATGCAATCTATAATAATTATTTTGTTTTATAATATTTTGAGAATTGCATGATTTTGTGCTGTCAATTAATTTTATTTTATTTTATTTTATTTTATTTTATTTTATTTTATTTTATTTTTTTTTTATTTTTTCAAGATTCGCCCATAAGGCAGGTGTTGTACAATAGAATACGAAGTCCCCTTTAAAATACAATACACCACGTCCCACCCAATAAGAATATAACCCAGTATACCCGACCCCTGTCATATGTGTGTATGCACTCTAATAACACACAACCCTCAACCATTCAAAGTGTGTGTATTGAAAAGTGCATCAAGGTTTCACGATGCGCTATATAAATACTCTAAATATTATTATTGTGTAATATTATATGGAGTTATAGTGAATGCTGCTTGACCAATCAGAGTGCTCGTTATATCTAAATTATTTTATAATAGCTCGTATTTTCCAGTTTTCACACCTCCATTTCTATTCTTCAGGATGACTGTGTTTCTAGACTAGGCCTTCTGGCTGTTGCTTGTGGCGATGGCATAGTACGCATCCTGAGGTAACTATAACTATAAGTGTAGAAAACGTGAAAGACGTTGGGGTTCACACATGACTGCTGTGCAGATTTTCAGACCTATAGGAGTATCCTCTTACCACCACCACACTTGGCCCATGGATGGTTCTATAGCGATGTTCACTGTTTGGAAGCATTGACGTCTCATTGACTTTGTAATGTTAATTTGCCAACCATGATTACAATAGCTCTTCATACGTTGCTTTATTTCAGCAGACAATCAATCTCTGGTTGGCACATTACTTAGCAATGGCTTACACATGGACGTCATGGTGAACGTCGCCATATTGTTTGCATACCAGGCACCATTATCAATGATGTCACAATCTTTAGTGCGACTAGTGTGCACTTGTCGCTTTAGAGAGTCTCACTATTTGGACCACTTGAAGATGACATGTTACTTATTCTGTTGTTTTGTTGGTCTAGTATTCCCCATCCAGACAAGTTGTTGTCCAAGCTGCCCATGTATGAAGACAACGCAGTTGACGAGAAACAAAATAGTTCATTTAACCGAGGTAAGTTTAATAAATCTCAATAAATCATGATGAAATAGACCACCATCACCACCACCACTACTAATACTCATTGCCACCACAACCACAACCACCACCACTACCACCACTACCACACCACACCACACCACCACTACTAATACTCATTGCCACCACAACCACAACCACAACCACCACCACCACCACCATCACTACTACCACCACTACTAATGCACCACAACTAATACTCATTACCACCACCACCATTAATAATCCTCATTGCCACCAGCACTGCCATCACTACTACTACCACTGTCACTACTACCACTACTACTATCACTACCATTCACAGGCTACTTATAAATACCTTAAAATTGTATTTGTTGTTTTGTAGTGATGGTACACTGCACTTCTCAGGTGGACCTATATCCATGCCCTGTTAATGTGAACTACAAGGGACAGCGTGGCATGGCACTGTGTGTGGACTGGTCAGTAATCAAACCCTTCAATAGAATTGCTGCTGGATTTTCTGACGGTGAGTTTGATTACCTCTCCTCTCCTAGTTACACTGTCACGGTATTGCTGCTGTTGATGTTATCAGTATCGCAGATTTCGGTGTTGCTATAGTAACAGTACAATTGTTTTAACCAAATAGTATTTGTTCCCAGGCACCGTGGCCGTGTGGAATTTAACATCACAGTCGTCATTGCTGAGAAAGTCACTGGGAAATGAACAGCATACTTTACGTAAATATATGTTGTCATTGTCTTTACCATCCCACCTCAAAACCACTACCATCACCACTACTGCTACCACTGTACTACCACTACCACTACCACCCCTACTACTGCTACCACTACCATCACCACTACTGCTACCACCGTACTACCACTACCACTACCACCCCTACTACTGCTACCACTACCATCACTACTACTGCTACCATTGCACTACCACCAACCACACTGACCCCACTACCACCTACCACACTGACCCCACCCCACTACCACCCCTTTTCATGGGCAGTACCTCAACTACAATGACCCCACCCCACCCCACCCCAGATCTCCATGATAGAAGAAAGGGATTTAGAATAAAGCAATGCTGTAATGGATCAGGAAAAGAACCCTACTTGGAGTTGTGTCCAGCTCAGGGGTGTATCCTTGTAGTGATCATTTACTGTACATTCTTGTTGCTGTGTGCAGGTATGGCACCATTTGTTCTGTTCAATGCGCATGCGTCATTAGTAAGAGACTTGGCTTTATGTCCGTCAAATCAAGATATTATAGTGACCGGTGAGTGATACATGTTGTATCGTATTCCCTGTGTAATACAGAATCGAAGACATCTATTCAACCAATCACAGCGCGCCAAATCATTGCTCAACCAATCAGAATACTTGGACACGGCACGGTCACCACATGGCATGAACCGTACCGTAACTACTTCCCACTCATGCGAAACGACTCTAATAGTAATTGCGCATGTGTTGCAACATGACATGCAGTAGTGCCAGTGATGCCATGCATAGTGCATGGTTGCAGCATGTTATATTGCCCACCAAAAACTTCGTTATGCAATTATATTTATTTACTTAATAATTATTGTATTATTACGCGCGTTTTGATTGGTCGAGGGCCGTGTGTTATTAGAGTACAGGGCCCAGTTGTTCGAAAGCGGGTTAACGCTAACCCAGGGTTAAATATAGCTATTCTGGCTATTTGATTGGATGAGAGGCTATATTTAACCGTGGGTTAGCGTTAACCCACTTTCGAACAACTGGGCCCAGATGCACAGATGACGTCACAATATCACTCAATTCACAAAATATTATAAAACAAATAGATTCCATTTAGCCATGCGTCTGTACTCTTATAGATGCACAGAAGATGTCATAATATGGTGAGAACAACAGTCATGCCACTCGACTATGTCTCGTGGCGTACTTTTTTTCTATGGATTATGTGGCTATATTATTATTATTATTATTATTATTATTATTGTTATTATTATTATTATTATTATTATTATTATTATTATTATTATTATTATTATTATTATGTTCTAGGTAGTGAAGAGCGGGCTTACAAAATATGGGATCTGAAATCCCCAATGATGCCACAGATTCTTCTTAAAAAAGGTAACAGGAAAGACACTACTCTATGAGTACTTGTAAGTGCAGGGTGGTGGCTCTGAGAGGTCCAACTGTATGCCCTAACATGGTTATTAAGTACTACCTCTTGTAAGCGACCACTTCTCCTAAGTGATCACCCTTGCCTGACAATAAGGGTGGTGGCTCTGAGAGGTCCAACTGTATGTAACATGGTTATTAAGTACTACCTCTTGTAAGCGACCACCTCTCCTAAGTGATCACCCTTGCCTGACAATAAGGGTGGTGGCTCTGAGAGGTCCAAAATGTCCTAACATGGTGATTAAGTACTACCTCTTGTAAGCGACCACCTCTCCTAAGTGATCACCCTTGCCTGACAATAAGGGTGGTGGCTCTGAGAGGTCTGACTGTATGCCCTAACATGGTTATTAAGTACTACTCTCTTGTAAGCAACCACCTCTCCTAAGTGATCACCCTTGCCTGACAATAAGGGTGGTGGCTCTGAGAGGTCTGACTGTATGCCCTAACATGGTTATTAAGTACTACCTCTTGTAAGCAACCACCTCTCCTAAGTGATCACCCTTGCCTGACAATAAGGGTGGTGGCTCTGAGAGGTCTGACTGTATGCCCTAACATGGTTATTAAGTACTACCTCTTGTAAGCAACCACCTCTCCTAAGTGATCACCCTTGCCTGACAATAAGGGTGGTGGCTCTCTGAGAGTCTGACTGTATGCCCTAACATGGTTATTAAGTACTACCTCTTGTAAGCAACCACCTCTCCTAAGTGATCACCCTTGCCTGACAATAAGGGTGGTGGCTCTGAGAGGTCCAACTGTACTATTGAAACTAAAACTTGTATATTGTATGTACATTTTAGGATATCCTTATGAGATTGAGTGGCCTTTGCATATTAATGGGTTTCTCTACTGTGAACAAGAGTTATATCAAAAGGAGCAGCCATCGTTACGGTATTGTAATATCCCATCCGCCGACCAGTTGCGTCTGGTTTGTCATCATGGGTGTAATATGTGGGTAAGTGTCGCTCACTCCTTTCCTTTTAGCTTCCTTCCTCCCTCCCTTCCTCTCCTCCCTTCCTTCCTCTGTGCATTCCTTCCTCTGTGCATTCCTTCCTCTGTTCATTCCTTCCTCTGTGCATTCCTTCCTCACTTCCCTTCCTCCTTCCCTCCCTTTCTCTCCTCCCTTCCTCTCCTCCCTTCCTTCCTCTGTGCATTCCTTCCTCTGTGCATTCCTTCCTCACTTCCCTTCCTCCTTCCCTCCCTTCCTCTCCTCCCTTCCTTCCTCTCCTTCCTTCCTCTCCTCCCTTCCTTCCTCTCCTCCCTTCCTTCCTCTCCTCCCTTCCTTCCTCTCCTTCCTTCCTCTCCTCCCTTCCTTCCTACCCCCCCTTCCTTCCTACCCTCTCCATCCTCCCTTCTTCCCTCTCTGCATTCCTTCCCTTCCTTCCTTCCTTCATCCCTCTCTTCCTCTCTTCTTTCCTTCCTTTCTATTTCTTTCTTAACGTCTATTGAAACCATACCATTTCTCCACAGTCCCTATCGTTCAACAAGTGGATTGACGTTGCCGCTAGTTCAGATATAACTGGTGACGTCATCCTATCCAAGGTCATATCGCAAGTGTCGTCAATCAATAAATGGGTATTTACCGCTGTACACCTATTTATAAAATATATTTATATTTTAAGAAAGACAAATCTGAGACCATATAGCATCATGGGAGAAACCTAAATCCTAATTAAACTACAGAAAATTGCAGCTTCTAATCCTGCACAAAGTGAAAACAAATTAGTTACAAAATAGTTAGTTTAATTATACGGGACCCTGAAAGTTTGTGTCTCTTCTTCAGTATCTTTACAGAATTCATTTTGAAGATCGCCAAGTTTGTTTCGTGTTCATTCCGTGTCGTTTCGTATTCATTCCGTGCCGTTTCGTGTTCATTCCGTGACGTTTCGTGTTCATTCCGTGCATTTTCCGTTGTGGTATCGTGCTCTATCGAGTACTTGCATGCAGCGGGATACTGAAAGTTTGTGTTTCTTCTTCAGTATCTTTACAGAATTCATTTGGAAGATCGCAACTCGAACACCGAGGTAGAAAATACCGATGGCACACAGCAGCAGAAGAAAGATAGTGGGAAGGACGACATGAAGCGAAAGTGTCCCAGTATAGAGGAAACAATCAATGACTCACGCTTGGTCTTTAAAGACAGAAATCGTGTAAGTTACTGTCTGAGCCTGCACAGTGGTAGTCTCCTTCGCAGTGAGGTAGAGTCACGCAACGTTTCCCGCCCCCAGACGTTGCGTGACCAGACGTTGTGTGACCAGACGTTGTGTGACCAGACGTTGTGTGACCAGACGTTGTGTGACCAGACGTTGTGTGACCAGACGTTGTGTGACCAGACGTTGTGTGACCAGACGTTGTGTGACCAGACGTTGCGTGACCAGACGTTGCGGGAAGCGTTGCGTGACTCGACCTCAGGCGGCTGCGAAAGACGACTAGCACAGTTGATGTCTGCATGCTGGTTAAGTGGATGTCTCGATGTCCTTGCTAAACCTTAATAATTCAAATAATAATAAGAAAGAAAGAAAAATCAATTAAAATCAACTTCATTTATTTTTCTTTCTTTATTATTATTATTTTAATTAATAAACTTATACCACTGCCCGGTTGGCTGGGGTTGTCTCAATCCGGGGTCTCAATATCTGCCTTCAAATGACAAGCAAACAATGCCCTTCTTAATGTGCTATCAAGGAGAGTTTATACTAAGGAAATCTTCCCATCCGCTCTACAAAGGAAGACCGTGGCTCTAGATTCTACCACAATCCTTTGTGAACCTAAATCAGTACTGACTACTCACATCTACAACCTCTGACACGTTCCCATAAATAAAGCTGGGGTGCTTACCATTTACTCGGAAAAACCGGAAATTCCGGTTTGAATAAAAACCGTATGTGTCATTCCGATCGTAAAATTCCGGAAAACTCGGTCTAATGGTACACGCGTCTACGGGAAAACCCCGAAAAGAGCGGGAGTGGTTACCTCAATCGCTAGACCGAGTTTTCCGAAACTTTCCGATCGGAATGACACATACCATTTGTTTTTTTCAACCGGAATTTCCGGTTTTTCCGAGTAAATGGTAAGCACCCCTGGTAACAGCTTCATACATGTAAATTTTGATATTCTCAAAACTCTCCGTTGCGATATTTTACAAGGTGTAGTTTTTTGGCGGGCAAAGGATTGTGGTAAAATAGACGAGCCGCCATCTTTGTCGGTATTGTAGCTTTAGTGAATATAAAAGAAGGTTTCTGTTGTTGTAGTTACAGTTTAACAAGATGCTAGCCACGAATGACGTTGAACATAAACAAACTCCTGGGGTGTATCGTTACAACAGCTCATCTCTACAATCCATTCATAAGGTGAGATATGTCGTGCAACTAGACGAACACATCTAACACCTCTATGACTGACACCTCTCTATGACTGACACCTCTCTATGACTGACACCTATGTGACTGACACCTCTCTATGACTGACACCTCTCTATGACTGACACCTCTCTATGACTGACACCTCTCTATGACTGACACCTATGTGACTGACACCTCTCTATGACTGACACCTCTCTATGACTGACACCTCTCTATGACTGACACCTATCTATGACTGACACCTCTCTGTGACTGAGACTTCTCTAACACTGACACCTCTTTAACACTGACACCTCTCTACGGCACCTCTCTAGAACTGTCCGTCGTGTGATACGCCTGTCTGAGACGGACATTTCTCTAAGATGGACATTTCTCTAAGATGGACATTTCTCTAAGATGGACATTTCTCTAAGATGGACATTTCTCTAAGATGGACATTTCTCTAAGATGGACATTTCTCTAATACCCCATTCACACCAAACCTTGTTTAGTTAAACTGAGTTTATTCTCGCTTCTATAATTCAAGGGCATTTAATTTCACAAGAATCAAACTACCTGGTATTTCTACTGTGCAACATAAAGGACGGTTTACCAGCAGTTTTGTGCCAAAAGTTGCATGGCGTTTGTAGATAAATTTCTAAACCTGTTTAGTTAAACCACCTTAAACCATGTTTAAGCCTTGGTGTGAATAGGGTATAAGATGGACATTTCTCTAAGACTGACATTTCTCTAAGACTGACACCTCCAGACATACGCCTGTCTATGACTGACACTTCTCTGGACATACATTTCTCTAACATTGACACCTCGCTATGATGGACACCTCTATAAGACAGACGCTCTTGTTGTTGTTGTTGTTGTTGTTGTTATTGTCGTTGCTATTGTCATCGTCAATGTTTTTAGGTACGATGGAACCCCAACAAACAAGCTCTGACGTGGATTGCATCAGGTGGTGCCTCGGGATTGGTTAGAATACATCACGCGAAAGAGATCAAGTCACATGGCCCTAAACCAATAGAAGATGAATAAATAATTCTCCTTATTCTTATCGTATCATTTCTAGGACGTTATTAGTATAGATAGAGTAAGATATATGGAAGTGATTACATCATTTTATTTATTTTTTTGAAAATGTCAAAGAAATTTGAACGCCGTTTTAAAAGAGAAACTGGACGAAAAACATCGCTTGTCATCTAATAAATTCGCTTCACATCTGAGCAAATGGTACCTCTGCGCGAAGATATAAAATTTCAGAATAAAATCGCCATCTGCGTTACCCTACCCTGCGAGCAGAGGGAATTTTCTCTCATTCTCGTACCCAGAGCCCGCTCGTCATTTGGTTTGTCGCTGGCTCTGGGAAACCCTGTTGCTCGGTCGTCAAATTTTGACGACCAAGTCGTCAGAGCGCATGCTCATACTAAAGACCGCTGAGAGCGGGTACTGTGGAAGAGTCTACTGGCTACGTAGTATTTACGTTGGTTTGAATATTCAAACTAACAAGTACACAAGTTTGTACATTTATCTTCGTGTAGCCGTTTAAAATCCCTTCGACGTTCATCACCGGTTCTTCTCTGGCTCTGTTGCGGTAAAGGCTGGACGATAAATACATGTTCTAATATAATCTTGCATGTGAACCTTCCTGTCTTCCGCTTTGTTATTGTTTCTCTTGAATTATAAAAACTATTCCTTTGAATACTCAAAGCGAGTACGATCGATTGTGTCTGTAGCCGTTACTTTACTTTTATAATTTATGTATTGTTGGATCTCCCTTTACGAATTCAGATCAATTTATGTCTACACAGTCACTCTCATTTCCATAGCTTTATAATTCAATAACGGAATACCATTGTATGAAAATACAACCGTCGCTGTCATTCCTTTCGTTCGCCTTGCAAGTTTGAATCTTTGTTGATCTCATGAACCAATCAAATACGATCAGTCATTGTTGATTTCATCAGCCAATGAAATTCGCTAAAATTTCAGGGATTCCCAGAGCCAGCGACAAACCAAATGACGAGCGGGCTCTGGGTACGAGAATGATTTTCTCTGGGCTAATTACTCGGGCCCAGGCCTAAGGCCGGGCCGAGTCTATAATTACAGTTGGTATTTTTTTTTGGTTCATCGCAGTCATGAATCTGCAATCGAGTGGGACTGGGAACGAGACCACGAAACTTATCAACACCAGGAGCCCATTACTAGTAATGGGCTCCTGTCAACACGCATCTCAACACGACGACCTCTTTCTTCGCAAACCCACAAGAAAGATTACAAAGCACAAACCAATCAGGGGAAGCACCTGAGGTCAAGGGCATTCTCGTACCCAGAGCCCGCTCGTCATTTGGTTTGTCGCTGGCTCTGGGAACGAGAGGGGTGAGTGGTCCTCTGGGACATTCTCGTACCCAGAGCCCGCTCGTCATTTGGTTTGTCGCTGGCTCTGGGAAACCCTGTTGCTCGGTCGTCAAATTTTGACGACCAAGTCGTCAGAGCGCATGCTCATACTAAAGACCGCTGAGAACGGGTACTGTGGAAGAGTCTACTGGCTACGTAGTGTTTACGTTGGTTTGAATATTCAAACAATGTAACAAGTACACAAGTTTGTACATTTATCTTCGTGTAGCCGTTTAAAAGCCCTTCGACGTTCATCACCGGTTCTTCTCTGGCTCTGTTGCGATAAAGGCTGGACGATAAATACATGTTCTAATATAATCTTGCATGTGAGCCTTCCTGTCTTCCGCTTTGTTATTGTTTCTCTCGAATTATAAACTGATATTCCTTTGAATGCTCAAAGCGAGTACGATCGATTGTGTCCAGATTGTGTCTGTAGCCGTTACTTTTATAATTTATGTATTGTTAGATCTCCCTTCACGAATTTATGTCTACACAGTTTCCATTGATTTATTATTCAAAAAAGGTATATAGTTTTTGAAAATAATATTGTATGAAATTACTACAACCGTCGCTGTCATTCGCTTCCTTCGCTTTGCAAGTTTGAATCTTTGTTTATCTCATGGACCAATCAAATACGATCATTCATTGTTGATTTCAACAACCAATGAAATTCGCTAAAATTTCAGTGTTTCCCAGAGCCAGCGACAAACCAAATGACGAGCGGGCTCTGGGTACGAGAATGAGGTCAAGGGACAAAAATCTAAATATATTCTCGTCTATATTTAGATTGCCGAACAAGACGCTCTAATAGCGTGAAGTCGGGCTATTAACGTTTTTACTGATATACTGTAAAGTTCCGAACGTTGTGACAATGGCAATGACAGTTGCGTGACGAGGGAGACTGTTTGTTGGTGATCATAGATAAAGATCTCGAATCAGACGTATTCCGGGTCAGATGGTTCTGATAACTTCCATCGTGTGTTTTTGTTTAAGATATTTAACCCATTCGCTCCTACACCGGCCGAAACCGGCCGTAAACATCGATAGTGCTTTGAAAAATTCTAACTTTCTGAATTTTCGTAACATCGATCTCATGGCCAGTTATTAGTGACAACTAGATAACTCTTCATATTTTAACCTCAAGTAAACTGACTTACAGGTCCGATTTCTGGGCATTAGTTCAATTTGTTTGCCATAAAAATCAAAAATGTGTGTTTTTGACGCAATTTTACACCTCGAAAATGACCGACATTTGACTTGGATTTTCTTCCAAAATACATCCTTGCGAAACAAAACGCCACTTTCTCAGCAAACTTCCATCTCTCTTCTTGATATAGTCGTGAATTTTGCCCTCTCTTTTCCTTAACTCGCCGAACAATAGCCATTTCCTTAGGACCACTTTCGCTAACACGTGTTTTCCTTCTGCACGCCCGAAAAAGATGCCGGGAAACATCCGGGAATTTCGGCATAGATCTCCCCGAATCTCTGTTTTTGAAGAAGATATAGAGTGTCGAGCCACTCGGTCCTACAGGCAAAATATTGCACCGGTTGCATTCTTTACAAGTCCAAAGTCGCCAAAAATGCCTTTGTAGGTCCTGGAATCCAACACAGAAAGACCAGAGAGACGATTTCACAATTGAGACCGCCATTTTGAATTTCCAAACGGCAACGTCGAAATGTGATCGTGAATTCGTATCTAAACTCCTGATTTCTTCCTGGAGAACGGTCTCTACCACACCAGTCAAGCTTAATGATGCTGTCCTGGGGGCTTCTGTGGTGAATAATGGCTATAAACACTCTAAAAATGCAAAATTGGCCTTTTCGAGTAGTGATTACTACTAGCCCCTACGAACTCCCAAGAAGAAAGGCAGAACACGCGAAGAAGCGAGCCCACAGGCATTCAGAACTGTCAAGATTTCCATGGAAACCCCTTATACGGAATCGAAATTTCCTACGACGTGATTAGGTCCAGAAAATCGCTAAAAAACTCAAAATAGCTCAGGAGCGAATGGGTTAAGCTTACAAAGGCTTCAATAGCACTATACACGTACTGAAGTAATTCTATGCTCAAACGGGTCAAATAGTTCGCTCTTGTTTATGTTGGTGCCCATGCGTCTCTCATTATGAACTTCATTTCAGAACGCAATTGCACCAGGGCACGAGTGAACGCTCAATAAGCGTCTTGTTAATCCTCTGCTAGCAGGGTACCGTCGATTTTTATGATCCATGATCCTTTGCGCGTAGCAACGTTGATAGAGGGAGCCTGGGGACAAGTGGTTAATTAAATCCAAGATGTCTGACTTACGAGAAAGAAAGACGACGACTGCCACCAACGACAACACAGATACCAACGTTACTACAGATACCTCCGACAAAAAAGACACACAGCTTGACACACCTGGATCTGATCATGTTACAAGTCAAACGACATCGGATAATTCGCTGGATAACTGGAATGCTTTGTCGTATTGGTATTACATGCAATCGTATTACCAGCAGTACTCCACGACCTGTTATATGTATACTTACTATTACTGGCAGCTGGTAGCCTCGCAGAATAACCAATATGGAGCCACGCCGATGGCTGAAAGTCTTCCACAAAGGGAAGGCCCACGGGTGCAAGTTGAACCTGTTAGAAATGAAGGTAATGTCTAGTGCTAGACGTGAAATTACGATGGACAGGTGTTGTTATTTGCATTTGTTGTTGTAGTTTTGACACCTTTATATTACTTCCTCTAGCGTTGACAGTGATAATAAATATGTAATTGTATATAACACTACATGTAGAGCTAGCTACAAATAGTGTCTACCATGGAAGCAAAAATGACAGTACAAAATCCAGGGAAGGAAATGTAAATTAGCAAATCGAATAAAATGGATGGAATGGATTTGTTTTAATTGAGGGAGGGGTAGGTGAGGAGATAGATGGTTTAAACAAAGGAGAGAGGGGTCAGATTGGATGCATGTCAGATAGCTGAATGGAAATGGATGGGTGGTTAGTGTAGATCCAAATCCAAATTCTCCTTTGAAATTAAGAATTCCTGAGAGAGAATTATTTTAGATTTAAGGTGTCCACTTTAGCGAGAGTTGACTAATGCAATGTGATATCAATCTCGTAGGTTGTGATGCGAAAATAAGCTCAATTCAGAAAAGGGTACTTGCAGAGCTCATCGACTTTTTCTTCCTGTATTTCACCAAATTTGTGATGTTTACTATATTTTAGTAAGTACATTTTTTAGTATGTTGTAATATACAGCTGTGTATATTCCGTTGTGTTGTTGTAATATTACTGCTATAAATGCTGCAATATTCTTCCCTTCCTCCATTTCCCTTTCATTTATTTAATACTCCAGTTTCGAGTTGTTAAGCGATGACCGCTGTCCTTGACAAAAGACGCATTTGCTCAGGCTAAGCCTCAATTCAGTGTAAATTATTCACAAATACCGACAAGAACGCGAAAAAGTGTTGACATTCAACAATAGAAACCATTTTTAATTGCACAGATTATTCTCTGGATTGAGGCTAAGCCTGAGCAAACGCGTCTTTTGTCAAGGAGTACAGCAGTGTCTAAACAAACTCGAAACGGGAGTATTCATCCTTTTTTGTTTGTTCTTTCCTTCACTTTATTTCCTTCCTGTTTTCAGTTCTTCTTTTCTTGTCACCTTTTAACTACAGTTGTTGCAAATATTCTACCCTCCCCTTATCATCCTTACTCACATACCATTTCCTCCCTTTCTTCTTTTCTTCCTTTCATTCAATCTTTCATTTTTTCCTTTCTTTTTTTTTTTCCATATTTTGTTCTTTCTTTCTTTTACTTTATTTCCTTTCTGAATTATTATTATTTTTTGATTTTTATTCCATTTACACCATTTTTTTTACAATCATTTTAATACATAGGGTAGAATTTTGCAGATAGTTAGGTGTTGGGATACCTGAAAATAGTTTGTAGACCAATCAAAGTCAGGTACCCAAGTACAATGAAAGGAAATTAGAAATATCTCTGAATTATTAGTAGAGGTAATCATACGGTTTCGAGTTCAATTTGGAAATAATTTGCACGAGTGTGTTTTTCAAAGAGTATCAAAATTGCACGAGCCCGTAGGGCGAGTGCAATTTGAGCTCTTTGAAAAAAACATGAGTGCAAATTATTCCAAATTGAACGAGAAATCATATGATTACCAATTAATAATATTCATGAAAAAAAAAGTAATTTGCACTACAGTGCATATTAAAGGTAATTTGCACTGCAGTGCAAATTACTTTTCAACTGCACTGCTCTAAGCCAATCAGAATCGAGTATTTGTTTCATGTATATTATTATTATTATTATAATTTTGGTCAATCCTTCTTTCCTTACATCCTTTCTTTCATTCTCTTTCTCTCTCTTTGTGCAATTTGCAATGTTTATAAATCCATCCAGTGAATTTCATGATACTGTACATACTTCGTCATCAGCCAATAATAAATTCTTATTTCACCCTGCAGTAACAGCATGGACAGATACACCCAGCTACAGTACTCTCTTATTATCGATGAAAATACCAACCTTAAAGATCTGGAGGAAATACTTATTCAAGCTCTAGTCTATAGATTCATGGTGTTTGCATATGAGGTAAGATTCTTGATGGGTTTCCGATAGTTGTGTAACAGTTTTGTGTGATTTTTTAATACATTATAATTTTCAATTTAGATTTTCTTTCTAGTTGGTGGTTTTTAATAATAAATATAATACTAATAAATGATATATTTTTCTCTATAGATGTTCTTTCTAGTTGGTGGTTTTTAATAATAAATATAATACTAATAAATGATATATTTTTCTCTGTAGATGTTCTTTCTAGTTGGTGGTTTTTATGGAGATTTAGGCGGAGCCACACCTGGGAAGCATCTTGTTGGCTTGTCAGTTCTGGCTGCAGACAGCGTGGAAGTTATTGATAATAATATTTTAGAAGGAGAAAAAGTCAGGATTTTACCAGGAGAAAACCCAGGCTGGTGGAGGTGACATTCATTCATTCATTCATTTGGTCATATATTTATTCGTTTGTTCATTTGTTTGTTCATTTATTCATGCATTTGTTTGTGCATTTGTTTGTTTTTTCATTCATTCATTTCTTCATTCATTTGTTCATTCATTCAATATTCTTCATAAACGTCTTGTTCTAAACAAGAACATTCAAAATGTGATGGCCAAATTTTTTGTCGAAGTGTCAAGGAATTTGGGTAGATAGACTTGGTAAACAAACAGTATCTCCCATGATTCTCTGGGGTCGCACCTTTGTGACTGCAATTTTGATACTCTTTGAAAAACACACTCGTGCAAATTATTTCCAAATTGAACTTGAAACCATATGATTACCTCTACTTATTTTTCAGGGCTGGTGTCAGGGCGCTGGTGAAAAACTTCTCCATGACTTTCTTGTTTCCTGTGTTTTTGACGGTCTTTTTCTTCAACAACAACCGAACGATCTATGACATTATTTCAGGCACCGTTGTGGTGGACAAGAAATCGCAACAGTTAACCCAGCAACGGCCACAACAGTGACAAAATATATCAACACGGCAGGAGACTTTTACAGAAATATAAACGTTCTAATTACTAGATACGGTACTCTGTTTGTGCTAGCCGTACAACATAGAAGACTTGAAGTTAATTCAGAGTACATTACCAGCGTACATGGATATTGAATTTGAAAATGTGTCACTCATTTAGTGATGGAGATGTACTTCTATAATATGCCAATTCCTCATGAAGTGGGCTGAGGAATAAAATTACTTTCCAAGTTAAACTGCTTTTGATTTTCCTTTCATGCTTTATAAATAACTGTCTTTTGACCCAGGCTTTTGGGGTTTTTTTTTTTTCTGTTGTTGTTGTTGTCATTGTTGGTACAATTTGGTGCAAGACTCTTACATAGTAAAGGCCCACGTCCAAGTGCTCCCAACATCTCTAACCCTAAAACCGTAGCAATTCTTAGATATTATTTTGTATGTTTTGTTGATACCACCGATCCTTTATAATTAGACCGTCTCAACAGTCTTTTTTTTTTTTTTTTTTTTTTTTTTTTTTTTTTTTTTGTACATATGATTGTACATGTGATTTGTACATATACTAAAGAGAAAAGTCAGTTGTTGAACTAAAACTTGTAAGATGCAATGATTTTAATGTAAACTGATACCAACGTTCAAACAAATTCATGCATTTTTATTGCTCTATATTCTCTTTATTTACACATGCTAAACATTTGGCTATTTACACTACGAGCGACATGTATACTACATGTACATTTGTGAAAAGCAGCATAATTCATTTCTATGGCAGTTATATAAATTATATACATGTACACTCAATTGCAGAAACGTTGTAGTATACATTTATACAAATATACAAATATCTAATGAGATGCAAAATATTAAACATGCTAAAATACAACTGTTTAAACACAAAATAGTGCTGAAAATTATTGTGTTGTCCTTGCTGGATGCGATACTAATCTAAAATTGATGATTCTGATATATTAGAAGAAAATATGCGATGTTTCGCACTTTGTATCTCATTAGATATCTTGTATCTCATTAGATATTTGTATAAATGTATACTACAACCTTTCTGCAATTGAGTGTATATGTTTGTATATAATTATGTATATATGGTTTATTTCTCTTGTAAATATAACTTTTAGAGCAGATTTCGTATGACTGTGAAAAACTTGCCAGACGTCTGTGCTGTGACAGGATGTTTTAAGATTCCAGACGAATCTGTGTCATGACCGTGCCATATGCCATGGTTTTTCACAGTCATGAAATCTGTCCCACTGTGCAGCACCCAAAATGTACTTGTAACGATACTACAGAACCAAACATATCGACGTCTAGCCATGTCTTTTGTTTATTGACTAATAATGACAGAAGTATGCAAATAAATGAAAGGTCTGCGCAACACTAGTGTGACTTGCGATTAAAATTAAAATTTTCCTTTAAAATTCAAAGATTCTAGAGGAGAATTTAAGATTTCATCAGTGATCACTTTGGGGTCTGTGCAAGAACAGTGGAAGTGACTTGCAAATTCTCCTTAAAATTCTAAGATTTTAGAGGAGAATTTAGGATTTGATCAGTGATCACTTAGTACATTGTTCTTGCATGGCCCATTCAAATTTAAGGCGATCACAATGTTGAGTCTCTGTAAATTAAGAAATATGTGTAAACCCTGCTATTACCCCCAACACAAAATAAACTTTTAGAATACCATACAGCAAATACAAAAAACATTTTCACCAAACTGTCTGTGAGAAGTCCAAAGTGGATCGTGGAAAATATAAATTATTTATTTGTTTTTTTTTTTACACCAAAATGACCAGCTTCATTTAGAACACTCATTCACAGTGTTAGACCTGTTATCACATGGAACAACAAAAGATACTACACAACCATTTCAATACCATTTCCCATACTTCCTAGTGGTCTTGTTGTGTAGGTTTGAGTACTTTTACTGACGTCTATTGTAACAGCTGTACACACGGTTAACTGGTAGCTAGGGACTATGTGGCAAGGTCTTCATGTAGCTGCACAAACTGTCCTGGCATAGAATGACAATAGCCAGGACTGCTGTGTATAAATGTAGCTACACGAAGACCTGGCCGACTTACATGTATTCGACATGCTTATGGAAGTTGAGCTGAGTGACAAATTTTCCCTCGGTATCATTCTGCATCCCATGTACTCCTCATTCTAATAAAACCACATCAAAGGCCGATGCAATACTAACTAAAATAATAATATAATTATCTTTAACCAGGGTGAACCCAGGCTACAGCTAATGCTGATATCAAAGTCCTACGGTTTGAAAAAAATATTGGAAATCTGGAAATTGATTTTTGCTCAGTTGGAACACTAATTTTCTTGGTGTGATGTTTTGTAGTGATATTGAAGATGTTTACTTGATTCTTTTTCAGAATGGAATTCCACGATATGAATGGCAAACTTACAAATTGAATTTGTAGCATGTGTTTTCTTTTATTGTTTTTTCATCTGAGGTTACTTACTCCTTATATAATGTATATAGCCTTCAAGTTATGTAGTTAATAATAGTATTGATGGTGAGTTCATGTACCAGTATTATTGTTGCCTTGATATTGAGAATCTTTCAGTCTTTATCAACATCGAGCCAACTAAACTTCCCATTCTTTTTCTTCTTTTTAATGATTCGATAAGATACATAACCAGGCACAATAACAACACCAGCTCCTATAGCTAAACATCCTGCACTGGCAACCAGACCAGCCACAACGGGTAGAGCAAGGAGCTTCCCGCTCAACACGGCACCACGTACAAGAACTCTTTGCGTGGGATGCTCTGGCTTGTAGTTATACTTACAGCCAAAGACGCTTAACGGGTCGTGATGATCACCTAAAAAATAGAGGCTCCGAAACCTGTTGCCACAACGGTAGCAAAATTCTGTGCGACACCTAAGAGGGAAGAAAAGCAAATGCATGAGAATAGAAATCAATTAATAATAATATTACATTTTGTATCAAATAATACAAATTTGTAAGATTAAATTTGATTAATGCAAGGAAATAATTATTTTGTAGTAATGTATGTATGAACGTTTTATTTCCTCTTTTAAAGGGAGTTCTAAATGCTCTGCAAGCAATTAAGAAAGAATGAATTCAGCAAAGCACAATACCATGACAGGTGAAATTCTTATCTAGACACCTTCTGCTGCCTCCAATCTGCTTTGAATGACAGTAATAACTTCATTACCTTGATTCAATATAACTATTTGCTATTCATTTTTCGCAGTTGGGTCTCGCCGTAAAGCATGCCATACATAATTATATTAATATTTAGACCCTGTACAGTTAGTTCCCTTTGAGAAGATAAAAAACACTCAACAAATGCGCCATCTTTTTATCGAATGTAACACGTAAAGTACGGGAACATTTTGTGAATATATTTACCAAATACAAAAGGAGATGCCTACCCGCAGTTAAAAGGGAATTTTGCCGAGGGTGATGCAAGTGGGATACCCATTCAGTGGGAAAAACAACTTTTTTCTTTACCTGCTGCAAACCATATGATCGCATCCAGCAAATTTTTGTATAAAAATCTGGCATTTAGGACATCTTGTAGCGTTTCTGAAGAATTGGCCTTTATTTTTGGCCCAGATTTTCAAGGATTTGTCCCCCTTGCAGAAGTCCTTACAGTTCAAACCGTAATGCCAGGGCGCTTGACATTCAAAGCACCACACCAAATGACAGTCTCCACAAATTACTTTCGTCCTTTCTGATAATTTCTTTTTCTTTGTAATCGATTTAGCCGTCGTTTTAGTATCAGTGGATTTTGAATCGAGCTCGTCGTCCTGAGCTTTGAAGGTAAAAATCCTGGAACAATTCGGGCAGGTTTTCACGTTAGGGTTTTGCTCAATGTCTACTAGAAATTGTTCGAACTTTGCATGAAGCTCCGGACTTGCAAGCTCTTTGATTTCGTCATTTGGAACAAAACTGTCGCAGTCTTCAAGAGGGCAGACGATTTTTACAATGGCTTGATTGATTTTGGCTTCAATGTGACAGCGAAGGCAGTCTGCACAAAGAAAGCCTTTGCAACAATCGCGAACCATCACAGCGTTGGACGAACTTCCGTGAAGATAGCACACAAAACAAGGAACATTGTAAATCCCAAGAATGCAATCGTAACTCGGCGGCAAAGTACTGAATTCCATATTGGAAAAATCTTGAATGAACTTGAGATAACGTTGAGAAGAAGTGCTTTTTTTTTAACTTGTGAGGTTCGTTCCCAAGTTGCTTCGTACTCGTCTTGGCTCGCTTCTCCGACTTGTTTTTCCTTGTTGTCACTTCTAAGTTCTGCTTAGCTGATCAAGAAGCCTTCCTCTACCAATTCATGGATGACCAATGTCACATATATGTACTTCTACGGGTCAACTATTTATATCAAATACGTCAGTCTGATTTTCCGCATCGACTGCGGTTTTATCACTTTTGCTTTCAAAATGAAATCTGAACGAAAATCCCCCATAAATTCTCAAGATCAGCAGTTTTTTGCTTTAACGTATAGTTCTTATCATCTTCGCATGCGATCTGGTCGACGGAATTACATTTGAATGAGTTTGTCGACAGCTAAATAGAAATCGAATGTTTTGCCTTCGATCGTCTTGTTTTTGTTGTTTTCGAGCTGGCAGCTTGTTTTCTTGCGCGA
Organism: Actinostola sp. cb2023; assembly: GCA_033675265.1. Classification (NCBI taxonomy): domain Eukaryota; kingdom Metazoa; phylum Cnidaria; class Anthozoa; order Actiniaria; family Actinostolidae; genus Actinostola; species Actinostola sp. cb2023. Next base: position 115,681 of record JAUJYZ010000658.1, on the reverse strand, counting down.
AATGGGAAGGTCCGCTGACACGTAGCATCGAGGGCGGCACTGTATATTATGCAAATCAGAATCTTACTTTTTAAAATCATTCAAATATATCTCACCAGCAATTTCATGTTTTTAATTTTTCATTCATTTTCATTTGTTTATTTTATCATACTTTATAACATTTCCCCCTTCCCTCCCCTCCCAAAGAAAATATGGAGGTGTCATAGTGTGTACAACTGTGTATATTTTATTCATATTGAACAAAGTCAGGAGCCCATTACTAGGGGAGGGGAGGGGGACTTTTTGCAGTGATGGATCCAGGGGGAGGGTCAGGGGGTCCGGACCCCCCTGTCATACCTGAGGTTCAATTATTGATTGTTTTATCCTAGAATCTATTTTTGCCACAGGTTATAAGTTTGGACCCCCCTCCCCCTGGAGCCACCCCTATTTTGTACATTTGTTTGTTTAAAATACTGTTGATAAACAAGTGTCAAATATGCAACAGACTTTACTGTGAATATGTGATCCTGTATAACTCATTTGTGTTGTTGTTTTTGTTGTTGCAAAAGATGACCCCACTCAAATCAACATAAACTTGGTTTAATCTCTAATAATGTGAACTGTGGCTGATAAAGTGGCTTATTTTCCCTTCCTTTCTTTCACTTTTTTTTCCTTTTTGCTTGGTACTAATGTACATGTATATGATTATTTTTTCAATAACTGTGTAAAATAAACTGTAATAATTATAAATATTATTAATATATAATCGGCTGCATTACCATAACATTCTAGGCTCATACAACTTTATAAGGGATTTTATGTGAGTTCATAAACAGTGAAAATTAGCAAAACTAGAACTTAATGAAACATTCACATTCTGTCCATAGTATTGAAAGTAAAACTAAAACGGTACAGCAGGCATTCTCGGGAACCCAGGGGTATATTCTGTCCCTCGTTACTCAAAATTACTCTCATTTCTGATTGGTCGATCTAGGAAGGTCGACCAATCAGTATCAAGAATATTCTGGTTTGTGTAGGACAACCGCCATATTGAATTTCTCTGGGAGCGAGTAACGAGCCACAGAATATACCCCTGGGTTCCTGGGGATGTGCAGCAGTGATCCGTCTTAGAGAAGTGTTGACTGTACATGTAATGATGATTTAGTAATACACCAATGACAATATATTCTTCTCAAGACTTTGCTTGTTTTCTATTCTTCCTCATGATTAATCGCTCAAGGTCCGTGTTGGCCTCCAAGACTGCTTTGGTGACATTCTGGATGCATCCTGCAATAGGGCATTTCATGGTTTTGCGTTTTTTGGATGCTATTTCTAAATGCTTTTCAATTGCCTCCTTTTCATAACTGTGGCCACATTTGACATTCTTCACAGGTTTCTTCATCTCAGTGGTAGTTATTGGACATGTGGTGCGTTCGGACGCCTAATGGAAAAAGAAACAAGTTTGTTGTTTAGATAGAGAACTTGGAAAACGGATGGTACCGTGATACTCAAATGACTTCTTTTCTGAACCAATCAAACTCTTTCAATATGGCACAGCCCCAGGGGGGGGGTATTCAGGGGTATCAGTGACGGGGAGGTGCGAATGAGGCCAAACTTTTTAACCCCAAAAAAGTCCATTACACAAAAACAAGAATCGTAACCCACAAAAAGTCCAATTTCTCCGCATAAAATCGAGAACGGTAGGATATTTTTATCAACCCCAAGAAAAGTCCTTGCCAAAATCTTTATATCAAAAAAAGTCCACCAGAAAATTGATAGCCCCAAAAAAGTCCCAAGCCGCAAATTTCAAACCCCAAAAAGGTCTGTGCACCTCCCCGTCACTAATACCCCCCCCCTGCATGGGGCACGGCATCATACCGTAACTTTCCCACTCATACAAAAACGACTCCAATACAAGTAATAATAATGGAAATAATTTTATTCTAAACCGGGCAAAAGTGACTGAGTCCTCTTCATCTCAATAATATGAGATAATCAAAGAAATAACAATGATACTAGAAGTGATAACACTAATGATCATCGACTACCCTCATCATTCAACACAATGATGATGATGATTGTAGTGACTGGTTGTCTTTCCATGAAAATCACTCACTACGTCTTCTCTGAAAAGGACATTAAACCATAGGTCCTGTCTCCTGACCCTAATCTAACCTGTACATGGGGGGGGACGGGGGGGGGGGGGGGGATTAAAGAACCTGTTGAACTCTTCAAAAAGAGTAGGAGATGGTTTACACGGTTCAACAGCCTAAAAAAATAGCGGTTTAACTCCTCATGATTGTAAGCTGCTCGGCTACCATAGGCGCCTTCATATGCAGCCTGAAAAAATCCTCCATTGGTTGTAAAGCACATCGAGACAATGTGAAAATGTGCTATATAAGAACAGCCATTATTATTATTATTATAAACTAGAACAAGAAATTGCACATGGATTGGACTCAAAGTTACCTGAGACATGATCAAGTCTGCATCTTCATCCTCCATTGGATCGTTCCCTTCTCTAGGCATTGGCCTGCCCTCATGGTGTACTTTCCAAATTTTGGACTCAAAATCTTTGACTTTTTTATGGCTGAAAAGGTCAGCTTTTTTGTTGGAAGCCTCTAGGGTTTTCAACTGCTTGTCAAATATGGCTTCAATATCTGGAACTTCATCACTACAAAATAAATATATTGATGTGATGTGGGGTCGCTTTATCGATTAGTAGAAACCTGTACCATTGGCTCTTCAATTTATTTGAGTGCTATAGTAAAAACCTGCATAAAAGAACCCCTGTTTTTCCAAGTCAGGCTGAAATGGTTCTTATATATTGGGTGTCTAGTGAGAAATCAGGCTGAATAGGTTCTTAACAGGTTCTTATAATTTACAGGGCAAAAAAAAAAAAACATTTGTTCCAGATATGGTGTATTTCCTTACAATTTGTTTTAATTAGTGAACTATTGACCCTGAAAGGTCTAATATTCACACTAAACATTAACAACCCAACTGTATAGTAAATATAATATTTCTGAATATTCAGCACCGACTGTACCTGTGTGTTCTGAGCTTTAGTCATTTTTCTCATAAGAACCTGCTTCATTTATCAGGCTGAACTAGTTCTCATATTGGGTGCTTAATTGGCTAAATTTCAGCCTGGAGGTTCTTAATCCGCAGTTTCTTATATGCGGGTTTTTACTGTATAGTAGAACAGAGCTAATCCAACACTTGTCAGTGGTTACAACATGTATGATAATAATCTATAAGCTCTGAGTAAGAACAGCGACAAGTAGACCCTGTGACCAGGGTTGTCCTACCTGGCCAGTCGACTTTGGTGAGCATTTACATGACAGTAAAGTTAAGTGAGACAAAGTTATACTTGACCAAGTGTCCCTACCACCAGGATATAACTCCCACCCATGACAAGTATTGTTCCCAGTCACTCACTTCCGAGCTATTCATCAAGAAATCGGCTCTGTCGTCATGTGCCGGAATGAATCTATTGCTATTGTCAAGTCGTTTGTTTTGAACATTGTTCCATTGTGAACGTTTCTTACAAATGTACAACCAAGGCATTCTGTACATAATATAGTGTAACAACTGGGAATGACTCTGTGCCTAGGATTAAGTGATAGGGTAACCAGGGCAACCCTGCTCTTAGGGGCAAACTTAATATATCCATAAAATCAGGGGCTATGCAATGTCAATGATTATTATATGAAAACACTTACTATAACCCATTGTACACCAAAATCAAAAATACTAACATCATATACACTGAGTAACAGTACATGTACTTAGTAGTAATAGAATCTAGACTCTAGTCGGGAAAATATATAAAAAGACCAAAATTATACTCTTTACACATGTTGATTATGTAAGCTTACTTTGAAGGGTTATTTTGCTTGTTAAATTCAGCCTTGGTCTTTTCCAACGCCGTTAACCACTGTCCTACCTCCTTCTCCATCTCTACATACTGTACCATGTTATCTTTAAGCTCTTTTACTTGTTCGCTGTCTTGCTTTCTCTCCTCTACATCCAACGCCACGTCCAAAGTAGCACTCATTCCATTATCGATGAATTCCTTTGATTTTCTGCAGCTTTGAAGCCGCGTTGTCGACCATGTTAAAATAAACAGGCATTGTGGAACGTTCTCTGGTAGTTAAATCTACTTCAATCAGCGATCAAACAGTTTAAATTGTGAAAATTTAATGGCGAAAGTTCTTTCACTGTGAATGACATAAATGCGCGGGAACATTCTGTCCGTGAGAGACTGGGTAAATCTGAAGGGAGGGGAGGGAAGGGAATCAGTTGAATAACACAGGGATCCCAACGTGTCCTGCAAGAGATTGCATTCATTACTTCATTCATAATCCATGCATCTTCTCTCGATTTAAAAGGAATTCTGAGCACCAAGGACTCAGAGACCACAGTCTTAAAGGACAGCGTCGTGATTTCAACAATTACACATGCGCGCACACCTTGAAATTGATAAGTGGATTTTTTTGCATATTTTCATTATATTTGCGTTTCGCTAGTAATGTCCTTCTTCCTTTCTAAAAAGAATGACTTCAATTCTCAAATTGTTTACTGTGAGTTTAAAATAATTTCGTCGAGACAACCACTTTTTAGAAGGTAGTTCACCTAAATCACGTTTTTCTCCCAAGTTTCTCCCACCAAAAATGTGATATTTTATTTGTTCTACTGAAAATGGATGGGTGAATTGAAAAAAAAATTTCGCGTTTATTCCTTTGAAAAGATAAAAACTACGTCATAGCGTTTCCATGACAACTGGTAACCATAGCAACACATAACAAAATGACAAAACATGAAAATATAAGTTAGTACTTGTTATATTTCCATATAAGAGTACGAGATATAATTTAACTTAGCAATAGCTTTATCGGCTTTCAACTAGATGAAACTATTCAGTTTGAATCTAATCTCATTCTCAGTAGATTGTTTCTACCATCGGTTAAGGAGTAGTAACTCGGTTGGCCTTGCGGGACTATACCTAAGTTATTCATCGGCAAATTCGAAAAATGAACTGCAGTCATTTGATTGGTTGAAATGGGAGAAACTTTTGAATGATGACGCACGAGGGTCTCCACCTTGTATGTCCAGCACCCATCTCTTTCCCCTTCGTCTACATATTTCACCTCGTAGTTTGAAACTCCGTCGTCTCGCAAAGAGTTCCCAATGGATTTACCTACTAATCACGAACCGTCGTTGTTGGAACTAGCAAAATTCTACGCAGAGAGAAACAAGAGGATTTTTGGTGATGTCAGGAGCCGAATTAGGGAAGAGAACCAGAATCGTGAGATGTTCGCACCGCGAAGAAGAAACAGCACATCCTCTAGAAACCCATGTTCTTCATCGACGTCGACGAAGGAGGCGACAAAAACGAACACGCGTCCACAGCCACTGCTCAGCGTCAAGCTGCCACCCATCACTAGTTCTAGTGGAATGAAGTCACCAAGGCTGGTTGTTAAGAAATCCAAGCAATCAAATGAATATCCATGCTGTGAAACAGATTGTGGCATAACCGCCAAAGAGAAAGACGTCCATGGTACTAAGAGCAGAATAGCGGCACGGGAAGAAATGACAGTCGAGGAGAAGGCAAAGGGTAGAATGAGTGGCGTCCACAAGGAAAAAGAAACTGTAAAAATCAGTGAGAATAATACAGTGGCCGAGAAACCGGTCGAGGGTATTGCAAGTACTAGAGACCATGAAAAATGGAAAGAAGAGAAGTTGTCCCTGCATGGTCAGTCATCAGACGATTTCAAGCAAGAAAGAACACAAGCCAGCGTCTTGGAGAAGCGATTTGGTCAGAGAGAAAGGAAGGGCGCAGATGGTGCCGAGAGGAGATTGGCACGAGAGGAGAAGCAGGGAAACTGACGAAAACCATGTTTACGCCCTCACCATTCCTGGGAGAGTGGACTCCTACGAGGGCGCTGTTCATTCTAATTCATCAGACGATTCATTGTGAAACTGAGCCAGAACACAAGCCCGTGTAACGACATGGTACGATTGAAAAGAAGGGATAGCGGTAAACATAGTTTTAAAATATATTTCAGTTACTATGTAGTAAACGAGTAAATTGGCTTACAACATTCTACACAATTGTATTTCAAGGTAAAAATATGAAAATCATTATAAAATAAAAATCAAATCAAATATTATATACTGATATATCAATGTTTGCTAATATATATTGTAGTATACAGCCCTTTGCACATGCTCGAGAATCCAGCGGTGCTCTTCGGCGCGGGCTCGGATGAAACGTCGCCCGTTTCATCATCCGAGCCCGCGCCGAAGAGCACCGCTGGATTCTCGAGTATGCCCTTTGCAAAACTTTATGTCATCATCCAAACATGTCAACATATCGGATCGAATATCGAAAATCCCTTTGACGCCAGCAAAGTTTGTAGAAATATTTAGTATAATGTTTGTTTTAGTCATACGTTTGTTGTTTGTAAGTTTTGCTTAATACATGTTTATGTTGATATGTTTGGATATGACATAATTTTTGCGGCAAAGGGCTGTATATCGCTATATTGGTTTTGTAAACAGATTTTTCGAGACGTGTGTCTCTTCGTCATGCCCAGTGCAATAATAATAATAATAATAATAATAATAATAATAATAATAATAATAATAATAATAATAATAATAATAATAATAATAATAATAATAATAATAATAATAATAATAATAATAATAATAATAATAATAATAATCAATATTAATAATAATCAATATTTCACGAGGGTAGCACGTGACAGTGTAGTCCCGATAAGAAACACAGGCAACCCAACCATTTTTTTCTGATGTTAATTGTAATAAATAAAAATATGTTTGGCGGATGCGTACGTCGTTTTCGATGGGTTTTCGATGGGTTTCCTGTGGCATACGTCGTTTTCGATGGGTTTCCTGTGGTAGAATTTTCGATGGGTTTCCTGTGGTATACGTCGTTTTCGATGGGTTTCCTATGGTATACGTCGTTTTCGATGGGTTTCCTGTGGTAGAGTTTTCGATGGGTTTCCTGTGGTATACGTCGTTTTCGATGGGTTTCCTGTGGTATACGTCGTTTTCGATGGGTTTCCTATGGTATACGTCGTTTTCGATGGGTTTCCTGTGGTAGAGTTTTCGATGGGTTTCCTGTGGTATACGTCGTTTTCGATGGGTTTCCTGTGGTAGAGTTTTCGATGGGTTTCCTGTGGTAGAGTTTATCTAGGTTTCACTCCCAGTTGTTCTTTTGCATAACTCTGCCCCTCGATGTGATGTTGTTACTTAATTACTCGGTTGTTCCCTCAAAAGCTGTCTCGTTAGAGTCCCCCACGCGTAGTTCAAACTCTTCGAACACTGATATTACTGTTTACTTCATTGGCCAATTTCATCGGCCATGTCATCCACATAGAGACTTTTCTTTATTTCCTGTAATGACTTTGACGGACACTGGACCGCAAATCGAGGTCGTGTTGTTGGAGGGTTCCAGCCCTCAGGGGTGGGGAGGGGGGGGGGGGGGGGGGGGGGGGGGGGGGGGGGGGCTTTATTTGACCCCTAAAAGATACCATTCTAAAACGGACAGACAAGTAAGAGCTGTAGTTACTTTAATGACACCACCGACATAGTATGACGGCGTTTTTTACGTCCTTTCTTCGCGTATAAACCCCAAAATCAGGATATCCTAAATGATACCTTGATGGCTATTAAAGTACTGGCGTTCCTAAGTGATGCCAACAACCGTGATTTACACCCCTAAAAGAGACGATGACGATCATCCCCGTTGAGAGGATTTCCCCTCAACTGCTTCTTGAATTATTCAAAAATCGAGGGTTTTTTCTGGCATCAGGAAGACTGGGACCACGCGGACAACACACACACAACAGGTAACCCGTACACAGAAAGTACATATCCATGACGTCACAAATCATCTCGAGATACATCAAGATACATCAGGGGGGGGGGGGGGGGGGTGGGGTGAATTGTATACTTATATTGTTTAGATACCGTAAATCTACTATTAAGCGCCCCCTCTCAAATAAGCGCCTCCCCTCTATTAAGCGCCCCCCTTTGGAGCCGTTTTGTACTAAGCGCCCCCCTCAAATAAGCGGCCCCATCGAGGCCCCATCATCTTTGTTGGAACATGTGTCACCATAGTAGGCAGGAAATCTAAAACATATTTCATTGCTGCATTTGCCATACAACTGCTGTCTGATTCAATTGCTTCTACTAAAATCTTAATTGGCTTCTCTTTTTTGGCAGGCATTCAATTTCCTCCAGCACTAAATCATCAATTTCAATTTGTCTAGAACCAGGAAGAGCTCTTGGTGCAACTTTTCAGTGCCAAATACTTTGTTTTGCATTTTGAAACCTTGCCTACTTCCTTTTATTTGCTTTGCTTTTATTTTGTTTTCGCTTTCTTGATTTTGATGTCTTGTCTTTTTTTATTAGTTTGGCAGTAAATTCAGAAACCTCTTTCTCCATGCTGTTAATTAGCTTTTCAATAGTATTTTTTATCATACTGGTGATGAACACCAAGATAAAGATGTCTGTCTACCTGTCCATTTAACTCATTTTTCAGCTCATTCATGTCAGCTGTCAGTTTATTAAGTTTCTCCCGGTGGTGCCAGAATTCTCATATCACTAGGTTTTGGATTGTACCGGACTATTAAATAACTTTCCGCAAGCAGAACTAGCTATATTGTCTCCCTTGAGAAAATTAAACTTTTTCTGTATCTGTCCTATTTTAAATGTTTTTTCATATTGTCTTGCCAGTTCTTCCATAAAAAGCCTTCTGAATACCCCCATCTGAGCTTGAATATGGTCGAACAGCTTTGTAGAACTTAGGTAAAAGTTCCATGTAGCTAGAGGCTTTTGACCTCTCTCCTTTGGGAAACGGGATATAACCTATGCTTTTCTTTTTCCATGGTTCACAGCCAATGGGTCAAAAATGGGCGAGGAAAAAGCAAATCATGTCTGGGGGAGGGCCATCAATTTCATACTTCATTATAGGGGGAGGGCTGGAAGTTATCTGATCATGATTATGCAACCTCAAGTCGTCCTAAGTACGTACTGCAGACGAACCTCGACGATTCGGAGATCTTTTTATCTATGCTCACTGACACACGGGTCACTGTCACAATGCCCGAGTATACGCTCATTGAGCGTCTTGTTGAATCTATTTTTAGCTCAGCAAATCTATTTTAAGAACGCACCTGATTGGTTCCCTCGTTATTACGTCACTGCCAGGATCGGAAAAACTTCGGGAAGCAAATGAAAATAATGGCGGCCATTGAGAAGCAAAGTTTATCCTAGTACAAACTCAAGTAAGTAGAAGCCCGCCTAACGGATCGCCAGTTAGTTATTATTACTGTTATTACACTATTATTATTATTATTATTATTATTATTATTATTATTATTATTATTATTATTATTATTATTATTATTATTATTATTATTATTATTATTATTATTATTATTATTATTATTATTATTATTATTATTTTTTTTTTTATTATTATTATTTTTAAAAGTTCAGCGATAACATATTTTATGTTATCGCTGAACTCAGGAGCCTGCTGAACTTTATATTAAATGTATCAACAACAATTTTCTTATCCATTATTATTATTATTATTATTATTATCGACGTTTTTCATAAATATAGCTGTATACTTTGGCAATAATAATAGAAAACGCATATGACGTTGTCTCACATTAGTGCTTTGTACAATCAGACACAAATGATAATTGCTGCGAGCCGACAGGCGAGCAGCGAAACTAATCTTGACGGAGTTCCTGTGTTGATGTGTCCGCGTGGGGCCTGGGCTCTTATAACCAGTTTCCAATACAATTTTGCATTGTTTTCGTTCGATCACGATGATTTTGTGTCTGCAGTATTTTGTACTACGGCGGCCGAGAGCAGTCACTCAAAGTCGAAATGCCGTTCACGCTAACGACAAACTGACGATGGCGTCTTGGCGGCGTTCGCTTCCTAGCTACCTGTCCTCCTCTTATGAGTGGCAAGGGAAAACTCAGCTAAACCTTAACGAAATTCGCTGTAACTCAGCAGGAGGATAACCAAGTACTATAAAGAAGACACCATGTAAGTCTTATTGGATTTTAATAAGATTCAACGATTTTATTCCATGTTTCGTTTAGTCACATATATCTCTAGTAAATAGCCACAAACAGTGAGCTTGGGCTACCTGTGCTTTGACTTTGACTCACTTTCGCTTTATCGACTTTGCCTTTACTCACTTTCGCTTTATCGACTTTGCCTTTACTCACTTTCGCTTTATCGACTTTGCCTTTACTCACTTTCGCTTTATCGACTTTGCCTTTACTCACTTTCGCTTTATCGACTTTGCCTTTACTCACTTTCGCTTTATCGACTTTGCCTTTACTCACTTTCGCTTTGCTCACTTTGCCTTCACCGGCCGAGAACGGTCAATCAATCATCAATGGAATAAAATCTAAGAGGCGTTGCTAGTTTCACCACAGGTAACCCAAATAACTATTAGAGAGACTAAGAACGTCAACGTTTATAGTTAATGTGGCCAACGAACATGGTAAGAATATGTTTATGTATGATCTGTTCGTTTATTAAATAATATTACAAATTCTTCTCTGTAATAATACTGGATTTTTGTATGACATGACATAAAAGAAATAAAGACCTGACAAATAAATTTCTAATATTAAGAATAAATAAAATCATAAATAAATATATGCAAACATCAATAAAATTGTAATTCAGATTAATCTTACGACCAAACAAGGTTCATATTTTTCTTCAGATATTTTCTGATTACTGACAGATTTATTCAGTGACAAACGAGCCGTCCTCCACAAAGTTCTTTATTTCTGAAAGATGTCATGTCATACAAAAATCCAGTATTATTATAGAGAAGAATTTGTAATATTATTTAATAAACGGACAGATCATATATAAACATATTCTTACCATCTTCGTTGGCCATATTGACGTTCTTAGTCTCTCTAATAGTTATTTGGGTTACCTGTGGTGAAACTAGTAACGCCTGGTAGATTGACCGTTCTCGGCCGGTGAAGGCAAAGTGAGCAAAGCGAAAGTGAGTAAAGGCAAAGTGGCTGAAGCGAAAGTGAGTAAAGGCAAAGTCGATAAAGCGAAAGTGAGTAAAGGCAAAGTCGATAAAGCGAAAGTGAGTAAAGGCAAAGTCGATAAAGCGAAAGTGAGTAAAGGCAAAGTCGATAAAGCGAAAGTGAGTAAAGGCAAAGTCGATAAAGCGAAAGTGAGTACTAAGGCAAAGTCCGATCGATAAGCAAAGGCAAAGAGGCAAAAGCGAGTCAACTCAAAGGTGAGTCAAAGTCAAAGTCGATAAAGCGAAAATTCGCAAAAGAAGAACTCGTCAGTTTGTCTTTAGCGTGAACGGCATTTCGACTTTGAGTGACTGCTCTCGGCCGCCGTAGTTACGTACGCGTGTACGGGGGATGAGCATATGGGTATTTTGTCTGCGCATGCGCCAACACAGCATTGACAGTGACGTCTGAACCATTTTCCAGCTCGATTGCTCATTTTAAGGATATTTTGTAGGAGATCTACGCGTTTCTAAAGGTTAAACGTCATGAAAATTTACTCATTTTTAAAGACGATAAACACTTCTTCCCCTGGGTATATCTTTGGCCGCTGTTATTTCTTTTGATGACGAGATATTTTACATTGAAATGCGACTGTGGTGTTTGGAGTCGGATGTTCAGCGTTAATTATTTCTACAATCAAGTATTCTACAGCACTGGATTAACGCTTGGTAATTGTGATGAAAGTAAACTTTTAGAATTTTAATGAAATGGTCTTTCAGGTGTACGCGATTTCGAGCTATGGCCCGGTGAATATGTAGAGGTGTTCAATTTAGGTCGAACTTTAACGAGATATTTCTTGAAATTTTTACCGACCCCCAAGTTGGAGAGAATTACCACAGCATTCATTCCTTTATATAATTCAGTTCAGTTTTTATAGAGAATGGGGCTTCAAAAAATGCTTAGCTGTCAGATTTAATAGATTCTTCTCACCCTATACTCGGTGGAATGGCGGAATTGATGTTTTGTATTACTTCTCGAAGCCATGGTTCTATCATATCTTCGTCTATTTCCTTATTCTAAGTCTTTGAAAGTATAAATGAGAGAACAGACTTTGCAGAAAAATTAGTTGTTAAGAAAATTAAAACTTGTTTCTACTGTTTTGCATTGCAATATTTTTGCTTACCATTTACGGGACAAGCGACGAGCAGAAATGTGGACTCCAAGCATTCAAGTCAAATTATCTTTCGATTTCTACCGACCCCCAAGCTGCTTAATGTTACGGAGGCGAAGATTATTCAATAGTCATTCCATTCATCACAATAAATGACTTTCAAAAAATGCGTAGCTCTTGCTATGAATGTTCAAAGTGCATGTATACGGCGAAGACGGCAGCCATTGTCAGTTTAGCTCGTCATGTCTGGACCTCCCTCACCTTGCAATATGCAACTCATAAGGCATCGTAAATACTAGTTATGACAACTGCAGCATGCCTTCAGCATTGATAAAATAGAATCCATCATTTTAGAGTTGCATATGTTCATATAGGCAAGTTAATAAATATATATATGAGATAGAACTTCGCCATCTTGTTTGTTATTCCTGTTATTTAAATTAGCGCGGGATAGCGCGGGATATATGCGCGTGTCAGAGGGTCTTTGTGTTTATGTTGGTATTTCACGCATGCGCAGACAAAATGCCCATATGCTCGGGGGATGATGAAAGTTTGCCGTGATAATGGTGCTAGAACTGATATTGATAGATAGATAGATAGATAGATATATTTTTATTTCCCAGTTTTTCTTAATACATGTTATATATATAATACATATTTAACAATGGGAGGAGGACTAAAGAAACCCTTACGGGCTTTTACAAGGTAGTCCCTCTTGCAAACTTAAATTTATTTACATTTTTTATTTAGGTATAAGAAATGGTAGCTGGGTAATTATAAGCAGTACAGATATATAATGATTACTAGCTTTCAGTAAAACATATTATTAAGACAATAATAGAGTAAAATTATAATGAAAAATCAAATAATGGATATATTGGTTATTAGTCGGGCTTCCTGTGGAAGACCCGACTCTAAAAATGAGAAGCGTTCGTCGTCGTCGACGTCGTTGACCTCAGAAAGCATACTGGGTTCTACAGCGCATGCGCCCTGTGCCGGCCGCTAAGATAATCACCGAAGGCTCTAACAACATGATTTATCAATACGAGACTGGTCGAGTCTGAATAAACCTTGTTGGAGGATGTTTATGTCGTCTTGTTTTCAAAATAACCACAATAATTCATAGAGATATGGATTTATCAATCCAGTACTAGTACTGCAAAGGGTTTAGAGATCTTCAGAACTTAGAACGAAGTGAGTTGATACACGCAGCCGGCGGTGAAGAGAACAGTTGTAAGGTTTTCAGCCGACCGATAACCGTCGAGGTAAACCCATATTTACACTTCATCCAAACATTGTTTAATCACTCTGCGATGTCTAGTTTATGTATACGGTATTTGCACGGACAACAGGTCACGTAGAGTCAGTATTTTGGGTAATATTTGTATTTTCCGTATCGCTTATAAGCTCTCAGAAGCAGAGAAGCTCTGTTATTTATGGGGATCCATCCCCGCCAAAATTCAAACATTTAATTCAAGCATTTAATTCTTCAATTCAAACATTCAATTCTTTAATTCAAATACTCAATCCTTCGATTAAACCGGTCCATCCTTCATTCAAACATCCAATCCTTCCATTCAAACATCCAATCCTTCATTCAAACAATCAATCCTTCCATTCAAACATTCAATCCTTCCATTCAAACATCCAATCCTTCCATTCAAACATCCAATCCTTCCATTCAAACATCCAATCCTTCCATTCAAACATCCAATCCTTCCATTCAAACATCCAATCCTTCCATTCAAACATCCAATCCTTCCATTCAAACATTCAATCCTTCCATTCAAACATCATTCAAACATCCAATCCTTCCATTCAAACATCCAATCCTTCCATTCAAACATTCAATCCTTCCAAACATTCAATCCTTCATTCAAACATCAATCCTTCCATTCAAACATTCAATCCTTCCATTCAAACATTCAATCCTTCCATTCAAACATCCAATCCTTCCATTCAAACATTCAATCCTTCATTCAAACAATCAATCCTTCCATTCAAACATTCAATCCTTCCATTCAAACATTCAATCCTTCCATTCAAACAATCAATCCTTCCATTCAAACATTCAATCCTTCCATTCAAACATCCAATCCTTCCATTCAAACATCCAATCCTTCCATTCAAACATTCAATCATTCGTCGCTTTCAATCGTTCGTTCAAACAATCAATTTGGACATTCGTTGCTTTGATCGTTCGTCGCTTTGATCGTTCGTCGCTTTGATCGTTCGTCGCTTTGATCGTTCGTCGCTTTGATCGTTCGTCGCTTTGATCGTTCGTCGCTTTGATCGTTCGTCGCTTTGATCGTTCGTCGCTTTGATCGTTCGTCGCTTTGATCGTTCGTCGCTTTGATCGTTCGTCGCTTTGATCGCTCGTCGCTTTGATCGTTCGTCGATTTGATCGTTCGTCGAAAACTGGCACTAGTACGGCCAAATTATTTACGCCGGAGCCTGGACCGGGTGAAATATGATCACAGTTACAGATTTCACACAACAGTTGTGTGAAATTGTTTAGTTTTCTTTTTAAAACATGGAACATGTGAAATGACGACAGATTATGTCTTATCGGTTATCCACGACACAAAAGAGAGAATCGATCAAATACATGACTCAGGAGATTTCTAGTTTGGTTCTTCGTCTTGAATACCTGAACCGAACAATCGCGAACAGAGGTGAGCTTCCCGATAGCATTTTGTATCCACCATTGGGCAAGTTATTGCTCTTTTAAGTGATTTAGATCATCGTCTAAGTACAGACCGGGGTACAGAACGCAATGTTGCTGAGAGAGTGCTTACCGGTGGTCGGGGAAGGCCCTCTTTTTTGATAAAAGAGGAACAACTGTCGTTCCTCATAGACACTGCATTCACTGTCCCACAGATGAACCAAATGTTAGGTGTGTCAACCAGGACAGTGGAGAGAAGGATGTCTGCATTTGGTATTAGTATTTCAGGTAAGAAAATGTAAAAAAGTTATTACGACAAGATATTAAAGTTATTAATAAAAATAAATAGATTGTTAATTTCTGGAAATTTATCTTGCATGAGAGTGAGGCTAAGAAGTAAGTTTACATGTACACACACTAACTGTACAATTCCCAACCCATATTTGCAAACATTACTGTATACATTTCGCAAGATCACTGAGTAGTGTAATATTTATGTTGTTTTTATTTATATTCGTCAGTCATTGTGGTGTATATTGTCATCAGTGGAACCCCAATATACTACAATGTATAGTAATAATGTCAGTGCCGCATTGCCAGTTGTAAGCACTTGTGTGTGCGAACATACTGAAAGTACAATGTACCTAGCTACACCCCTAAACTAACATGTATATAATGAACATATATCATCTCTATTGATCTGTCATTTCAGTCATGTGATTATTACATTTTGGCTTTTTGATTGTGTTCATTATAATAGGGATTTCTATACAAGGGTTCTATTTCATTCACTTTATCAGGGTTCCATTATCCCTCGACTCTGCAAATAACCCTTCAGCAATCTTAAACCAACGCCTGGGTGATGCTGTTGAATGGTTTTTACTATAGTATCGACTTCTGCATCACTGATGTCACTGTATTTCCCTGTGGTTGGATTTTGAAGATTTAAATAAGTTTGTTTTGGATTCATAGAATTTACAGTGGGACATCGTATTATAGAGCCAGTAACAAAGCCTCTGGAACCAGGGTACATGTTCCATGTTTTAAAAAGAAAACTAAACAATTTCACACAACTGTTGTGTGAAATCTGTAACTGTGATCATATTTCACCCGGTCCAGGTTCCGGCGTAAATAATTTGGCCGTACTAGTGCCAGTTTTCGACGAACGATCAAATCGACGAACGATCAAATCGACGAGCGATCAAAGCGACGAACGATCAAAGCGACGAATGATCAAAGCGACGAACGATCAAAGCAACGAATGTCCAAAGCGACGAACGATCAAAGCGACGAATGGAATGTCTGAATGGAAGGATTGAATGTTTGAATGGAAGGATTGAATGTTTGAATGGAAGGATTGAATGTTTGAATGGAAGGATTGAATGTTTGAATGGAAGGATTGATTGTTTGAATGAAGGATTGGATGTTTGAATGGAAGGATTGGATGTTTGAATGAAAGGATTGAATGTTTGAATGGAAGGATTGAATGTTTGAATGGAAGGATTGAATGTTTGAATGGAAGGATTGAATGTTTGAATGGAAGGATTGATGTGTTTGAATGAAGGATTGGATGTTTGAATGGAAGGATTGGATGTTTGAATGGAAGGATTGAATGTTTGAATGGAAGGATTGGATGTTTGAATGGAAGGATTGGATGTTTGAATGGAAGGATTGGATGTTTGAATGGAAGGATTGGATGTTTGAATGGAAGGATTGGATGTTTGAATGGAAGGATTGAATGTTTGAATGGAAGGATTGAATGTTTGAATGGAAGGATTGATTGTTTGAATGAAGGATTGGATGTTTGAATGGAAGGATTGGATGTTTGAATGAAGGATTGAATGTTTGAATGGAAGGATTGGATGTTTGAATGGAAGGATTGAATTGAATGGAAGGATTGAATGTTTGAATGGAAGGATTGAATGTTTGAATGGAAGGATTGAATGTTTGAATGGAAGGATTGATTGTTTGAATGAAGGATTGATGTTTGAATGGAGGATTGGATGTTTGAATGGAAGGATTGATGTTTGAATGGAAGGATTGGATGTTTGAATGGAAGGATTGGATGTTTTGAATGGAAGGATTGAATGTTTGAATGGAAGGATTGGATGTTTGAATGAAGGATTGGATGTTTGAATGGAAGGATTGAATGTTTGAATGGAAGGATTGATTGTTTGAATGAAAGGATTGGATGTTTGAATGAAGGATTGGATGTTTGAATGGAAGGATTGGATGTTTGAATGGAAGGATTGAATGTTTGAATGGAAGGATTGAATGTTTGAATGGAAGGATTGATTGTTTGAATGAAGGATTGAATGTTTGAATGGAAGGATTGAATGTTTGAATGGAAGGATTGAATGTTTGAATGGAAGGATTGAATGTTTGAATGGAAGGATTGATTGTTTGAATGGAAGGATTGGATGTTTGAATGGAAGGATTGGATGTTTGAATGAAGGATTGAATGTTTGAATGGAAGGATTGAATTGAATGGAAGGATTGAATGTTTGAATGGAAGGATTGAATGTTTGAATGGAAGGATTGGATGTTTGAATGAAGGATTGAATGTTTGAATGGAAGGATTGGATGTTTGAATGGAAGGATTGGATGTTTGAATGGAAGGATTGGATGTTTGAATGGAAGGATTGAATGTTTGAATGGAAGGATTGAATGTTTGAATGGAAGGATTGAATGTTTGAATGGAAGGATTGGATGTTTGAATGGAAGGATTGGATGTTTGAATGGAAGGATTGGATGTTTGAATGGAAGGATTGGATGTTTGAATGAAGGATTGAATGTTTGAATGGATTGGATGTTTGAATGAAGGATTGAATGTTTGAATGAAAGGATTGAATGTTTGAATGGAAGGATTGGATGTTTGAATGGAAGGATTGGATGTTTGAATGGAAGGATTGGATGTTTGAATGGAAGGATTGAATGTTTGAATGGAAGGATTGATTGTTTGAATGGAAGGATTGGATGTTTGAATGGAAGGATTGGATGTTTGAATGAAGGATGGACCGGTTTAATCGAAGGATTGAGTATTTGAATTAAAGAATTGAATGTTTGAATTGAAGAATTAAATGCTTGAATTAAATGTTTGAATTTTGGCGTTATTGTACTGTATTTGCTTCTGATGACCTTTAGTAATCCGAACCCCGACATCTGGTTTTATTTATGACGTCAGCGAAAGCTCCCGACTACCTACCTTTAGGTCGCTGACGTCATAAATAAAACCAGATGTCGGGGTTCGGATTACTGTTGTGTTCGGATATCGGGTCATCAGAAACAAATACACATAAGCGATACGGAAAATACAAATATTACCCAAAATACTGACTCTACGTGACCTGTTGCCCGTGACCAAACACTGTTTTAGTCGCACTATAAGATATCTATATTTAGTTCAAATAGGTTACATTTCATTTAGAAGCCCGACTTCACGCTAGAAGAGCGTCTAGTCTATATATAGATGATACTGTCTATGATATTGTTTACTGGATATGATATATAGCTAATTGCATAATCGTTGTCGGGTTGAAAATCATAAATCATAGAAGCTGAGACCGCAAGGATGGATGGGAAATCAGTTCATGACCTGCATTACATACAGATCGATCATTTGACGGTGTTATTTGAGAGTTTTAATTTCCCAGAATTCCTTTCGGTCATAGCTTTCATGATTTTCCACCCGACAACGATTATGCAATTAGCTATATAATAATATAGACACAATTTGTTATTTAGATAAGAAATAATGTTCCATAAATTGATTATTTTGTTTCTTGTCGAGTAGATACTATAATTGGTTCTATTAAATGTTTTGTGTAGATTATTAGATATCCTAGTATTGTGATGATGTATGTGAGTATTCTCTATACAGAAATCTTTAAAGTAACCTGGTAGCGTATTATTTGTTAGGGCAAAAGTAAAGGTACTTATGAGAAGATCATTAATTTGATGGATGTTTAGTAGATTTAGTTTTTTTTAAAGTGGAAGAGAAGGAGCCGTATATGAGGAAAACGTTATGATTCTTAATTATTTTTTTTTGTAAGTTTAAATATCTTGTCAAGTCTTGTAGGGTAATTGTTTGCCCAAACTATGTTACTGTAATGAAGATATGGATAAATTAGGGTATTATATAGTAATTTCAAAATGGATTGATTAATATAGTAGCGAGTTCTACAAAGAAACCAGACATTTTAATGATTTTCTTTGCAATAAAGTCAATATGATTTTTCCATGTTAAATGCTGGTCAATAATTATTCCTAAAAATTTGGTATGTTCAACTTTCACTTAGCCTCCTAAAGCAGACCCGTGTCCAGGCTTCAGTTTTACTTCGCTGGCCACTGGGTCTCAGTTGAACCATACATTCCTTTCCAATTGTTATACGCCCATTGAACTAGCCAATGAAATCACTCGTATTATCAGTGCCAAAACAGTTCCCACACTTTGAGTTATTTTTAGAGATATCGTGTTGCAAAGCTCTAGCTTGTTTTTAAAAATTCATAATCTGATCAATGATGTTTAAACCCGGTTAAATGACCACAGATAATGATAATACTACAAAGAAAATCATCAACGAGGACTTGTGCTTTATTTGTGCCAAAAGTGAGTCAAAGGAGAGGAAAACCCGGAAATATTCGGACGAACGAAAGTTAATTTACTGGCACTCTTGTCCCGTACTTTGGATATCAACATACAAGAATATTTTGAATACGGTAATCTTTGTCTGTCTGCAGAATACGGAATATACCAGTAACTCTTTTGTCTAGATCTGCAGAAGTTGCTTTGACTAAAGTGAATAAATGAATCGCTCGGAGAATCGTGCTGAAAACACTCTTCAAACTCCAGTACGAACTGTCAGTTCACGTGATGTTTGTTCAAGTCCATAGATCAGTTTCAATGCTTTAAGATATATCAGTAAAGACTTTCCATTCTCGTACCCAGAGCCAGCTCGTCATTTGTTGACGAAATTTTAGCGAATTTCATTGGCTGATGAAAACAATCCTTTTGTTCAAATCAACAAAGATTCAAACTTGCTCGGATCGATTGACTTTTGCTGGCTGGAGAGTATTCAACTGTTGAATTTTGAAAAACATCATAAATTATAAAAGTAAAGTCGCTAGCTTACTCGCTTTGAGTATTCAAAGGAATAAAACAAGAGAAACAACTCTTCAAACTCCAGTACGAACTGTCAGTTCACGTGATGTTTGTTCGTTGTTAGGAAGTCCATAGAGTAAATACAAAGTCTCTTCCACAGTACCCGCTCTCAGCGGATTTAATGAGAGGTTCGTCAAAATGATTGGCTAATCCACTGCGAAAGGAATGGGCTCTGGGTATGGTTCAACTGAGCAGATAGACTCTTCCACAGTCCCCACTCGGCCGTTGCACTCTCGCGCATAGGGACATTCTCGTACCCAGAGCCCGCTCGTCATTTGGTTTGTCGCTGGCTCTGGGAAACCCTGTTGCTCGGTCGTCAAATTTTGACGACCAAGTCGTCAGAGCGCATGCTCATACTAAAGACCGCTGAGAGCGGGTACTGTGGAAGAGTCTACTGGCTACGTAGTATTTACGTTGGTTTGAATATTCAAACTAACAAGTACACAAGTTTGTACATTTATCTTCGTGTAGCCGTTTAAAATCCCTTCGACGTTCATCACCGGTTCTTCTCTGGCTCTGTTGCGGTAAAGGCTGGACGATAAATACATGTTCTAATATAATCTTGCATGTGAACCTTCCTGTCTTCCGCTTTGTTTAAATTGTTTCTCTTGAATTATAAAAATATTCCTTTGAATACTCAAAGCGAGTACGATCGATTGTGTCTGTAGCCGTTACTTTACTTTTATAATTTATGTATTGTTAGATCTCCCTTTACGAATTCAGATCAATTTATGTCTACACAGTCACTCTCTCATTTCCATAGCTTTATAATTCAATAACGGAATACCATTGTATGAAAATACAACCGTCGCTGTCATCCTTGCAAGTTTGAATCTTTGTTGATCTCATGAACCAATCAAATACGATCAGTCATTGTTGATTTCATCAGCCAATGAAATTCGCTAAAATTTCAGGGATTCCCAGAGCCAGCGACAAACCAAATGACGAGCGGGCTCTGGGTACGAGAATGCGCATAGGGACTGTAATGGTACAATGCCGAAAGGGATTCTGGGTCCAAGAATCTTGGACCCATGATGCCTTGCGAAACGAAAAACAGGGATCCCAACGACGATCAACACGGTTGAGGTTTCCACAGGCAGCCCAAAACAGACATGCATTTATTACGGTATGAGACATCAACACGACATATCAAACTTATGTTATACAAAAGGTCATTGTTTCACATATGCAGATGAGGCGAGTCTTGTTTAGGCGAAAAACAGCATGATTTTGATACATTTTTGCTTTTTACTGCATTGTTAAAATACAAATCAAAAACCTACCAACGGAATATAAAAGACGAATATGTAAGGAATGAATAAGCTGGCAATTCAAGCACAAATAAAGAGGTTTGAAGGTGGCATTTTCCGTTTCTTCAAAGTCAATCGAACTGAAATCTCTGAAGAGATATAGGAGAGCGTGACATACGCTGCACACAAAATCCCTCTGAATTCTTTGGGAATTGTGTCAATCAAAAACCTACCGCCGGATTCTAATGCTCTGTAATTTTACGCGCATTTTGATATAAAATACATGTATATTAAACTTAATTAAGCGGTGGCAAAATGAAATCTAAAACTCTTTGTTTGGTAATTGTGAACATCATATTGGTGCTCTGTATCTCGGTCTGTATGTAGAAGCTACATAGGCCGGCGAATTCGCAAATAAATAAATTATGGCTCGGAAAGGACGTTTTTTGAAGGCAATTTCCAATATTTACACGCACGAGATCAATAAGTTAGTTCGAATTTGTGATATATTTTCCCGTTGAGGAAACATATGCAGCTTTTCCATCCTCTCTTATATTTTAGCTACCTGATTTACACATTGTCAAAGGAAAAATATGAATTCAGAAATGATAAACCAGTCACGTACGAATCTGCTTTATTTAGCGGTCATATATATAGTGAACAAATTGCTGGATCAATCGGGCCTCAAACGTGCATTAGTAAACAAAGCATTTTAACAAAAAACGTTGTCCGCGTGATACTGGATCCCAACAGGAGCAAATGTTCAATGATGCAGGACATAAGTTTGATATACCAACAACTGATAAAATAAGTAACTAAAATATAACAAATATATACATAAATAAAGTCACCTTTATTTACACTTATTTTGTGGTCTTTTTACGAGTCATTTAGTGGAATTTTTAGCCATCTGACCCGTCCCCGTAAGAAAAATGACAAGGCAGGAAATTAAAATAAGCTCCATGGCGAATGTCGCTCACTCAAATGCTTTTATCTCCGTAGAAAATTCATCCGAAGACCTATCATCCCCAAAGACGGCTAGATCGATAAATTTGCTCTCCATCCATACCTAATTTGTCTCGATGCAAGCGAGAAATTCGCGATAATCCAACATAATTCTACCCAAATCGCCGTCGAGTCGCCGTGTATAAATCCGTACGTGACTTCTTGGCGGTACCGAACCCAACGGTCGTCCTAATCAACCAATAAGAACCTTGATAAGTAGATCAGATCTACCAGCCAATCAGAATAACGCTACCATTGTACCATTACAGTCCCTATGCGAGAGAGTGCAACGGCCGAGTGGGGACTGTGGAAGAGTCTACTGAGCAGACCCAGTGGCCAGCGAAGTAAAACTGAAGCCTGGACACGGGTCTGCTTTAGGAGGCTAACTTTCACTAAGATTTGATTGTTTAACTTGATACTGGTTTGTGCTTTCATTTGTTTCTTTTTAGATTTAAATATAATAAAATTCGATTTCTTGATGTTTAGTGTGAGTTGGTTTAGTGTTAACCATTCATGAACCTTGATTAACTCTTGATTAACCATAGATTCCAGCTTATTGATATCATTCCCTGAACAAAACAGGTTAGTATCATGTTACACAACAGAATCACTGATTTAACCGATACTATTAATTGCTGTATATTCTCAAACACTTCTAGATAAGCTAAGTCATAGTTCCATTATCTCTAGAACCAGATTGTATTCCAGATCATGCAATTTCTTATTTTCTTATCATTTAGTTTC
The DNA here is from genome assembly GCA_033675265.1 of Actinostola sp. cb2023. Lineage (NCBI taxonomy): Eukaryota > Metazoa > Cnidaria > Anthozoa > Actiniaria > Actinostolidae > Actinostola > Actinostola sp. cb2023. Next base: position 92,643 of record JAUJYZ010000658.1, on the reverse strand, counting down.
CTCCGGCTATTTTGGCATAGTCCCCACACAATTATCTACCACGCCCAAAGACACTATACTTCGTCAGAACTTCTTATTCTTATTTTCCACTTACAATGTTTTGACACAATCAGATAACGTATAATTTTCACTATCCAGCAGTATAACTTTGTTGCAGTATTGCAGAAGTTAACTATATAGAATCTTTAGATTACTTGTACGCTTAACTGCGTATTTGATAATTGTAATCTAGAACCACATAGCAGGGGCGTAGCGTGCTTTTTTTGCAATGTACGCACATAGGAACGATTCTAGGGGGGTCAGGGGGCATGCCCCCCCTGAAAATTTAGAAATCTAGAGCCTTGGAAATACCATTTTCTTCGTTTTCCAGCGACTTTCTCGCTACATAAATACATAGTAAAATGCATTTATCACTCAGTTTTATGGGGGGATTTATGTAAAGGTTGTCATGTATAGGTTGTGTAAAGGATTTATGTATAGGTGACCGCACCTCAAGGTTGTAAAGGATTTATGTAAAGTTATGTAAGGATTTATGTCACGTGACAAAATAATCCGAGGCGAAATTTTGGTATTTATTTTGTTTGAGACTAACTACAATCATCATTATACATGCCTACAATGACTGACTGAAAGGGGAAATTTTATTGGGGAAAGTGACGAGCGGCGAAGGCGTTCGTAGGGGGATGCGGGGGTATATGCTCCCCGAAAAATTTTGAGGTAAATAGGGCAATAGCATTTTCCTGCCTTACAGCAAGTAATCTGCGTGAGCTGTTAAGATTTTGTCTTAGATTTAATTTTATTAAATATTTTAATTTTTTTATAATAATATATTTTAAGGATTTTAAATTGTACGCACTGATATGCAACATAGAAAAGCAATAGAACCTAGATCAAACACATATTATAATGTACAATAGTTATAGTACCGCACCTCAGTAATGGGCGTTTCACGGACATATGGTTTGCACTCTACAGGCATTCAAACTTTGCCTTTTTTGTATGGAAATGTATGTTGGAAGGCAACGCTTGCCTTCCAAGCGAAAAACCCATACAAATCCTTATTAAAGCGGGAAACTTTGAAAGCCGTTAACTTTTTTCTTATTTGATTCTTTTCAAATTTTCAAATTTTACTAATTTTAGTATGCTCTTTCAAGTTATGGTATTTTCGTTTGTCTTCGGTGAAAATTTAAAAAGTCACGTGGCAGGTGTTACAAGCCCATTAGTCCTAGCCAGCCAGAGCTTGAATAAAGACCTGATACCAGCCTACCTAGAGCCTCCCTTAACAATCATCCGCGAATAAAATGGGAGACAATTTACTGATAGAGTTGATTAAGTCATTAATGTATATTAAGAAAAATAAAGACCCAAGAACAGATCCTTGGGGCACCCCACATTTAATTGTCATTTCTCTTGAGTTTATATTGTTATATTTAACAATTTGTTTCCTGTTTGTAAGATAATTGGACATCCAATCATGACATCTGCCACGTATACCATAAAAATAAAGTTTATTTAAAAGGATATTATGATTTACAGTATCAAATGCCTTTGATAAATCAAGAAATATTCCAATTGTATATTCTTTATTTTCGATGGCCTTGGTTATTTTATCTACAAGTTCAATGATTGCATAATAGACCTCTTTAGCTTGTATGCAAATTGCCCATTTCAGATCATGTGATGTAAATACTGATATTCTCTGGAGAATTGTTCCTTTATATTTCTGAAATTTATTCGTTTATATTGAAAGGACTAATTCTCCAGAGAATATCAATGTTTACATCACATGATCTGAAATGGGCAATTTGCATACAAGCTAAAGAGGTCTATTAGTTGAACTTTTACTTCGAAACCCATATTGCTGATCAGACAAGATTTTATGTTTCTCTATGTATTGAATGAGTCTTTTGTACATTAGTTTCTCAAGGATTTTAGAAAAACATGGAAGGACAGATATAGGTCTGTAGTTCGTAAATTCATTTTTATCAGATGATTTATGAATGAGGGTTTATCACGTAATTTCAAAACTCACAGGACAAAAAATGATTATCATAGCTGGAAAGAGCTCGTTGAAATTAGTCAAAATGTGAAGTTTGGAAAAGATCGCTTGACAAATTGCGAAGATATGAATTTCTTCGATTTTGTATGAAAACCTTTGTCAGTCCGGTTCATTACCACTTTTGGAAATATGCATGACGTCACAAGATGGCGGCCGAAGCGCTGTCTCGGTCCCTATTTTCTTTAGTCCCTATTCCCCGTAAAAAGGTCCTACCCATGAATCTTTGCGCGTTTAGATGTTATTGTATAACCAAAGACGTCATATTGTTGAAGCCTTGCTTGAGACACTGCGAATTTTGCGAATTATCGAAGTTTTAGATCGTCTTTGTGGATTTTCTCTTGTTTATTTCTGCCAGGTTTACTGACAAAAACGCATTTTATAGTATCTTTGCCAACAGGAGGGACTTTTGTGTGCGCATGCGTCGCCACAGTCAGATGAATACAAGATGTACTCGACACAAGTTGTTTGGTTCCAATGTTTACAGTTTTTGCGGACGTATTACGAGAATTGTATGTACTGAACACGCAGAAATGACTGATTCTTAATGCTATCTTTGTGCCTTAAAGTTATTTCATTGATCGAAATATTAGAGTATCATGCCTTTATTTGATATCAAATTCCTGTTCTTTTGCTGTGCTAAATAAACCAACATTTTATCTCAGGTCATTACCGAATTTAACTGTTCCATTACCGTAATATTATATTACTATTGTATTGTATGATCCAATCAGACGCTTGGGGCGGTGACAGCGGAGTACATTAAGGAGGTATACCAAATTCTCGGCCTTGCTAGCCGCACACCATCATAGTGGGTACAACACCAGATCACAATTTTAATATTTTCAACTTAAAGGCAAGTCTGATTTAATTATCATAGTTGTTACTACGTATGAGCAAGAACATTAATATGAATCTACCGCGTATTATGGTTCTTGGTCATTCGTTTGTGCGTCGCCTTCACCGCTATATTTTGCAACGCTCTCCAATCCTCGATGTTCATTTTGACTTGTCGGAACCGCTCGTTACGCAATGGTTAGGAATCGGGGGACGTACAGTGCAAAAAACTATACGGTACGATATGCGAGCTATTACAGTTTTTCGCCCTGATATTGTTATACTTCAACTTGGAACAAACGACTTATCCAACGCGTCCCCATTGCGTGTCGGTTCCGACATAGAGGATTTTGTAAGACTTCTTTATCATTCATGCAGTGTGAAAATAGTTTGTGTATGTCAAACTCTCTTGCGCGACTCAGACGCCACATTTAATAGCAATGTAGTTGCGCTGAATCAGTATCTGCGGGTGTATTTGGAACACCTCCCATTCGCCCTATTATGGAGGCACAGGGGATTCTGGAACGCGCAGAAAAATGTGTACCTACGTGATGGTGTGCACCTTAACGACATAGGCAACAGCAAGCTCTATCGTAGTTTTAGAGGGGCAACACAACAGTCGTTACGATTGTTAAAAGAATTCACACGCGTTGCGTGCGAATGAGTTTGCTTTAGTTCATACTTTTAAGATGTCTATCTCGCCGCCCGTTATTGTATTATCTGTACAAATATGCCAAGCCCTTTTGTATTTACACTGGGTGTGTCACACGATTGTATTTGTAGCTTGTTGTATGCTACATTATCGTTATGTTTGACCACTAATGTTTATGTTCACACACTGTGTGTGTGCTTTACTGCTATATGCACAAGATGTGCGGCAGCAGTTTTGTCATGGCTTTGGCGGTATTGTGTTTCGTGCAAGCATGAACCATATAAGCGTGCAACCCAATACGACCACCTAATAGGTGTGTCCTCAATGCGCTCGTTTTAATGTATTTGCACTGTTTAGCGGGAAGGCGGCTGAGTTTTGTCATCATTTATATTATGACTTTTCAGTTTAATATTGCTACAATCCCACGATCTGTTGTGTTGTGCCTCCCTTTACCTAGTATATCTGTTTTGGGATAATTTTGTTTTTAATTTCTGTAACTAGCATTGCTAAGTTGCTATTATCTTGTTAAGCTATGCCGCCAAAGAAGCGTCAGAGAAAATCGCGCACTTCTGATCCTGAGGAAGTCCACGGTGAATCAGCGAGTGGGTCAAGGCAAAACACCATGGTAGTAGATGTCCAAGCCTTGGCTGCGTCATTGACGGTGGCAGTGTCAAATGCCGTAAAAGATGCCATGAACTGTGTCAATAATCCAACAAGTACCATGACGAGCAACGAGATCAATGTCGAAGAACTCATCGACAACCACATCCAAGAAACCATTGCAGGTAACGTTGCTCCAAACATGGATCTCGCGCTTCGAGAGCATCAGTGTTCCATTGGGGAGCCGAGTTACATAAGATTAAGGCAAAAATTTGGGCGCATGAATACGTTGATTTCGGCGCCTTGTTGGCTACAACTCCACAAAATGAAAAGTTTTCCCTGTCGCTCACATCCGGCTTCAGCAGAGCCCAAGCTAACCCTCGAACCAGCGCAGCCGGTAAAGAAAGTTACAACCATACACCAGTGGATGACAGCTTTTCACACATTCACGCCATCTACACAGTGAAATTTCCGACCGCAACTCCACAATTGATGAAATATTGTGAAATTGTGCGTGATCTCGCTGCCAAACCAGGCGACTGGTTGTTTTACGACGAACAATTTCGCTATTTACGCCAATCAGGGCCAGATATGTATCCTTGGGATGGAATTCATTGGGAGTTATGGTTGAAGGCGGCAACGAATTTTCGTGCCTCAAAACCAACTAGTTACACTGCAGAAAAGTTTGGCGCTCGTACACGCTCCCAGAATTTCTTCCCCAAGGGTACATGCTGGTCTTTTCAATCGGGAAGATACTGCAAGGGCTGTCAGTATGAGCACGTTTGCTTTAAATGCGGGGGGAAACACCCAGGTAACCAATGTTCCAATACAAGCGCACAGCACGCTACTCGAACCAGAGGTGGGGCTTCTATTGCATCACCAACCGGTAACCCCGGTACGAGTAAAAAGATTTGACTTCCTTTTGCAGGACTATGATTTTTCAGCCAAAACATTTTTAATCGAGGGTTTTACGTGCGGTTTTCACATTGGTTATCAAATTCCTGTTCTTTTGCTGTGCTAAATACTCTATTTTGGACAACATGGCGGCCAGCTGACATGGAGTAAACAGTTTGTCGACGTTGCAAGCTCAGTCGCGAAGAAGATGTAAGGGAAAGTAAATACATTTAGTCAATTCTTATACATATGGAATGTATATTATTATATTTTAGCTTTCATCAACACCAAATCAACTTCAAATAAACGAAGATAAACTTGTGTATGATGTCTGGAATACTCAATTATCCTAATCTTTAAAGTTAGTTATCTCGAAATTGAGCCGAAATCTCCACAATTTCCACAACATAATTCATTAAAGTCATGTTTCCTGTTTTGAAAAATTCCAGTAACTTCTCTGGGAAAAATCGCTCGGTCGAAGATTTTCGACAATATATTAGTCATAATTTGTAGAACGTGAATTAATCGTCAACACATTTATTATGGTATTCGTTTTATGGTAGGGCCTCTTCTGTCAGTGTTCCAATGTTCTTGTAATGTTCCCATCCAAGGTCATGTTTTTAGATATTATGCTGAGATCGGCCAAAGTGTAAACATTTTATTGAAGTGTAAAGTTTGCATAAATTTCATTACTCAAAAATATACATTTTTTGCATATTGCTTGAAATCCAGCCCAAATCTCCACAAAAAATTTACCATTTCATAGAACTATGTACCATATGCTTTCAGTATATGTTATTGAGATTGTTGGAAAAAATCGCCAGAAGAGATAAATTACAGTTTTTCATGATAACAACTAAAATATCTTCATGGAAAGGTCGGGGAAGACATCTAAATTGTTTTCAAATTCGACGAAACTTTGAACAGGTATAGTATATAAATACCACAAGACACCAGGACAGTTTCAAGACAACATTAGATTTAGTTTCAAGACTGTTGTTACAGTATTTATAGAAAAACTTAAGATATAATCCACAAAATTCCAGCTTGGGCTTCCTGTGCCGTTCAATATCAAACAAAATACGAATTTTGTGAATAGCCAGTGTGGCCTCTCCCCTTCCCCTTTCCTTTTTGAAGGCCTGATACTCAGGTTAGCCAGTGTGCAGTGAAAAGCCAGAATTAAATTAACATTTGACTATATATATTAAGCCTTTTTGTCGAACTCTGATGATCAAAATAGCAACAGAATAAAATATAGCGTTATTATTGCTATAATCGGTTTTTGTGCTTCCGAAATTACGCTTTTATGGTCCAGCGGTTAAGCGCATGCTCATGCAAATTTCCCTCCTGTTATCTTTGCCCACTTTGTTTACAATTTCGCCCACATAGAGGTAAATTAGAGTAGTTTAGTCGTCATTTTCAGTTGGTTTTGTACGGGGAACAACGGCTAGTAATAATAATAATTAGATAAATAAATAATGTCACTATAAAGATGTAGCAACGACAGTACCAGACAATATTGATTAATATTGACAAGAGAGCAAGACATGTCTTGACTTTGATTATGTTCAGTGCTCCTCACTTTCTGAAAGACATCAAATGAGATGATGTTATACGTCATCATTACATACAACCACCCAAATACCACCCCAACAAACACCACCCCAACAAACACCACCCCACCAAACACCACCCCAACAAACACCACCCCACACAAACACCACCCCAACAACACCACACCACAAACCCCACCCACAAACACCACCCCACAAACACCACCCCAACAAACACCACCCCAACAAACACAACCAAACACCACCCCAACAAACACCACCCCAACAAACACCACCCCAACAAACACCACCCCACCAAACACCACCCCAACAAACACCACCCCAACAAACACCACCCCAACAAACACCACCCCAACAAACACCACCCCAACAAACACCACCCCAACAAACACCACCCCAACAAACACCACCCCCAACAAACACCACCCCACCAAACACCACCCCACCAAACACCACCCCACCAAACACCACCTCACCTACAAATTGTAGTCGCTCGTGGATTTTCATGTGGTTCTTCTGCGCAGACAACTGAGTGAAACGTTTGCCGCACACATTGCACAAATATGGCCTCGTTCCCGTGTGAGTCCTGATGTGAGTCGTCAAGTTTCCTGATTGGGTGAAACATTTGCCACAGAATGAACACTTGAATGGCTTCTCACCACGATGAATGCGCATGTGCACCTATGAACAAGAAGAAACCGCTGAGTTTGCCTTGGAACACTGACAAGTTTGATGAATTTCAACAAACACTTAAAATCATTCTCATTCCCACATCTCTCGACCAATCAAAAAGCGATAAATTGATATTCCCACAACTCTCGAACAATCAAAAAGCGAGAAATTAATATTCCCACATCTCTCGACCAATAAAAAAGCGAGAAATTTATATTCCCACATCTCTCGGCCAATCAAAAAGCGAGAAATTTATATTCCCACATCTCTCGGCCAATCAAAAAGCGAGAAATTAATATTTCCACATCTCTCGACCAATCAAAAAGCGAGAAATTTATATTCCCACATATCTCGACCAATAAAAAAGCGAGAAATTTATATTCCCACATCTCTCGGCCAATCAAAAAGCGAGAAATTTAATATTCCCACATCTCTCGACCAATCAAAAAGCGAGAAATTAATATTCCCACATCTCTCGACCAATCAAAAAGCGAGAAATTGATACAAACAAACATTTGACATCTTCCGAAAAATCAAAGTTACCTTGAGTGTGGAAGGTCTTGCAAACTTTTTGTGGCAAATGGAGCATATTGCATGTGTAGATGAAATCCTTTGGAGTCTTTGTTTGATTTCGAAAGCCTGATGAAATTGGCGACCGTCGTCTGCTGAAAGAGAAAGAATTGAAATACGAGTGGGAATTTCACTGCAGAGAATGAATGAATGAATGAACGAATGAATGAATGAATGAATGAATGAATGAATGAATGAATGAATGAATGAATGAATGAATGAATGAATGGATGGATGGATGGATGGATGAATGAATGAATGAACTTTATTTCTAACTGTCTTTCTAACTGTCTTTCTAACTGTCTTTCTAACTGTCTTTCTAACTGTCTTTCTAACTGTCTTTCTAACTATCTTCAAACTGTCTTTCTAACTGTCTTTCTAACTGTCTTTCTAACTGTCTTTCTAACTATCTTTCTAACTGTCTTTCTAACTGTCTTTCTAACTGTCTTTCTAACTGTCTTTCTAACTGTCTTTCTAACTGTCTTTCTAACTGTCTTTTTACTGTCTTTCTAACTGTCTTTCTAACTGTCTTTCTAACTGTCTTTCTAACTGTCCTTTCTAACTGTCTTTCTAACTGTCTTTCTAACTGTCTTTCTAACTGTCTTTCTAACTGTCTTTCTAACTGTCTTTCTAACTGTCTTTCTAACTGTCTTTCTAACTGTCTTTCTAACTGTCTTTCTAACTGTCTTTCTAACTGTCTTTCTAACTATCTTTCTAACTGCCTTTCTAACTGTCTTTTCTAACTATCTTTCTTCAACTGTCTTTCTAACTGTCTTTCTAACTGTCTTTCTAACTGTCTTTCTAACTATCTTTCTAACTGTCTTTCTAACTGTCTTTCTAACTGTCTTTCTAACTGTCTTTCTAACTGTCTTTCTAACTGTCTTTCTAACTGTCTTTCTAACTGTCTTTCTAACTGTCTTTCTAACTGTCTTTCTAACTATCTTTCTAACTGCCTTTCTAACTGTCTTTCTAACTGTCTTTCTAACTGTCTTTCTAACTATCTTTCTAACTGTCTTTTTCTAACTGTCTTTCTAACTGTCTTTCTAACTGTCTTTCTAACTGTCTTTCTAACTGTCTTTCTAACTGTCTTTCTAACTGTCTTTCTAACTGTCTTTCTAACTGTCTTTCTAACTGTCTTTCTAACTGTCTTTCTAACTGTCTTTCTAACTGTCTTTCTAACTGTCTTTCTAACTGTCTTTCTAACTGTCTTTTTCTAACTGTCTTTCTAACTATCTTTCTAACTGTCTTTCTAACTGTCTTTCTAACTGTCTTTCTAACTGTCTTTCTAACTATCTTTCTAACTGTCTTTCTAACTGTCTTTCTAACTGTCTTTCTAACTGTCTTTCTAACTGTCTTTCTAACTGTCTTTCTAACTGTCTTTCTAACTATCTTTCTAACTGTCTTTCTAACTGTCTTTCTAACTGTCTTTCTAAGGTACGATAGGTACGATATTTCTAATATAAATTTTCTGCAGTATTATCAGATAGTTCATGCGATTCCAAAATATTTACTTTGCAGTGCAAGAGGTCTTCAGCCTAGCAAAACTTACTTCGCTAATAACGACTGTTTTTCATTAACCAACGAAATAGTTTTAAATCTAAAAAAGATGAAATGCCGCGATTTTTACTGGTTGATCATTGATAAATGTAATGTAAGTGCAACTGGTTTTAAGAAATGGAATGAATATTTTGAGAATGACCTATGTTGTAAACGAAAAAGTTACTTTCAAATTATGCATTCCATTTGCAATCATAAGAAGATAATTGAATCATCATTCAAAATCGCACATCGTATTGTGTGTACTAAGAAAGAACTAAAACGCTATCGTATATGTGACAACTCGAGTTGTATATACTGTAGTAATGAAGATTCAATTGAACACTGCCTCTTCGAATGTCCAGTAACAATAAACTTCATTAAGACTGCAAAAACATGGTATGAAAAAGATATAAACTATATATTTCAAATATCGCCAGGTAATTTGGTATTTGAAGCATTTGGATTTTCTAGTTTGAAAAACATAAAAAATGATGACAAACTTCTAAAAGTAAATTACTTTATCCTTTATATCAAACATTACATCATATCAAAAAAAGTAAGCGACACTGAACTATGTTTAGAAGAATTTAAAAATAAATTTAGAGAATTCTGTAAAATAGAAGAATATATTAACGTCAATGCCAGTACCTAGGACAACCTTTACTTTTATTATTTATTTATTATTATTATTTTTAGTTATTTATTCGATTGTAATTAAGAAAGTTGTGTTATTACAATAAAAAAATAAAAATAAAATAAAAAATAAAAAAAATAAAAAAACTGTCTTTCTAACTGTCTTTCTAACTGTCTTTCTAACTGTCTTTCTCACTGTCTTTCTCACTGTCTTTCTCACTGTCTTTCTAACTGTCTTTGAGTATTCAAAGGAATATTTTTATAATTCAAGAGAAACAATAACAAAGCGGAAGACAGGAAGGTTCACATGCAAGATTATATTAGAACATATATTTATCGTCCAGCCTTTATCGCAACAGAGCCAGAGAAGAACCGGTGATGAACGTCGAAGGGATTTTAAACGGCTACACGAAGATAAATGTACAAACTTGTGTACTTGTTACATTGTTTGAATATTCAAACCAACGTGAACACTACGTAGCCAGTAGACTCTTCCACAGTACCCGCTCTCAGCGGTCTTTAGTATGAGCATGCGCTCTGACGACTTGGTCGTCAAAATTTGACGACCGAGCAACAGGGTTTCCCAGAGCCAGCGACGAGCCAAATGAGGAGTGGGCTCTGGGTACGAGAATGACTGCTGTCTTTCGGTGCAAAAACGAGCGTAGTCGATCCAGGTACAAAAGTGTTTTGTCGCATTTCCCGGTCAAAATGACACACAAACTAACTGAACTTTTCGGTAGCTTTTCGGTGAGAGATTGAAACGATTAGGCACCTTGACTTTGAGAAAAAGACTGGGCGAGATCGCATAGTCGCCGGCTATACGCTTCTCGGTAAATCTTTATATAAACAAGACGCTCAATGAGCGTTCACTCGGGCATTGTGAAAAGGAAAATGTCAGTTGTTCGAGGAAGTACTTGAAAATGAATGCCAGTTGGTTGAAGAACAAGGACAATGTCAGCTGCGCGAGGAGAGACCTGACAATGACTGACAGTTGCGTGACGAGGGAGACTATGTATATACATGTATGTGTCGAGTTCATTTGATTTGCCTTTGAGTTCATTTGATTACCTTTTGACTTTGAGTTCAATTGATTTGATTTTGATGAGTTTGTGTAAAGGCCCCCTCTCTAGCTTCAGATCCCGAAACGTCGAGTTTGGAATCGAGTTCGGGTTCGAGTTACGGTTCGAACGTCGAATAAAACAAGGACATCTTCTTCAATACAATATAATTTCTCTGACGTCATGACAATCAGTGACAGTTGAGTGACGAGGGAGACTATTAGTCCGGTGAGTACGAACATGATACGTCTTGAGGTTGCATAGGTCAGATGGTTCCGATAACGGCCTCGCGTTTGTTTAAAAAAAAAAATATTTTAAGCGAGCTTCTAGTCCTTTTACCACTTCTAGTCATTGAACGATGAACTAGAATCCTGACCTTTTAATAGCTTGAAGATCTACAGCTGCTTTCAAAACTAAGATTCAAAATCTACTTGAGTCCTGTTTCTCGTTTATCTTTTCAAATCTGCTGAGTAATCTTGAAACTCCGGATACGATTAAATACGTCGCATACTCGTCATTTTGGAGCCGAACAAAACTACTACTACCGAAATCCGCATTTTCTAACTCGGGCGGCCTGCGGCCTGGGCCCGAGTAATAATCGGTATTTGTATCTATATGATCCAGCATGCACTCGTCTGGTCTCTCTCTATATATAATAGATAGTAAAAGGTCTCTATATAGTGCACTATAGTGTCCCCGATTAGTGTACCACTTGTGGTATGCTAGAAGTCATGACATATGTATGTACTATACTGGTTATATGTTACTCTCACCTACGTAAGCAGATGATGAGGCTTGTTGGAATGCCGGCTGTTCCACTGGAATTGCAGTATTTACAGCGTAGTAGGGACGAAGATGATTAGTAACAGTGTTTCCTGCTGCAACTCCTGATGATGATGGGAACAATTGATATGCTGGAGATCGCTCTTCTTGACGTGTTGCCGGGAGTGTTGACTTCATGGCACCATAGCGCACTGGTTCATTAGCAACAATGGTTCCTTTCAAAAGATGAGAGGAAGGGACTCTTTGGAATGCTGACAGCCTGTCGTCATGCTGTACATTCACTCCACAGTGACGAGCTGGAGGATAGCTCTTGCAGGGAGATGACAACACTTCTTGAAATGCTGACGGCCGTCCTTCGTGATGTAGCACTGGCATCGCTGTATTCATTCCATAGCTCCAAGGTTCATTTGCAAACGTTTTGGGTTCCATGTTACGAATTCTTGCAATGCTGAATTCAACCGAAACACTGGCATATATATTCCTCACAGTGGAACTGTGGTGATATGTTAATTAGTTTGTTTTCTTTTTTTATTATGATCGTTGTTGTTGCGTAGCAACATTACTTTTATCCAATCGGAAAACTTGAGTTGCTAAGATACACAAAAATATTGATCATTAATCCATTCAGTTCCAGCAGTAAGGCGAGGAATTCCTTGTCAATATGTCTTTTGTTTATTTGTATTGATAGCGTCGCATAGCAACGTTATTTTTCACATAAGCAATTGATTAGCAACGGACAAATATTTGAAAAGAATCTTTAGCGTCGCTAGGCGGGATGCACTTTGCCAAGCAACCACCATAATATTTGTATTATTGTTGCAAGCGTAGCGAGCAGCGAAACTACTCGTGACGGAGTTCCTGTGTCATGTGTGGTCGTGTGGGATCTGGACACTTACGTGGATGCAACGAGAGTCTCGACAAGATTTCACGGAGTTTGTGGAGATGATTTTGGGCCCACGGTACTGATTTGATCAGCGCACACTCACAACACGTTCAATCGATTTATACTAGTTGGAGTATCGTTTATTTTTCGCTGATTCAAGCCAGGAAAGCAGGCACGTGCGTACAATTTAAAATACCTAAAAAATATATATATTATAAAAAGCATAAAAATATTAAAAATAAATAAAATCTAAGACAAAATCTTAACAGCTGAATCAGTTTAATCTTCCTGGAAACTACTCACAGAAGGCAGGAAAATGCTATTTTGGAGACCCTATACCTCAAAATTTTTCGGGGGACCACCGTATCCCCCTACGAGCTCGCGCTTTCGCCGCTCGTCAGATTGTGTCCCCAATAAATTTCCCCTTGCAGTCAGTCATTGTAGGCATGTATAATGATAATATTATTGTAGTTGGTGCAGTCTCAAACAAAATAAATACCAAAAAACTGGCTTCGCCTCGGGTTGTTATATCGCTTGATATATATATAACGGTAGCGCTATATAACCCGTTTACATCCTTTACATAACCTTTACATAAATCCTTTACACATCATTTACATAAATCCTTTACATAACCTATACGTAAATCATTTTTATAACCTTTACATAAATCCTTTTTATAACCTTTACATAAATCCCCAAAAAAAACTGAGTGATAAATGCATTTTACTATGTATTTATGTAGCGAGAAAGTCCGCTGGAAAACGAAGAAAATGGTATTTCCAAGGCTCTAGCTAGATTTCTAAATTTTCAGGGGGGACTCCCTCCTCACCCCCCTAGATGCTCACGCCTTCGGCGCTCGTTGCTATGTGCGTACATTGGGGGGAAAGCACGCCACGCCCCTGGAAAGTGTTTGTTTTCTACAAATCTATTATGTCAAATGCAACTTTATTCATTGCTGGAAGCATTCATCGGGGTCACGAACAATTTAGTGGCATTTCAAGGGGAAGACAATGTTCTTTTATGAGTTTTTCAGTGCTGTTGTGTGCTCAGTCGCGTCCAGTTCCACAATGGCTTCTACACGACTATTGACCGAAGGAGACTGAAGCATCGTGGACAGCATGTACTTGAATTAATACTTTTGAAAGACACAGTATCCCAGATACAGACACGCTGTCGCTGACCTGTCTGCTTGATCGAGCTCGTTGGTCTTCGCCAAACCAATCGCCCATTGTCAATGGCATTGAGGCAACTACTGAATCAAATTATATTTGTTCAACTGTCAGAACGATCCCGATCCTGTTTTTTTTTGGCTGAAGAGGAGTTTTGAGTTACCTACTTCTGTTAGTCTGCAATGCATTACTTGTTCAAATCTCTATGACTTTATCCCAGAACACTATAACATACATGTACTGTATGAATCAAACTATAAATTTACTGGATCCAACACAACATTATATTCTACAAGTCATTACTATGAGGCTTCGACATCTTTCCTGATATCTAGTAAATAGTTATTTAACATTGTATATAATATACACCGAACACAATTCTCTATTTCATTGAATCCATCCATATTTGTATTAATTACTGCATATCAGTACAAACTTTATGCAATGGTGAACATAATAAAAGTGATCACTGACTGCTGAAGTCTAGCTGTCTGTCTATGACCAGATTGCATTTTTATTATTTTATTTACCAGTTAATGCACCTCGCTGACAAGGGACAAAGACACATGTATGCATTACATGTACGGCAGTTTACAACTCGCAGCACCTCACTTTCTATCAGAAACGACTAGTAGTATAAATAGTTTCATTTTCAATGCAGGGGAATGGAACGAGATGGTCCAAGTATTTCCCTGGTTTCAAACGACTTCATGTGGTACAAATAATAATAATAATAATAATAATAATAATAATAATAATAATAATAATAATAATAATAATAATAATAATAATAATAATAATAATAATAATAATAATAATAATAATAATAATAATAATAATAATAATAATAATAATAATAATAATAAATAATAATAATATTAACAACAAATAATAATAATAATAATAATAATAATAATAATAACAATAATAATAATAATAAAGAAAATAAAGAGCTCTGATTGACTGTTTTCCTCAAGAATTATTCATGAGTATTTGAAATATTATGAACAGACAATTAAACCAGTTTGACTTGTTTCTAACTAGCTTAAACTATATACAGATTTCAACAAGAAGTTGTCTATTCGTCCTATATTGTGATTTGGTAAACATTTGAGAATTATAATAGTTTAGCTTATAATTGTCCTTCCAATTTTCACTCAAAGTCATCAATGTTTGAAAGCAAATGTTTAGATTTTCTATAAATATTGACTATTGGTTTGTATGAACAGTAGTCATACGTACACGGCGTATTATGTACTTATTGACTGAGTGGGAGGGCCGGACGGGAAATATTTGGCTCGAGGTCATGGAAGTACGGACCGAGCGCAGCGAGGTCCGTACAGAATGACCGAGAGCCAAATATTATCCCGTCCGGCTCGACCTAACTCAGTCAATAAGCATTTTATCATATGACCCTTTCATATGGACCATTTTGGTACTAAAATCATTCACAGCCAAGGAAAATTGAACACAAATGCGGGATTACTCCTGATAAGAACCAATTTTTTTTTTAACTTTTTTTTTAACTTTTCAAGTCGTCCACATTTAAAAAATAACTTTTGCAAAAAAAGTATAAAAAATTTCCTGACAACAATCGGGGACGGGGCCGGATACGGCTTTGTACGGACCAGCTCCAAAAATCCGTATCTGCCCAATCACGTGACTTTCTCCGAAGGTTTTATTAAGAGCGCGCGCATGGGAAAATACGGGTCATATAAATACAGCTTATTAGATGTTTTCTCGGGTATTACGGGCTGATATTTTACGAGTTGCGAACGTATTTTTCCGAGCCCGCAGGGCGAGGAAAAATGCGAGCAACGAGTAAAATGTCAGCCCGTAATACCCGAGAAAACATCTAATGAGGGATTTATTATATAACTGTGACGTAATTTTATCTGAATATTGTTTTTTGAGTTTTTTGAGTTGTGAACAGGGCATTACGGATTTCTACAGGGCATTAACGTCTCATATCGGCCCTCAAAAATGACCAAATTTGGTAAAATTACGTCACAGATATATAATAAATACTTTAAAATTGGTTCATGCTTAGCGTGCGTCTATCGAAGCTGCTCGAGTGCTCTCCAAACTTCCCAAGTGCATCCATAACTCGATAGACGCACAGCTAAAAGCATGAACCAATTCTTTTATAACATAGCGACGATAAAGAATGACGAGAACTTCTATTTCTGATTGAATGTTAAATTCTCTTATTGCGAAATTTTGATAAACAAACGTTCTGATTGGCTAATTACAATCACGCTAGACTGTCTTGACAAATGTACGTGACAGAAAATCGAGCAGAACCATTTTATCTCAACAAAAGTGTCATAGAAAACATTCAAGATATCAAACAGTTTAAAAGTAATAATACACAAATGGTTGTGGATATCTTGATTGAGTAAAAGGAAATCAGTCAAAGTCAACGGCCATCGCCATCGGCGGAGTTTGTATTCATAACGATGTTGACGTTTTGAACGGTGCAGTTGGTAAATATGGAGCCAAATGGATTTGCCGTGGTTTTGTCAGATTGAGTGACCACCAAGCTGTGATTTTGAACTTCTTTGTGGATAATAGTTGTATAATCACTCTCCGAGGTACCGGTTACCAGGCTTCTCGACAGGACTTCGCTGCAGTTTCGTAGTTGTGATGTAGAAGGACGAGTGTTGTAGTGTGACAAACTTTGTTCGTTCCTGTGGCCTGAGATCGCCATAATGTGTCGGTTTGGGATTCCTGCATTTGACCATAGAGTTATGGCTGTCGCCCTGACGCAGTGGTTGGTGTAGAGTTTTGATAGCTGTGCTTCTTCGCTGATAGCTTTCATCATACCGTCAAGCTTGTTTACTCCGAGTGGACGCGCTTCATACCATACGTTGTCGCTGTCATCAACACTCCAGTTTCTTCTAGGATACTGAAAGAGTGAATCGCACTTCGGGTTTAACTTGGATATATACAACTCTAAGGCCTTGTATCCGTCATTTACGTCTTCCGTCTCGTACATTCTGGCGTACTTTTCTGTGCTTGAAACGTCGCCTACTCCACCGGGATGGTTCTTGGTGAGTTCGTCATGTGTCATTGTCACGAACTTTCGACCACTTGGATCGACTTCAAACTTGAAGCTGGATGGTTTCAGTTGTCTTTGTCCTTCTCTTCCTCTTCTACAAAAGAAAAGAACCACGTGAAACCATACGTTTCGAAGAAGGGCAAGTGGGTTGCTGAGTGCGAGGACCACCGAGGACTTCAAACTTCAACAGGTCTTCGTTTTCAATGGCTGGTTTGTGTGTCACATTTTCTTTCCCTTAGCGCTTCAAGCTGATAATTTGTGCATTCAACATCTCGTTTGACCTCTTAAACCGTGGGTCTGAGGACAACTTTATGCTTCTGTTTAGTGGTGGCGCATTGAGATATCTTTCAAGGGAGTGACGAAAACCAAGGAGTGTTGATTTGCTATAGACTTCTCCAGATTTATTTCTGGCCTCCGCGTAAAATCTGCGAAGGTTTACATCGAGTTGGCCGATCGAGAATGCTTCAAGCGGTGTTTGTATTTGTTTCTCCTTACACCAAGCTGAATTCAAGATAAAATACATTTAATAGTAAGTACACTTTCATGTGTTTTTATCGACGAAAGCAAACAAAACAATGTTTTTACTGCAATTCTCAGTATTATACGAACTCAGACATTCAAACAGAACTAGGTTTTTCGCTGCCGTCAATCAAATTCAAAACTCAAACAAATTCAAAACTAAATACATTCTTCGACCAAATGATACATAATTTAGCTCAAAATCATATTTGGTTTCCATTTGGTGGGTCTTCTGACTATTATTTTTAAGTTTACTGATTGTTTATGTTCGTTTGATAGCAACGAAAAACCAAGTTCCAGCCGACTGCTTGGTCTGAGTTCGCGTAATACTGAGAATCGCAGTAAATTGTCAGATTCCCGGGAAGATTGTACGGTTGTACGGTTTTAATATCTTGACCATTCTAGGTTACTGAATATCGAGTATCTTTATCATAATGTTAGTTAATTGAATAAATCAGTATTTAATAAATGTTTCACTATTAAAGCCTACCTTTAAATGTTCCCACAGACCAATTGGTGGTTTGTTTTGTTTTTGCTGAATGTCTGTCCGCCAGAATTTGTTGCATCTCGGACTCCGATAAATTAGCGAAACGCGACGACTTTGCTCCATTTACATTGTTATCGTTTTCAGGGACTAGAAATTCCATTCCGATCGAAAGTTAGGAAAACTTTCCATTTTCGTAATTAAATACCGACAGAGATTCGCACTTGAGAAAGAAAAAAATTTCTTCGTCGTGTGGCGACAACATTTGCACACGTCATTTGATGGAGCACGGGCGTGCACCATCGAGTTATGGATGCACGCTCGCGCTAATGAATTTGATCGCGCGATAATATGAACTATGTTATAAAGCTTATTAGATGTTTTCTCGGGTATTACGGGCTGATATTTTACGAGTTGCGAATGTATTTTTCCGAGCCCGCAGGGCGAGGAAAATTGCGAGCAACGAGTAAAATGTCAGCCCGTAATACCCGAGAAAACATCTAATGAGGGATTTATTATATAACTGTAACGTAATTTTATCATAATATTGTTTTTTGAGTTGTGAACAGGGCATTACGGATTTCTACAGGGCATTAACGTCTCATATCGGCCCTCAAAAATGACCAAATTTGGTAAAATTACGTCACAGTTATATAATAAAAGGCACTTACTTGTCTCCCTGTAGCCCCCGGGGGTAGTCTCCCCCGCAGATAAATTTAAAAAGTATCGGGGATGCTCGTTAGCCTGCGAATACAGCCGCTTTTTCAGGGCGGTCGCCCCACAGGAGTGAGGGAGACCCCTGTGGCGCGACGGGGGTACGATACCGGAAGTGTTTTTTTTTTAATGGGCGTGGCGGGTAGTTTTTTAACCCCTAAAAGATACCATACATAAACGATGAAACAGTGTAACGCACAGTTTGCGGGGTTTAGTATTTGTTTAAAATACTGTTGACATGTATCCTGGTTACCTGACTATTATCTATATTTTTGAATGATATTTTTTTCGACACCTTAAAAGATAGCAAAGTACGAGGGAGGTTCAAGATTTTCATTTCATACCCTAAAAGATACCTAATCGCTTATTTTAGGATACCTAATCGACGGGCACCCCCCCCCCCCCCCACCCCCTTCTCTCCCCCCCCCCCCCCCCAATCCAGTTGTCAAAGGATGTAGAAGATCTTTAGAACTTCGAACGAAGTGATGGATACACGCGGCTGAGAAAAATCAGAACTTTACGTCAGTTGTGAAGTTTTTACACCGAGACAAACCCATCATCATTTCATTTCACTATTCTCTTTTGTTTACAAGCAATCTTCTTGAGGCCGATGGTGATCAGTGAAATCAGTTTGATGTGTCCATTCAATGGCAGCTGAAATTACTCTCATTAAACCAAGTTGAGGTTTTTGGCAGTGTTTGACATTCATAGGAAATATGAACACGTCAGCACGTAGTAGTGACGCACGTCATGTGGATGTATTTGAACAGTTATTTGCAGTCGCGAGCCGTTCAGTTGGTTCAGTAGCATAGCCATTCAGGGTCATTCATTTGTCATAGATTCGTCTCCAAGAAGTACTATGATTTTAAACTGCGTGCCGAATTGAAGCCAAGATCTCATCGTATATACAACGTACCGTACCAACTCTCTGGGATGAAAACTGGCCTTGTTGAACTGAATGACATTTCAACCGCCTTTTTCGTTCCTTCGTATACCGATCTTTAGCTGTAGTTTCTCACTTTTGAGGTGAAGACGATCGGAAAAAAGGCTAAGATCCTCAAAGGGATACGTTCTTCTAGTAGGCGAAAACTGACGGCTGAGCCGAGTTATATCACACTCACTGATCACTAAGAAATGTGCAAAGAAACCTCGTGGTTCAATGGTACTAATGAGACTTCTACCGAGTGTGATTTCTCGGAGCTATCTCGGCTCTGGAACATCTATCTCTCTACTTGCTATGCATCAGGGATTTATCTGTCTTTGTTGTCCATTCTCACTGTATTTGCCAATGGAATTCTACTGTTTGCATTATACAAAGACCCTTTGAACCATCAATCAAGACATCCATTGACGATCTTCATCATGGGCTTGGCTTCTGCCGACTTTTTCACAGGCATTGCGGTGGATCCTCTATTTGCGTATTTCTACTTCAAAGCCTCGAAAGACACTATCAGTGACGTTGAATATAACGCCCTATTGAAAGTAGGAACAGTTTTGTCTGGGATTTCGATGAATGTATCTTTTCTTGTTGTGTTGTTTCTATCGTGGGCTCAACTCATCGCTATCCTTTATCCTCACCAACAAAAACGAATCGTCACTCGTACGAGGGCGATGGTTTGTGTAGTGGGAATATGGACTTATTGCACTGCGTTCTCGCTTTTAAACATAATGGGAGTCCCGGCAAAGATTCACTACAAACTCGATGTGTATATCCACCTAACGGCCGTCCAAATAGTGGTCATTCTATCCTACATTTCTTTATGTATCGCATATAAACGACACTTAAACAAACTAATGCCGTTTCTTGACATTACCAAAGTGCCGTCCTACGCTGGTAGAGCACTGGAACAACACAGACGAACCCAGAGGCAACTAGTGGTCGTAAACCTCATGCTCACTGCTTGCCTGATCTTTTTCGTGTTTCCTGTGACTGTGGCATGGTATATAAGCCTCTACTGGAAACCTAGCGACCATTCCGGCTATCTGAAAGCATCAATTGGTAGTATTCTTGTGGACTCTACTTTGTACATGAAGTTCCTGATCGATCCATTCATTTATGGGTGGAGGCTACCTAAGTTCAGGCAGGCCGTGGTTGCTGTGTTCCAGGGGAGGCGAACATCCAACTTGGTTTCTTTAGCTATATAAAGCTTATTTGTGGCATGGATCAGTATTTTGTGATTTGAGCTTCGCATTTGCGGGCTAGTTCAATATAAAGGTTTGAGATCCGGCGTGATATGCATGTAGGCCTTGACACAAATATCCGGATATTTTTTGAGATATTTAGAAGCTCCTGGGATATTTAGAAAAACACGAGATATTTAGAAAAAAATATGATATTTTTGGATATTTGGGACTTAAACGTAATCTTGGGTCTAAAACCCCAAATGACTACTAAAAACGACCAAACATCACTGAAAACTAGTGAAATCCAACCAAATCGGCGCATCGGGATCCCTGTGATCCTGGGATCAAGGTTGGGGGCCGCCCCGCATATTTTCAGGGCTCTCAAGTACTTACAGTCACCAATTTGCAGTCGTCCATGTAGCCGTTTCGACCGAGTTCATAACTCAAGGCTGTTTACTTCCCTTCTCATTATTTGATCTTTTACTACAATGGAAGCCGGTGACTGAATAATAATAATAATATGGATATATGGGGATATTTAGAGACATTTTCGAGATATTTAGGAAATTTTTTGGGTTGCCGTAGGCCTTGACACAAATATCTCGAAAAATGGCCTAAATATGTTTCCGGAAATTCTCGAAAAAATCTCTAAATATCCCAAAAAAATTCCTAAATATCTCGAAAATGTCTCTAAATATCCCCATTTATTACACAACTTGTAATCTTACAGTACAAATACGAGTACAAATATGACAGCGTATTACACGTTTTAGAATTCGGACACGTCAATTTTGCGCGCGCGCTCAGTTTGTTTCTTGTTTTGTCCGGTCGCAAATAAAAAGAAAGAGAAAAAGACGTTTGCTTTCTGTTGTCGTATAATAAACAATTTATTACACGGGAAGTTGTGTAATACGGCTTATTACTCGTCTTTTTGTATTTTGACTCGCCTACGGCTCGTCAAAATACGGCACGACTCGTAAAAATATCCAGCCGTATTACACAACTTCCCGTGTAATAACCTCTATATATCCATATTATTATTATTTTCACCGGCTTCCATTGTAGTAAAAGATCAAATAATGAGAAGGGAAGTAAACAGCCTTGAGTTATGAACTCGGTCGAAACGGCTCTAAAAAACATGGACGACTGCAAATTGGTGACTGGAAGTACTTGAGAGCCCTGAAAATATGCGGGACGGCCCCCAACCTTGATCCCAGGATCACAGGGATCCCGTAGCGCCGATTTGGTTGGATTTCACTAGTTTTCAGTGATGATTGGTCGTTTTTAGTAGTCATTTGGGGTTTTAGACCCAAGATTAAGTCCCAAATATCCAAAAATAACATATTTTTTTCTAAATATCTCGTGTTTTTCTAAATATCCCAGGAGCTTCTAAATATCTCAAAAAATATCCGGATATTTGTGTCAAGGCCTATTTTGCCGCCAAACAATGTACAGGTTTTCCCGCCAAACAATGTACATGTTTTGTCGCCCAAAATTTACAAGTTTTCCTGTCAAATTTCCTACCAGAAAGTGTACAGGTTTTCCCGCCAAAATAAAGGTTTACGCAAACAAAAAGACGCGTGGCCTCATCCCCAGAGCCATCCGCGTGTTGGAGACGAGGTTGATACGCGTCCGCCATCAATGACGTCATACACTTTCCAGTGAGCAGTTTTTACAACCAATTTTTTTTTGTGGCCTTCTAGAATGAATAAAACTAAAATTCTTTAAACAAATATTGTATACGGCTAAGTTTTTTTTTTGGCTTGGATATCACTCAATTTTACTTCAATCTATAGCAGCAGAAGGAAAACACTCATCGCTGAGAAATAGTACTGCAAAACAGCCCCTACTTCTTCGCGAATGATCTCCGGCAGAGTCGAAGTCGATCGATCGAGTCGTTGATCGGGCCGCGAGAGAATGAGGCGAGAGGAAAAGACGCGAGGGGAGTGAGGCGAGAAGGGGGTTTCGTAAAATATGGTAGCCTGGCACATTCATTATAAATATCGAGAGAAAAAAATCCATAGACCGAATTCATAATGACTACTTCTAATTTGCATAAAAGCCAAAACAATATCATTTTTGGAAAAGTAAATATTTGATATGATAGAATGTGATCATCTAAATACTATATGTGTGTTTTGAAACCAAATAATAAATCCTTGAGAAGATATGAACATTTGAAATTGTGAAATTTGCACCAAAACGAGGCTGGTGAGGACTCACTTGAAAAATACATACAAAACTCTCTATTTATGATCTGTCATAACTCCGATGATATTTTGTCTTCGGCCGCAAAGAAGCTTTCCAAGAATGTTTATTTCTAGGTACTATTTTAGATGACAGTGATCATTTGTACCAGTATCGTATCGCCAAACTAAAAATACGCCATTATGAATTCGGCGTATTATATGGGAAAAAAAGAACAAAAGAAAGAAAGAAAAAAAATATTTAAAGAAAGAAGAAAAAGATGTCCGACTATTACGAGTGGGCCTGGATCCAAGTTATTGTTTGTTAACAACAATGGCCGTTGTTTAAGAATTGCTGGTTGGATCTTCTATTGAAAAGGTGCAGTTCAGTTGATGAAAATTCCTCACGAGACCGGAAATGACGTCATTGATATCATGCTATTTTTATTGACTTGGGACCCAGCCCAGCCGCGTGGTACAATGAACTTCGCGTTGGTCTACCAAGTTTTTGTTCCGCGATGAACTCCGTGTTAGTGTTTTTACAAGTTCTGTGTACACGTTCAGGAAATAAGGAAAACTGGGAGGCCGCTTACACGACTTATATCCGTTGAAAGCCGATTAAAGCCGTGATTATCTTCTTCAGTTTTGTTTGTTGTTTGTTTTGTGGTTTCAGTCAACAGCGGATCACATGATACACTGATCAGTCACGTGGCTTAAAAAAATAAAATAAAATAAAATGTGTTCTTACGACTGATCGTTAGTTTTGCTCTCGAATGAATATTTCTATGATCATGAACATCGGCAATCTGAAATATTATATTGGCGTGATTGGTGCCATTCTCGTTGTCATTTATGACGAAAGCGTGTTGACGGTGGCGGAAGGGAGCGGCCAAAGGGACCACAGGTCCTCTTAATTCAATGATGACAATTCTTGCTCCACTTCTTCCTGATTTTTCCAGCAGGGAGGAGTGAATATAAGTGTGGCTGTAATTTTCATGCTAAAAAAAACACGTTTTTGCCCAAAATAAAGAAAAACGAAAGAAAAGGAGAAAAGAGCTGACAAAAAAATGAGCAAAATAAACTGAGACAAATCATCACAGAAAACGTGTCGAGACAAGTCGCTGAATCCTCGTATGGATTTCCGTTAATTATTGAAGCTGATGGCGCTATGAATTAATATATAGGCCTGGCTTCTGTCCGCCGAAACTGTTGTGGAGCACAGAATATCTATAGCCTAATTTGTTCAGTGCCGCGCCAGAGCGACCTGTTTCGATTGTTAGATACAACCAACTTGACTTGATACCATGGTGTGCGTATCTTATGAATCTTCGATGGTTTTGAGTTTTACCAAAGTTGTTTGTTGCTTAGTCGTTCGGTTATGTAAAACTCCATTTTCGGTTTTAACTCTTCTGTCTCACTTCGTTCTTTCAAAACCGTTGTTCGTGAAAAGTCTTCTCAAAGGGAAACCTGTTTGACTCCTGATTCTAGTTGTGTTTGGTTAAATTGTAGTCAGTCGGAATAAACAAACTAGGAAAAACAATGGTTGTTTTTCGAGTTAATAAGAAAGTCGCGGCGCATTTCTATCAGTTCGTGACTAAATACTTGAAGAAGTCAAAACAAATAGAAAACCTCTTCTAGCAACGAACAGTCGTACCGTCTTTTAAAGTTTTTGCGATGGCCGATTTTGCTTGATACCCACCCTCGGTCACCATACATATCTGTCGTCCAAGAAAACGCTGTAAATATACAAGCAAATCTTATTGAAGTATATAAAGAGTAAAATATATTTTAAAACTTTTTGAAGGGTCGTGAGTGAATCTCAAAGCTAAAAGTTTTCGTCTGACTTTTTTTCAAAGTGACACTTTGTTGGGCTGATCGAATCACCTCTGTAAACCGATCGATGTAGTTTTTCGCACATGGCGGGGGGTCTCGTATCGGCTAATGATACTAAAGTAACTGATTTGATCTCAAGAACCGATCATTGAGCACAAAGAATACAAGAAGTATTAATATGCCACGTGTTTTTAGAAAACTCTCAATTGGTCTAGTCAGCCGATCGGCCGGGGGTGATGATATTACTATTCTTTCTATGATTGCGTGGGAACTGTAATGACTTCCTCACTTTCCTATTCCCTCGGAAACCATACAGCGAAAATTTCAATCCATTTCACATTATTAGAAGTGTCAGTCGGTTAATCTTCTTGACTGGGTAGAAACTACTTGTCCGTCATTTGCGGCTTCCGAAGGAACAGTAGTTTCAGTTACTTCGTCGGTGTTAAAGCCAGGCTGACGAGAGGTCTCAGTGTAGGCGTAGATGATACATAGATCGATAGCAAGAAGGGTTTACACTTGGCTTTCTAGATACTTCAAGTATTAAAACGGACTACTTTGACGATATGGCTGAGCAGTTTTTCCCCTGTATCAGTATTATTCACACCATTGGATAAACGGAACGATACCGAACAGAAAGCACAAAGGTTACATTTGACCGAATTTTTACACATGTGAAACGCTAGCTGGGAGCATCGAGTATCAGTGGGGTTCAAGGAAGGACTGAAACAGCTAGAATTTATAGTGTAAGAGCAAAGACAACAATCAATACCCGACTCGATAAATCCATCCATCCCTCACAAGCTAATCAAAACACCTACCTCAAACTAACATTTGTTTATTAATCAAATACAAAACTTGTCGAGATTAACAGAATTCCTGATATATTTTACTAAAATCGTTCTCAACTAGTCAATTATTTATGCCTCGGTAAGCCCCGGGAGTGAGTTTAGCAATGCAAAATCATGCTCCATTCAATGCTACAGTAAATTACCCTTTCTCTACTTGTTCTACCGTTTCTAAAGCAGCATTGAAGCTTAATACACAAGCTAGTGTCAGTATTATCACAATGTTATATCGAAGCTAAAGTGTTTTGGTAGAGAAACTTTGCCGTACTATTTTTGGACAAGTTCCAACTTTATGAAGGAGATTTCACGGATTTTGATGGACTATATCTCGACTATTCTATGTGTTATGAATGCAGTATTCTCTATCAGATTAAGTATAAAAACAGTGCTGTGTGATAATTAAGTTATTGACCATTCACAAAATTACAAACACATTTTGATCGATAAATCGATTACGAGTATGTCTAGCAAATTTCGAACGCTGCTAAGTTCATTAGTTATCAATTGCACAGGTTTGACCGCAACATACGGTACAATCTACCATGTATACAAATATAAACCCAGTACTATTATAATTACAATGAATATATGCCTCATGTTAGTTTCAGATAAATACGTAAAAAACAACGGCCTTGAACATAAAAAATCTTGGCCACGGAGATCAAATGTTATAACTTAGATTAAAAGTGGAAAATCTGATCAACCCTCTAAAACTCGAAGTAAAATTAAGAATGATTTCGAGTCGACCGAGTACTATAAAGTGCTAATCCAATGGTATTTCTTTGGCGAACCAATACACTTAAGTGAATATTGCGGTGATCCCTACACTTTGTCACAATATTGCCACAAAATGTTATTCTAAGGCTGAAACCGAACTGTCTGTATAAGTGGCGTGTTCAGTTATTCACTTCACAGTAAATTTATACAAAAAAATGGATCCTCAATGTCAAACGAAGGCTTCTTTGCCAGGGTCCCCTCGCAGTTTGTTCGTATCTTTGTACGTTGTGTCTGTGAGGATGTAGCTTCCCTCATCTCGCTTTCGTAAGCGGTACACAAGGAATGCTATCAATATAATGGCACAAACTCCCCCAACAACGACTGCAGCAATTACTTCAGTAGTTAGAACACTAAATGCTTCTCGCTCTTGTATGCTGGCTTGAACTTCGCCGTCGTTAGACACGCCGCCACCGAGCATGTCATCATCTGGCTCAGTAGTTGGCTTAATCGTAACAACTTTTTCGGAAGGCGACTCCGTCTTTTTGTTATTCACCACTTCGATAACTTTCTCCGTCGATTTTTCAGTGGCGTGAGGCTTTTTAATGCTCTTCGTACCTTGAGTAGGTTGTACAGTAGGTGGTTTTTCTGTGGATGGAGTTTTAGCAACCTTGGTGAATGCGAATTCGATTTCCTTCGTCGGTCGTACAGTTGTAGTAAATTGGCCGCTTCCACTGCCACTAACATCGTCTCCTTGTACTGCTGATGAACCTTCATCTTCATCATCGTCGCCAGAGTTCTGGGATAATTTAGAGTTTCCTTTCTTCATGGACGGTTTTAGAGTGCTGACATCGATGTCTATCATTTCATTCCTCGCTGGTTTAGCAGCCGCCACAACACCGAGTAAAAAAACGGCCAAAATGACGACCAAAAGCCTCATCTTCCCAAATCTTCGCTTTCGCTTGTCGCCTTTAACTTTAAATAACTCTTCCTGATTCCGTTATAAGTGAATAAGAACTCGTTGGTGATGAAATCTCGTAGTCTTTGACTAACAAACTTCTGTTCTTTCCAGTTCTGGTTCGAAGAATGGTAGATACGCCATCCGAGTGTAATAACACCCTTGTCAATTACATGACGTCATGGCTGGCAACCAATCAGATGCTCTGGGTAATTCCCAAGGTATTTCTTCTATTTCCGAACAATCGACCACATCGTTACATGCACACACACTCATTTATTTACTGTACTTTCATTTTCTTTGAATTTTCATAAAACAGGAAATCACGGCGAGTCTCGACAGAAATTCTTTGCTGTCTGAAAAAGGACAATGACGATGAACTTCGTGACGCAATCGGAGCGTAATCGGGACGCTCCAATGCAAGTAGAATTTCGAACAAACAAACAAATCCGATTGCCTTTCGATTCAGATTAGAGCCGCACTGGAACGTTCCATTCGCACTACACCAGGTATCGAACGAAGGCAAGCTTATTTTATTATTTTATTATATTATTTTATTTGTAATTTTATTAAGTTTAGTGAGGGCCACAAGTTTAGAAGTGCATTCAGGAGCGTATTTTACTTTTATGTGCTTACCCTCTTTAAATAAAGTCTTCATCAGCATCATCATCATCATCAAGCTATAATTTTTCCTCTTAATAATAATAATCTTGATGAGTTTCGACTTAGAAACTATATTTATAAGAAAGACAAACGCAAGGAAATTACGACGTTTCGACATCGTCCGATGTCATTATCAAATTAAACTCACTTGATATGTCGAAACGTCGTAATTTCCTTGCGTTCCAGTTATTTTACAAAAATATTTTGCATTTATTTACTGGAAGCCATAATTTTAACGCAACTATAGTCATAATCTTAATTGGGCCGATTTATTAATAAAAATCCCCTTTTACTTGGGGAAAGACTCCTTTTACTTGGGGAAAGACTATATGGAGAAAATTACGAAACTTCCGATTTGTACCGGAAGTGCACACCTGTCATCGCGGGAAAGACCCTTGGTTCCATTTCCTCTCCATATCATGATCATTTTTAGATCCGAAGGCCCACAGATAATAGGATTCAGACTTTAGAAACTTTATAAAGTATCATCTCCGCATTATCTTTGAAAAGAGATCTATAACCGTGACACTCCCTCCCCTCCCTCAGATAAATTTCCACAAGGAAATGAATATTCTCGCCACATAAATAATGCATCTTGATTCGGTGGTAAATCTCACATCAAAGGGAACCCATAAATACTTTTCTTGTCACCGAACGGTGACGTCAAACGAAGTAACAGATTAATTTTCTTGAAAGAAACTCCAAAACAAAGGCTTGGGCAAGGGGAGGGGGGGGGGGGGGGGATATTTCAGTCTTCCCATCATGCTTAGCTAGCTGCTGTTTTTGGCGCGAAGTTGAAAAAAATCAACATGGCGGACTAACTTGCGGAAACTGCTGAAATGGCGATGCTCTAAAACACTGGATTAAACGAACAGTCAAGAAGTCATGGTGAGTTGAAAGTCCGTATAATTATTATGCCATTATTCTTCTCTTTGTCTAACGATTAAAAGTGTCTCTACATATGATTAACATGACAAAGAAAACAGCCATCCATGAGTCATGGTTTGAACACAAGCGTCACGGTGTGTTATTCTTGATTCCCTCGCTGCATGAGACACGTGAAGGTCAAGCGGCTAAAACTATGTTCTACTGTGGAGTACTTTTATACATTTTATACATTTTAGCAAGTTTAATAAATGGTTTCTCTAAAAAAGCAGAAATGTACCCCAATGTACCCACATTTTAATAGTTTGATTTTTTTTGTTGAACTTAGAGTTTTTGTGATTTGTTATACATTCGGCACAAAAAAAATCATAATTTAATGCTTTTAGTCTATCTCACAAGGTGAAGAACTACTTTAAAAGTTTGCATTACTTAAGCCGAAAAAATACATTAAATTCGAGCAAATTTTCCTTGACAAGTTTAAAATTGTGACAACTGGAAAAAAAATTCTCGTGTATCAGTTGCGGAGTCGAAAAAAAAATCGCCAGTTTTTCCTTGTCAAAAAAAAAATTGCTCGTGCAAATGACAAGTCGAGAATGTAAAAATGGTAATCAGTGTCAACTGATTTTGTGGTCCTTTCTCAATTTTGTAAAACCTGTCAGGGAAACTATTTATTTTTGTCAAGGAAAACTTGTTCGTGTAGAGCTGCGGCTTTAATTACATAATATTTGTACATATAGACCGAATGCAATAATGGTTATTATTAAATCAGTAAATCTCATTTATTGTGTCATTTAGTGACATGATACAGCCAACGTTTCAAAGAGTATAATAACAAAAAGAAATCTACAAGATTTTAGAGCGATTCTACAAAAATGTAAAAAGTTATAGCGAATTGAAATCGTAATACATTCTCACAGGGGGCCTTCGCTCACTGATCACCTCAGGTGATGATGATATGGGACGCGACTGCCCGGAGGCGAAAGGGAGCGAAGTAAGGTGTATGAAGTCATGATCATCGCTGCGGAGAGTAGGGCGGGTCGTCGATATTGTCTGCCTTCTTCGGATTCCTTGCAATGCAGAAAATACCGGTGTTCTATTTATACTGGATACGACAATACGGTTGCATAACCAGATCGCACAGGTATTTCAGGCACGGGGAGTTACAATTAATGTGTTTGTTTGCGATTGCCCCAGCGAGAATAGTAATGCATTCAGTGAGAATAATTGAAAGATTTGTAGGGAAATTGAGTTTTGGACTGACTAGCCTCGTTTCCATGCAATTGCTGGTTAACTTTACGGTGGTTTCATTTAAATTGATGGGCTTTTGATGTATTACTAGACTATGGATGGTCTTTCAAAAAATGATATTATATTTATGAAATTCGTATTTTTTCTCATAACTATCAGTTTATGCAAATTATTCCGCCATTATTGCATTCGGTCTATAGGACTAATAAAGCTGTCAGTTGTATTGTAAGGCTCAAAATAAACAAAAAAGTGCAAAATGTTCAGGTTTTGCATGTATTGGTCACATCTGGGAGTATTAAACCCCTGGGATGTCGAGTTGAAAACAATGATAATCATATTTGGGCTTCCAGACATACATACATATTTATTTAGTACCATATGACACGTGTTCGTCAGCACGCAGCGCATGCGCACAAATTATTCAAAGCTGACATGGCCCTGGGAAACGTCTAGGCCTGTCTAGGCCTGCAAATTCAATTGAAAGAATCCGGCAACACAGTAGATGGGGTCCCTGGACGCGCCCGCACAAATATAGTATACGGGCGAGTCCTACGGGACGTGCACAGGGATCCCAACATCAAACATTTCTATGCACAGGGAGCCCAACATAACTATTGAGCGCGCGCTAGTACCACAGGAAAATAATCAAAAAAGGGAAATTGCGCATGAATATATTTTTAGCCTCAGTCTTTACGAAGCAATGGTTGGGCTTTTGCCTGTAGTTTTACAGGTGACAAAAAATGACATATATTTATGTCTTGACTTTTTCAAGTTTACTTATTCCGCCATAACTTTATAACTAAAAAGCTGTAATTGAATTCAAAATAGATAAAAAGTGCAAAATGGTTTTGTATGTTCCAGAGAGTATTAAACCGGTCGGTGTTATCGGAAAGAAAGAGAGTAGAATCTAGGCAGAGCTGAGAACTAAAAAGATGTTTGAGCTAGGAAGCCAAAAAGTTACAGTGCGACTACACCAACCAAGTCCAAACAAATTTTGAATCAAATTTTCTAATCACATTTGTGAGGCCGTGCAAATTCAACTGAAAGAATCGCTGAATAACAGAATGATGTCGAATTCTACAATTTAAGCTGTTTCTTGTCTATGCACTCTTGATCATAACTATACATACTCTACCACAGTCAACCCATCAAAAAAGACTGGCCGCCACGATATATCAATATATCCTCAGAAACATGGTTCGGCTGCATTATGGGTAAGGTGACAAAATAATATGTCTATTTTTCACTGTTTTTTAACTAACTTATTAATGAATGAAAATAAAATTTACAAAGATAGCAAACGTATGACTAAAATAAACATTATAGAACTAAAAAGATTTCTACTAGGACTTTGCTGCCGTTAACCCGCTTCCACCCAAACAAATTTTCGATTATTTAATTTTGTGACCATAATGCACCCGATATATCGATATATTGATATTTCGTAGCGGCCAGAATTTTTGCAAATGACTGTAAAGTAAAATATATGCTTAGGTATGTGCCCCCGAATTAAATGATAGCAGTATGGTTTTTGAACCTCCAGATCCTTAAATTGGGTACCATATTTTGCTTTTTCACTATAAAATATTCGATCTTTAATTTGGGTACACATTTTTTATTTATATTGACTAAAAAATCCTTTTAGTGTAACAGCCAGCGTCTGCACTTCTGATATTAGCGATTTCCAAAGGAATACTATTAACTTTTTCCTTAAATTGGGTCTATATTTCAGTGACAAATCCTTGCATGGAAAGGGTATGAATTTTCCAATTCTTCATCCTTAAATAGGGTCAGGGTTTCGACATCCCGGGGGCACACCCCTATCCTAAATTTCCGGGAGTACTCCCCCGGGAGATTCTATTGTTTAAATACTCAATTGTGATTGGATAATTTGTAAGAAAATTTGTTTGGGTGGCCTTGGTTGGTGTAGTCGCACTGTATAAAGTAACAACATCCAAACAGATTTTAAAACACAGTTTAATATAGATACAAAACAATCAAAACTTTAATTATCGTCACTGAGTATGTTTCATTTAGTGAGTAATCGTGTTTCATCACGTGATTCATAGAACTGAAAAAAGACACTAAAAATACTCAATATCAAACTGATACACACCTATTTCAAATAACGTTGTCGCGTTCAAAGCAACAAGCGTCAAGCCAAGACCGAAGTGAATGCTGGTTTTGTGTTGGCAATTATTTAAATCACAATTGTTTCTATAAGGACTAATTACAAAATGTGAACATTTTCACGTGCTTGTTTGCATACCACACTTCGTTCCATAGAAAATAGGTCTGATATGAATAATTTGCCAGCACATAACCAGCATTCACTTCAGTCTTGGCTTGACGCTTCAGCTTTGAACGCGACAACGTTATTTGAAATAGGTGTATATCACCCATGCAAACAATCGTGCAAGTATTTCACTTGTTCACTTATATCAGTGCCGCTTCACAGGGTGGAATCAGGAGCCCATGGACACCAGGTCTAACTACAAAACTGCAGTCAACAACAAGCTCCAAATCAACACGATAATAACCACGTCATGATGGCATACAAGGCTGCTACCTTTAGCCTTTGGTGTCATCATCATCTTCATGTTCCCAAGTGAACCATTATGTGGGCGTGGCTCTATGCCAAGGAGTTCACATAACATCGGGTACACATCAATGGATCGAAGAGCATGATCTATCTTGTAACCTTTCTTAAAGGAGGGGCCGCGCGCGTAGAAGATGGTTCCCATTTTCTCACTCGCAGGATAGCCGTGTGCTCCAGTTACCCAGTCGTCAGATATGTTTCCTCGAGATTTTTTGTACATCCAGCCCAACCCTGCGAACAAGTAAATGGGTGGGATGCGACGATTATTCCTGTAGTGGTATTCCTCGGGGATCTCGTCTTTCTTGTATACTCTGGCCTGTGGGTATCTCTTTACGAGTTTAGTGAGATTTGCATAGACCTCTTCCAGCTTTCCTTCTTTTGGCCACAAATGAGCAAAAGAATAAACCTCCGTGGGCGTGTACGTAGAGGGGTCCAAATAGTCATCCAAATAAATGAGTCTGCTTTTATTGACAGCCACAACATTATGGTCGGCCACGAAGATCAAGTTGACCTTGTCAAGAAGCTTAACGCTTCTAAGTTTGGTGATGATATACCCAACAGCATCACGATCAACTTCTTCGATTGCGTCTTTGAATTTTTGAGAATTTGGTCCATCGGAATGTCCCACACCGTCAGGCTCATCGACGTATAAAGCCACAAAACGAGGTGGCTTGTCTGAAGTCAACCAGCTAATGATAGAATCAATGCGCACTGGGAACGATAATCGGTAGTTAGATTGACAGTGGTCGTAGGGCGGGTATGATGAACGGATAGGTTTGCGCGACGAAGGGAGATCCTTGATACTGCTACAATTAACCGTACAGACTGCCTTCTTGTAGTACGTCGGCTTAGTTTCATAGCTTGAGAATCCAGGCCAAAAATACACGCCAGTATCGATACCCTGCTTTTGGAGAGTCTGCCAAATGGGCTCCGCTTCGCTCCAGAATTTGGGATCAAAGTTGCTACAGTCGTAGTCGGAGATGAACTTCTCTTTGAAGACAGGATCCCAAAAGTTATTGCTCACAATGCCATGACTCCCTGGATACAATCCCGTAAGGATTGTTTGATGGTTTGGCCACGTTACAGTTGGCGTCACGGTCCGGCTTCGTGTACTTGGCGTTGACTCCAGTTTCAGCGACGTAATCAAGGTTCGGTGTGTTAGCAAATTTCCCCCCAGGAAACTGCCAACCCATACCGTCCAGGGATATGAGAATGACCGGGTGGTATTCGGTGTTGCTGGAAGCGAGACCTAAACTTACAAAAGCTGAAATTATGATGCAGAGAAGCAGGACATGTTCTCGATGACCAGCCATGGCTGTATTAAATATCTTCACACAAATATCCTGTGTCATGTTACTATAGCGACGTCCAGTCTGCAGGTGCCCCTCCCTTCATCTATCTGGACCAAATAAACAAACCAGACAAAAGGTCAAGCCGTGTACAAACCTTGTAAATAAAGAATTTGCATGAAGGTACAATTAAGCTGTCAAAGAGCTCGTGATTGAGAGAAAGACTCTTCAGTGACACTCAGAGGTACCTTGTATCATAAAAAGGCAATGACGATAAGGTTGTTCATGATCTTTAATCGTGGATGTTTCGGCTACCACCGACTGTAAACTTGAGTGAATATACTAATAAATATGCCGATAATAATTAAATATGCTTACAGACAATTCAACACAAAGGAGTAGATTAGTAGTAACGTAGGATTTAGTTCTTTGGTGAACAATGCCTCAGACACTGTTTTTCTCTTGCGATCATATGTGGGAAGTGTCTGCCCACGGGCGATAGGATAATATTCATTTATGTTCTTTTACAAATAAGTTATGTGCAAATTAAAGAGAGTATAGTTTATATGTTACCTGGAGTTCCCTGATCGATTGCTTTTCCGATGAATCTGCTAAAATAGCAGCCATAAGTGTCTTTTAAAATCCTAACCGTCGTGTTAACGGCCGTACGGGTTCAACATTCAGCTGTTGCGTAAGCGTCTTTTAAGACCCTAACCGTCGTATAAGCGCTCTGACCGTACGGGTTCAAACGTAGCGAACTGACTACATGACGCGAACATGATATCCCCAAGTTAAATCATTAACAAAAAAATCCCACGGAGGGAAAAAGCCCAGGGTAGGCAACAATCCTAGATACCATTGTCCTCTCGTCTTCCAATTATCGTAGTTCGAAAGTGACATTCGTATGGGACAACGATGACAGAGTTTGCCTTTATCCAAACACCACACTGATCACGTGCACTCGAAAGTCCTGGTCAAAGCCTTGTCAACACTCTGGTAAAATAAACACAGATCACGCTAAAGACGAATCTAGACGAGCAAATTTTCGGCCCCAAATTTTCCTTGACAAGTCTTCCTTGACAAGGAAGACTTGCTCGTGTAGACGACAAAAACATCGCCAATTTTTTTTGTCAAGGAAAACTTGCTCGTGTAGATGACAAAAAATTGTCAATTTTTCCTTGTCAAGGAAAACTTGTCACTGAAGAAAACTTGTTCGTGTAGATGCGGCTTAAATGACTACTTGGATCTGTTTAACTTTCTATAACGATATCTTTTACGTTTCACAATTGAGAAACAACCGTTGCAAGAAGAAAGGAGATTTGGAGCCTGTGTTTATTTTACCAGAGTGTTGACAAGGCTTTGACCAGGACTTTCGAGTGCACGTGATCAGTGTGGTGTTTAATTGGATAAAGGCAAACTCTGTCATCGTTGTCCCATACGAATGTCACTTTCGAACTACGATAATTGGAAGACGAGAGGACAATGGTATCTAGGATTGTTGCCTACCCTGGGCTTTTTCCCTCCGTGGGATTTTTTTGTTAATGATTTAACTTGGGGATATCATGTTCGCGTCATGTAGTCAGTTCGCTACGTTTGAACCCGTACGGTCAGAGCGCTTATACGACGGTTAGGGTCTTAAAAGACGCTTACGCAACAGCTGAATGTTGAACCCGTACGGCCGTTAACACGACGGTTAGGATTTTAAAAGACACTTATGGCTGCTATTTTAGCAGATTCATCGGAAAAGCAATCGATCAGGGAACTCCAGGTAACATATAAACTATACTCTCTTTAATTTGCACATAACTTATTTGTAAAAGAACATAAATGAATATTATCCTATCGCCCGTGTCCAGACCATTGATATAAACTGACAACAAAGGGAACACTTTATTTCAAATCCTTGCAATTATAGCATATAAATTTGTCCAATTTTGCTGCCTTCTTTTTCAGTTACTGATCTTCACACATGGACTGAGCTGAAATTGAATACCTATTTTAATAAACTAGCATAAGAACTTTACCTTTGTTGATAAATTCTTCCAATGAATTAGCAACAAGACGCTCAATGAGCGTACACTCGGGCTTATGACAAGGACAATGTCAGTTGCGTGAGGAGGGACCTGACAATGACTGACAGTTGCGTGACGAGGGAGACTATGTATATATGTGTCGGTGAGCATAGATTAAATTCTCCGAATCGTACTTCCGTAGCACGTACTTGGAACGTCCAGTTGAGGTTCATATTCATGGTCAGACGGTTCTGATAACGTCTTTGGTTTCTTCGTTATCGCAGAGGAAAGTCGAACTTCGTATCTTTTAAACATCCAGTTGATTCAGTCTACGGTATGATGTATACATTGAAAGATCTTGTTCGATTTATCTCGAAATCAGAAAGGAATTATCGATTAAAAATCAAATGCTGCTTCTGTTAGATTTAAGATGTGACCTCAAGTGACCTCAAATACGTTTAAAGACGTACCACAGCGTACCTTGAAGAGTCGGAGATCTTTATCTATGCTCACCGACACAAATAGTCTCCCTCGTCACTGAGCGTCTTCTTCTGTAATAGATCCCTAAAATCTAAGGACGTTTTGATTTCGATTGTATTTTTGCCGTTTACTGACCTGTTTTGAGCGTGGAAATTCTGTTTTAAATAGCGCTACGCGGCGGTTCTAAAATTAGGTCGCGTAATAGATGTATGACTCACACAAGGATCACACAACTGTAATCGTACTGAATTTTTCAAACGTGGAATAAAATAAACATCCATCGTGAGTGACTGAAATATCTTAGTGCGATCGTTGCGTGACTCGGTAGAAGATCCTTTCCTTGCAATTTCAGTACTGATTTCGCAAACTCAGCGAATCATGAATGACAATGACATAGTTTATTTGGTACCATAAATTTATCCATACAAATACAAATAGCGTGTACATAAACTAGACATCGCAGAGTGATTAAACAGTGTTTGGATGAAGTGTAAATATGGGTTTAGGTACCTCTGCTCGGTGTCCGGCGAAAACCTCACAACTGTTCTCTTCACTGCATGCGTGTATCATCAACTCACTTCGATTCGTTCTAAGTTCTGAAGATCTCTAAACCCTTTGCAGTACTGACTAGTAATGGATTATGATGTAGTTATACATCGGTGGTCGTGAGCCGGTTTAATTATAAATACTCAAGGACATAACTGTACACGTACTATTACAATTAACAACAAACATGGCATAGCGAGGTCATGATAGTTTTTGAGTTCATTTCATTTGCTTTTCAGTCTCGACTGGTTCGACTGTTTGCATGACTTCTGTACATATAGCTTTCTGTCAATAGATGTATAGTTACATCGCTGGTCGTGAGTTTAATTATAACATCATGACTTGTTCTCTCTCGATCCAGCACGAGCTTCTAGTCCTTCTACCATTTCTAGTCGTCGAACCATGAACTAGAATCCTGACCTTTAATAGCTTGAAGATCTACAGCTGCTTTCAAAACTAAGATTCAAAATCTACTTGAGTCCTGTGTGTCGTTTGTTTTCCCTTATCTGCTGAGTAATCTTGAAACTCGATATGATCAAATACTTCGCATTCTTTCTTCATTCGTCGCATTTTTTCTTCATTCCGTGACCATGAAAAAAAAACAAAAAACTAAAAAAAAGAAAGTCCATTTTATTACTCGGGCTTCCATCGGAAGGGCCCGAGTAATAACACATTTACTTGGTTCACTATACTATCTTTTTTATTGAAACTACTCACATTAACCCAACTGATGGCTCCAAAGGATCAATTAAATCATTTATTGACCAGTTAAAATATATTTACATAGATAATTGGGAAAAAGAAAGAGATGAAATATTAAAAGGAAACAAAAAATCAAAATTAGAATTATTTTCATTAGTTAAACATAACTATAAGTTTGAAGAATATCTTCAAGAAGAAGAAGTTATTGAGTGTTGACTAATGCGAATGATCATACTCTGAGTTGTCGCTTACGAGAACTTAAAAACAAAGGTGTTGGTTGCGGTCGCTTACGAGAGTGGTCGCAAAAAGAGCTTCGACTGTAGAAAGTTGAGAAGGTTTCCCATGGAAGCAAAGTCTGAGCTCTAGCTACGACCACCTTTAGAAACCCCGTTTGTACTGTCACTCAAAGTGTGTAATTAAAAGTTCTCATAAGAGACCGCGACCACTTTTGGTAATTACCAACTACTTGGTTCTTTACTCGTGCCCAGGCCTAAGGCCGGCGCACGAGTCTAAGAATGGAGACCGTATTTTTGTTTGTTTTGTTTTTTGTTAGTGGTCACGGTCGCGATGTGGCAGAAGGAGACAAAATGTCTGGCCACAAGAGAGATTACAAAGCACAAACCAATCAGGAAGCACCGGAGGTCAAGGGGCAAAAATCTAAGTGTATTCTCGTTTTTTACTGTGGTCACCGTCGCGATATGGCAGAAGGAGACCAAAAGTCTGGCCACAAGAGAGATTACAAATCACAAACCAATCAGGAAGCAGCGGAGGTCAAGGGGCAAATTCAGCCGTCGACAGAATCTCTCACGTAAAGATATCTAGTTTTATTTTTGTTGGTACCACGGTTCCGAATCTGCAATCGAGTCGGACTGCGAAGGAGACCACGAGACTTATCAACACGCATCTCAACACGACGACCTCTTTCTTCGCAAACCTTGTCGATATCTATTGTACTGAAGAAGGTAGTTTCAATCATTGCCATGCTAGAGATTCATTTGGCATACCCCGTAGTCAAAGGACTTGTGTGTTGCTGGAGGCCCATAGTGCGTCTTTCATTATGAACTGCATCCCAGTACGCAATCGCACCAGGACACGAATGAACGCTCAATGAGCGTCTTGTTAGTCGGGCTTCCTGTGGAAGACCCGACTCTAAAAATGAGAAGCGTTCTTCGTCGTCTTCGTTGACCTCAAATCCAGCGCATGCGCCCTGTGCCGGCCGCTAAGATAATCACCGAAGGCTCAAACCACATGGCTTATCAAGACGGATCAAGACGAGACATCGCACATCGTCCTTTCTTCACAAACCTTGTCGAAGGAAGGTTATGTCGTCTTGTGATCGTGAGAAAAAACCATTTGAACGAAGTATGTCTAATACGCTCATCTCACATACAAACTCACACACCGTTAGCGGTAGACCTACTCTAAAAGATGTGGAGCGTTTTCGGACCAGGTCGTTCCGCGGATTCAATATCATATCTGAAAAAGTCTTAAAGTCGAAATGTTATGAAATATCAAAAGCAAATGAGAAAACTGTGAACACAAACTACGAACAAAATGACAAAACAATGACTATTGACTTAACAACGAACTCTGAAGCTGAAAAGAACTACTCTGATTGCAAGAAAAGCACGAGCAAGACTGATCTTGACCTGAACTTGAACGTCGCCATATTGGATGAAGCGAAAGATGATCGTCCACGAAGCAACTGGAAAAGTACTTATTCAGCACATGTGGCTCTTACAGTCCTCACAGTAAATATCGAGTAGGCACGCAGCTCTAAGAATATCGTTTCTGATTGGCTCGTTCAATTTTGAAGGAACAAAATATATTATTCACATTGTCCTCAATTTTAATCGTTTTAATTCATTTAATAATGCATTTTCAGGATTTCATTTTGCAGTTATAGACTAGATATAAACCTGTGCTGTGCATTAATCAGTAAGGACCATTAGCGAGCTGCCATTAGCAACTGGGTTTAGCAACTGGGTTTAGCCAAGTGGCCATGATAGATATAATCATGTAGTGTTTTTTTTGGTTTGAGTCGTCCGGCCTCGGTCAGTCTGAGTGAGTTCTCCGTGGTTGAGTCGTCCGGCCTCGGTCAGTCTGAGTGAGTTCTCCGTGGTTGAGTCGTCCGGCCTCGGTCAGTCTGAGTGAGTTCTCCGTGCTGAGTCGTCCGGCCTCGGTCAGTCTGAGTGTGGTCTGAGTGTTCCCGGTGTTCTGAGTGTCCTCGGTGGTCTGAGTGTCCTCGGTGGTCTGAGTGTCCTCGGTGGTCTGAGTGTCCTCGGTGGTCTGAGTGTCCTCTGTGGTCTGAGTGTCCTCGGTGGTCTGAGTGTCCTCGGTGGTCTGAGTGTCCTCGGTGGTCTGAGTGTCCTCGGTGGTCTGAGTGTCCTCGGTGTTCTGAGTGTTCTCGGTGTTCTGAGTGCCCTCGGTGTTTAGAGTGTCCTCGGTGTTCTGAGTGCCCTCGGTGTTTAGAGTGTCCTCGGTGTTTAGAGTGTCCTCGGTGTTCTGAGTGTCCTCGGTGTTTAGAGTGTCCTCGGTGTTCTGAGTGCCCTCGGTGTTTAGAGTGTCCTCGGTGTTTAGAGTGTCCTCGGTGTTCTGAGTGTCCTCGGTGTTCTGAGTGTCCTCGGTGTTCTGAGTGTCCTCGGTGTTCTGAGTGTCTTCGGTGGTCTGAGTGTCCTCGGTGTTCTCGGTGTTCTGAGTGTCCTCGGTGTTCTGAGTG
The DNA here is from genome assembly GCA_033675265.1 of Actinostola sp. cb2023. Lineage (NCBI taxonomy): Eukaryota > Metazoa > Cnidaria > Anthozoa > Actiniaria > Actinostolidae > Actinostola > Actinostola sp. cb2023. The sequence goes on along the minus strand of JAUJYZ010000658.1, from coordinate 52,139 downwards.
CCCTTGGTGTTCTGAGTGTCCTCGGTGTTCTGAGTGTCCTCGGTGTTCTGAGTGTTCTCGGTGTTCTGAGTGTCCTCGGTGTTCTGAGTGTCCTCAGTGTTCTGAGTGTCCTCGGTGTTCTGAGTGTCCTCGGTGTTCTGAGTGTCTTCGGTGGTCTGAGTGTCCTCGGTGTTCTCGGTGTTCTGAGTGTCCTCGGTGTTCTGAGTGCCCTTGGTGTTCTGAGTGTCCTCGGTGTTCTGAGTGTCCTCGGTGTTCTGAGTGTTCTCGGTGTTCTGAGTGTCCTCGGTGGTCTCGATCGGTATATTAGTGATATAAAAACAATACTAAGAAAACAATGTGCAAAAAGAACTAATAAAATAGAAACTAATTAATATTAACTTTATTCTGAGAATAAAATTCCTTACGCTTATTGAGACCAAAAACCCTCCCTCTTATTGATAATAGAATTGTTGTTATTGTGGATTTCGAGTGTACATATATAGATCATGCAATGACTGCATATGATTATGAATTTTTTTGGAGTTGATATACCCATGGAATCAGTATTCCATTATTATAAATAGATTTGAAACTAGCTTTCGAAATTTTGTACATATGTTCATTTTGTATGCATGGTCCAAAAATTAAATAACATAGAGGTTATTACACGGATAGTTATGTAGTATATATAGGGCTGGATATTTTTTTACGAGTCATGTCGTATTTTCACAATTACTTCCTCCTCTCCTAAGTGCCGCCTCTCCTCCTTTCAGCTGCTCCCCAATCTCCCCTCCCCTCTCCCCCTCGCCAAACCAGTAGTAGTACCTTATGCTATTGGTAACGATTGGCTATACTTACAGCCATTCATGTATCAGTACATGTATACTAAGATGGAATATACAATAGTCGAATAGGCATATTGATATGTGAAGAAACTGTTTATTAAATATTGAGTATTACATTTCTATATTCTACAGTGAACATAAATGAAATATCACAAAATGAGAGGATATATTACATGTGAACATCTTCAGGCTTTATAGGAATTATCGCATCTAAACACACGTAAAAATACGATAATTTTACCTATTGGCCAATCGGTCAAAAGTCAAAAATCGGTCAAAAGTCAAAAGTTTATATAATAAACAGAATAATACATGGACGCTTGGAGTTTCTTGTGTTGAAACTATATATAAATATATAGATATCAATAGTTGAACTCTCTAAGATAAATTCCTTATCTCTGCACGCCCCTGCATGTATCAGTATTCTCTATGTACACAATGGTAATCTCGCATATATTGTCTGATCATTAAAAAATATATATTATTAAAAGTAATTAAATCTATTTAGTTGTCCAGTTTGTTGGAACTAGCTTCACTGCACTTGCCACAGTACCATGCTGTTTCCTTCAGAGGTGGTGTGTTCATTTTCAAGCAAATCCTATATATTGTTCAAAAAGGTTTATATATTAGATTATAAAGTATACCGTACATCGTTAAAATACAATACATGTAATCAAAACGGGCACTGGTAGTCCAGAGTGCAATTTAGAAAAGCTTGATAACTAATTAGTACTAAATAGCACTAATGAAACAATAGAAAACAATAGAAATAGCACTATTTAGTACTATTTAAAATTAGTACTATTTCACGCTTTTCTAAATTGCACCCTAACAAAAATTACTTATCGCACATATATATGGTCAAAACCAAGATATATGTTGTTACAACAGGTTACATGATGATATCTATAATCTATTCACTTTGAAAAAGAAGTAATCAGTATACTTACATATGGAACCAGGTATTGCAGCTTTCACATTGCAACCAATGTAATTTTTTTTTGCCCTTTTTGTTTGGAGGACTTGAACACTTGCATATAGTGCAGAGATCATCTGCTGCAGTCGTGGTTGTTTTAGCTATTTTCGCGGCCGCGGTATGTTTTGGGGGCTGAAGGTGCTGCCCTTAATAGAGGAAAATAACATACACATCATCAAAGAAGTTTGCGAAAATATTCAATAATGTAAATAAGCTACACTGTAAATACAGTAAGTGAACAACAGTTGGCTACCAAAGGTGATATATTGAAACCTTGCATTATAAGTTTCATTCCATAATATCACTGATCGAATCTGCTCAAGTACAATTCATGTTGATATGCTTACTTTTGTCTTGTCTCTCCAGCACTCCAATCGTCCCTTCCGCAAATAGCTTTCTCTTTGATGGAACGTGTAATACGCATCCCTCTGTGAATCAATATAATGCGAAACATAATCCTGATCAAATATATCGTTGCATAAGTCACTTGCTAATCAGTTGTCAGCATGCAATATCTTGGAAAAGACCTTGTATATATACAAGTATAAAAACATGCATCGGCTTTTTAAACTTTTACCTTGTTTATCCTGAAAGACGGATGGTGTAGTTCCCGACTGGACACCTTGTGTACTGGTACTCGGTTCGCCGGTCGCAAGTTTCAAACCTGCCAAAACACCCTATCATTCACAGCATTCATAGATACATTAAAAAAAAAAAATTAGAATAAACTGCTTGGAAAAGATCCCTTTTCCATTTCGTGGGAGCACGTGATCGCTTACATTCTTTTTTGCATTGATTGTATTTCACCAAACTGACCTTGGTAAATGAGTCTTTCTTTCCAGGGGAAAGAAGGTTATACCTCAGTTTTGACAGTGGAGAAAGTTCCTGTTATAGATGACATAAACGGAGTAAAGTCGATCATGCAGCCAGCTCATATTAGTATGGTCGAGGTATACCCGCCAATATAATAAATAAACTATACTGAAGCAGAAATGTTTAACTTACATCTATCACGCTGGGAGTGGGACTCTTGCTGTTCATTTCTTCACTGCTTGCCACAAAATCTAAATTGGAGTAATAATGATATTTTTTTATTATATATTGTTAATGTCATTGCATTAGTAGTATTAGTATTAATTATAATACCAATAATTATTGATATTATAAGTAATTATTTTTGTTGATCGACTGGTTAGGCCAGTGCGATGGGTTTTGCAAGGTATTCGGACCAGCGTTGGAGAGGGAGAGTTGGAATGGTGGGTTGGGATATCAAAGAGTAGGGGAGGTGCGGGGTGAGGGAAAAAGGTTAAGTTGAATGTGAGGCTTTCAACTGGGGGATGTGAGTGAGGGGAAGTGGGGTGGAGTGTGGGAATCTACTTGGGGTGTTGGAAAGGGGCTAGAGGAAATGGGGAAATAGAGAATAGTAGGGTGGGAGGCTTGGATGTATAGTGGAAGGTAAAGGAGAGAAAGAAAAGTGGGGGAAACGGAAGAGACTTAAAAATGGACAAAGGAGAAATTATGTGTGTGGGGATGGGGGTAGAGAGTGTTTGGTCTGGTAGACAATGTTGGAAAGGGGCTAGAGGAAATAGGGAAATAGAGAATAGTAGGGTGGGAGGCTTGGATGAATAGTGGAAGGTAAAGGAGAGAAAGAAAAGAGGGGGAAACGGAAGAGACTTAAAAATGGACAAAGGAGAAATTATGTGTGTGGGGATGGGGGTAGAGAGTGTTTGGTCTGGTAGACAAAAGGATGACAAATGGAGTTAGTGTTAAAGGTGGCAGAAGATAAAATAAGCAGATAAGACAATTGAATCTAGAGTTGAAGAGGGCTGTTATGGTTGATATGGGAGGGAAAGAGTGAGGTGGTTGAAGAAATGGTTTAAATAATTTATTGAATGTTGTGTAGAGAATGGTGGGGTGGAGGGATCAGGGACGGTTTCGAGGAAGGGTGGAGGATTAGGGAAATTAATGATCTTAGATCGTAGGTAGTTAAAAAGTTTCGTAAATGGGGCATGATATGAGGGGCAGGGGTCAAACGGAAAGGGTTCAGATAAGGATCAACGAAAGTGAATGTAAGCCACAAGGACGGCCGTGAAAGCATTCCGGAGATGATTAGATGGTGACATGTTGAATGATAGTACGTAACCCGGTGTACGCAATCGATGAAATCGATAATCGATGACAATCGATATCAATCGATATCAATCGATATCAATTAATCGATTGATATTGGAAATCGATGACCAATCGATGAAACAAAAATCTGTGACCTTTGATCGATTGTCATCGATTGCCTTATGATTGATCGATTGTTATCGATTGCCCTAAAATAGATCGATTTTCATCGATTTTCATCGATTTTCATCGATTGTTTTGTACTTATGGCCAGAGCGGGAACAAGCGCACTCAGCTTGTAATTGCCCTAGCTGTCCCCGGTCATTACTACCTTGAAAGCATTTCCTCGCGTGCCTCTTTCCCGGTCTCTTTTTATGAGCTAGAAATATTTCTCCTTGTTGGACTTGGAAAAGACAACATTGATAACCCTTCACGATGCATCGATCGCACTTTTAGACTGACTTCGTGGCTTTCCCAGCGGCTTTCCATAGACGACATTTTAGCGGCAACGTACAGAGGGAGGTCGATAGAGGACTACGTCACGAAATCTTGTACTGAACCTGATAACAATCGATCGATGATCGATGATCGATTTTCATCGATTGTCATTTTTCTTGTGTGACTATCGATTGGTGATCGATTGGCCAAAACCAATCGATATCAATCGATTAATTATATCGATTATGATCGATTGTTCGATTGGTTTTCCGATCATCGATTGTCATCGATTGCGTACACCGGGTACGTAAATAAATCGAAAATGCAGAAAAGATAGGTTAAAAATTATGGATGAAATGGTTTTTAAAATGGTGAAGCCTAATAATAATAAAAATAAACCTAGAATTAACCGACGTAGAGGAAGGGACAGAAAAATAAGCTGTAAAGACCGAAAAGATGAAATGAAAGTTCTGTTAATACTCACTGTACAGTGAACATAGATGATAATGGAATAAAACTTATACTATGATGTGGGGAAGTATATACATGTTAACTAAAATTTAAGATCTAAACCATGGAGGTAGGTATATAGTTAAAATCGCGCGTAGTTGGAGGTGAGATAAGACAGTGGACGTGTAGGGAGTGACCATAGGACATGAATATGACAAAAATGCGGCGGTGATGCATGGAAGAGTTTGGAAGAAAATTAGGGTCTAATGTGAAGAAAGTATGGTGTTCATGCGGATAGAGGGCGGCGTAAAATTGTGAAATGGAAAGCGGGGGCATTAGAACTAATGGGGGTTTAATGAGGGCGGGATAAAAGTGTGAGCTCACAAATTACGGAAAGGATGGGAAGCCTCTGTCCAGTACCCACTAGGGCTCTAATCGTCAGGGGTTTAGAAGCCCCAGCGTGATCGGAGATCAAGTCGTTTCATACTTTCTCAGGCCTGAAAAGCTAACCCTACGACATGGTAAAGGACAGAGGGGGAGAGGAATCGAGAAATGACGCTGGTGTACTGGCGTGGCGGGCGGGATGGCAAGCGGGACCATAGACCCAGGGGAAAATAAATTATAGTAATAGATAAAAGTAGAGCCGTGCGGGGCGCGTTAACGATAATGTATGATACATGGAAATGTGGTACCTTTAGAGTGGGGTTTCTTGGAGTACATGGCATGGATTTAGGTCTTGGCACAAATTTTAGGATTTGGTCTTCTTGGTGAGATACTAAGAAGGGGCTGAATAGTGCGTTGCAGGGGTCTATATATAGGGGGGACTGGGGAGAGTTGTGGGTTTCCTGTGGGTGACCTTTGGGGTTCCTGTGGGCGGATGTGGGGGCGGGGACTGGTTCGAGGATAGCAATGGCGTCGTGATGGAAGGAGTGTTTCTGTTGTCGTGTGACGTGACGGTGTGAAAGTAGAGAGAAATTCCTGGTTATGAGGGGGATGAGAGGGCAAATCCAGTGGTGTTCTAAGGTGTTGCAGGAGGAGTGGAACCGTATATAGACAGAGTAGGACACCGAAAGGATAACGTCTGTGGGGAGACTCGATTGAAAAAGGTAAGAGGTGGGATGGGGTGATCTGCAGGAATGCTGGTGAATGAACGTAGAATTGGAGGGACAAAGGCAGATTTTCAAGGATTAGGAATATGTTTTATTGAACTTGGAAACTTTAATAGAGCGCAGACCATACGTACGCGAAACAGCACCATTATCAAAAGTGCTAGATAGAGATGTCTCTATAGTTTTGTATAGTGTCATCAAGGCTATTTAGCACTAAAGAACCAGTACCGCTTAACGGACATATGGTTTGCACTCTAGTCTAGTGGACCTACTGTAGACTAATACCTCACTGGGGGTATTAAATGTTTATAAAAAAGCTGGAAATGAATGACATGATATAGCTATATATAAGGTAACTATGCTAAGTACTTATAGTTTATAGTTATATGTGGCTACTGTGAGGCAGCTGGAGGGGTTGGCAGAGGTGGAGTGTGTGGTGTTTATTGGTGTATGTCACGGAACAACTTTTCATGTGTGTAATTGACATTTCAAGTAGTTTTGTAGATTTTTGTTTCATGTTTCCAGAGGCGGTGGCAAGTGTTTTCACCAACAGATGTGAAATGTTTTGTCCTTTTTTCCCTTTTTTTTGGTTAAGTATGGTAGCTCAGATGCTGTTGATAGTGATGACATAGTTTTTTTGTTTGTTGTTGATGAATCTGACAGGCGTTGGTTTCATCGGGAGCTTAACTCCTATTGGATCCTGTATGTATCTATGCTTGATAAATTGTTCATATTTATTTTATTTATGGTTTGCAGGAGGATGGTAGGGGTGGATTGTTGACTGATTGGTGAATCGATCGAGGTAGGTTTAGTGCAGTTTTAGTGGTGCTGTGGCTTCCCAGTCATGATGTTCGATTTCGTTGTTGACTGATGTATTTTGGTGTGTATCAGATGGTGGTCCTTAGAGCCTTGGTGATTAGCAACTTGAGTGATACTCCATTTATTTGTACGTGTGAACAACCACCTTGCATGTTGTAGTAGCAGAGCATTTAGCTGTAGCGGCTATTGAGGGGTTGACAGGTGTCCAGGATTTTAAGGATTCTGCCTAATAGGTCAAGTTGAGGAAAAGGCTGGCAGATGGATGTGGGACAGTTTCATCTATGAGTGGTGTTTGTGAGTAACCTCCAATGCCAAGATTCTTAATGTCTTAAAAAAGCCCACTTAATACTAGGTGGGATATTTTCTAACGTGCTGTAACAGAGATGATTATAATGATAATTTTAAAAAATAAATAAAAAATAATAATAATAATAATGTATCTATCCCTAGCAATGCTAAGAGCATGGGATGCTTATAGAAATCCTAGAGTACTTAGGGAGATATCGATCTATCTATCTATAATGTTATGGTTTCATGTACTATATGGGATGTGACTTAGGGCTGAAAATAAGGAAAATTATAAGATAAAATAGAACTGAAATTGAATAAAAGGTGGTGATATTAACTGAGTGTCCATTTTATGGGTGTTATCTATAGGAATTTGCATGAAAGTAAATGTGGTGGGCGTAGTCTAGGACCGCTGCAGTCAGTGGATTTAGGGGATGTGTTTCGGTATAGTTTTTTATTCTCTTCATTCCATAGTGGTGATTAGATTGTTCGTGGTTCTTTAGTTGAGTGATGTGGTTCTGTTTTGTTCTTGCTTTGCTTGGAGTGGTGTTTTGATCACACTGTTAATGGCTGTGAGGCAGGCTACAGGCTAGGTTCACGGTGTTGGCTGATGATCTGTGGTGGTAGTGGTTCTAGTGTGGTAGGTGGGTTTGTTGAAGCCATAGTATGGAGTGGCGTTTTATGCTGTGGATCCTCCAGGTGGTGGCGAAGTCGTTCTCATGGTGGTAGTGGTGTGCGAAGGGATCGAGTTTCAATGTAACTTGACTTGAGGGTGGCTTGGGGTTGTTATGTGCCGATTCCAATTTCAGGTTAGAGGATGGTGTGTATTGTGTCGTGATGTAAAGTCAGTGTGGACTAGTAGGTCTCGAAGGTTGGGGTGTCGTTGAAAGGCTGTTATGGGTGGGTCTGGGAATAAAGGGGAGAGTTCGGGGTCACGTGACAGGATGTTCCATTGTGTCTTTAGTATGGTGGAGATGGGGGGGAGGGTGTGATGGTAGGGGATGATGAAAGGTATGATGTTTCGAGTGGGGGGTGGGGGTTCAGGGCCTGGGGTCGGGGGGAAGAGAAGGGAGTGTTGGGTAAGAGGGAGGACTTTTTCAAATTCTTTGGTGATGGAGGTGTTAGGGTAACCTCTGGTCAGGAGTATGAGTCGGAGTCGGTGAAGTTGTTTAAGTAGAAGTAAGTCGTCAGTGATGAGGCGTCTGTATCGGAGGGCCTGGCTGAAAATGGTGCCTGCTTTGCATCTATGGGGATGGTATGAGGAATGGTGAAGGAGGAGTGTGCTATCGGTGGGTTTGGTGTAAAGGGTGGATAAGAGTTGACCTTCTTGGTTAATGTAGATGGTGGTGTCCAGGAAATCAATTCTATGGGGGGATAGTATGTGTTGGAACTTAATGGTAGGGTGATAGGAATTAAGGTGGTCTAGGAAGGTGTTTAGTGAGGGGAGTCCATGTCCATATCATAAAAATGTCGTCGATATATCTTTTCCAGAGTAGTGGAGTTAGGTGAGAGGGGGCATGGGTAAGAAGGGAATGTTCTAGGTCTGATAGGAAGATGTTTGCATAAGAAGGGGCCATGCGTGTTCCCATGGCGGTACCAAGGACCTGGAGGTAATGTTGTGAGTCGAAGGAGAAATAGTTGTATTGTAGGATGTATTTCATGAAGTGTTTAAAAATGTGTAATGGTGGTCTGTTGGTGGGGGGGATTTTGGAGAGGGCTGAAAGGGCAGATGTAATGCCCTCGTCATGTGGGATGTTGGTGTACAGGGAGCAGATGTCAATGGTGACTAAGAGAGAATTCAGGGGGAGGGGGGTGGGGAGTTGGAAGATGGTTTGTAGGAAATGGTTAGTGTCTCGTATGTGGGAGGGGATGAGGGGGACGAGTGGTTTGAGGTAGTGGTCAACGAAAATGGATAATCGTTCAGTGGGGGAGTCGCAACCAGAGATAATGGGTCGGCCTGGGGTGTTGGGTTTGTGGATTTTGGGAAGCATGTAAAATAGGGGGGTTCGGGGAGGAAGGTGGGGTAGGAGGAATCGGTATGTGTGGAAGTCGAGGAGGCTGGCTGTGTGAAGTATGTGAAGATAGTCATTGATGGACTTGACGAGTGGAGGGACTGGGTTGTGGTTTACTGGTTTGTAGTGATCGGTGTTTGATAGTTGTCTGAGTGCCTCTTGGACATAGAGGTGTTCAGGCCAGAGTACAATGGCACCCCCCTTGTCCGCGGGGGTTTTATGATGGTCTTGTGTAGCTTTGTCAGTGAGGTTAAGGCCCTGCTTTCATGTGGGGTTAGGTTGTAGGAGGAGGGTGATTTGTCAGGGTGGTTAAAGGAGGTGACAAGTTTCTCCCAGACCAGGTTGGTGTAGATGCGGAGGTTGGGGTTATAAGTGGTGGGAGGATTCCATGTACTGGGATTGCGGAAGGGATGGCGGGTGGTGGGTTTGTCCTTAAAGTGATGCTTAAGGTAGAGGGTGCGACGGAAGTTGATGTAGGAGTGTCGTAGGGTGTTAATGGAGGTGCATTTGGGGGTCGGGACAAATTTAAGTCCTTTTTGGAGGATTCTGGTCTGTGAGGGAGAGAGTTGTAGGGTGCCGAGGTTAATAATGGCTTTCTGGTGGGTCAATAGGGAGGTGGTTCGGATGAGGGATTTTTTCAGCTGGTTTTTCCGCTGAGGGAGGGTTCGCCGATGGGGGTCGTGTCTTTTTGATGAGGAGTCTGAGTGTGGGGTGTGGTTTCGTGAGAGGGGTTGAGGTTCTTATGGGATGTGGTTGAAGCGGGTTCAACCAGCTGAAAAAATCCCTCATCCGAACCACCTCCCTATTGACCCACCAGAAAGCCATTATTAACCTCGGCACCCTACAACTCTCTCCCTCACAGACCAGAATCCTGCCAATTGTTCAAAATGTGGGTATATTCTAGGTGGTTCATTCGAACCAAAACAAAACAAACGCGCAAAAAAATCATGCCCTGACGTTGTGCGCATAAGTGGTGTGATATATTCCGTCAAGACAAGTTCAAGGGACGATCGTTGCTTTGTAGTAATAGATGGGAGTTCCGTCATATGTCTTCACACATATTGCAGAGAGCTTCGATCCAGCTATTTGGCAACTGGGTCGCTAGAAAAGTTTAAATGTAAGCACGTGGACATGGTTAATGCCACTGCAATTGCTGACAACGAATCTGAAATGTATCATGTTAACGGCGATCTTATTAACTCATACGCTGGAGGTACTCCTGAAAAAGCAGTCTTGCGTACTTTAATGACGTCGATTCCAGATGGTTACCCTTCAGTTGTTCATGTGTCAGATTCGATGTATGTGGTCTTTGGACAGGCCACAGCTACCAACACTATTGGCTATTGTCATGTTCGTGTGGAATCAGAGAAGGACAGACTCTTCAAGTGTACAAGTAAAAGTTGCAGAACGTTTGTAAGCAGGTCAAAGCAGAAGAAAGTGCGTGCAACTTGCGCACATCTTCATCTTTTGTACTGCTGCCTATTCAACAACACAAGCACACCACCTACGGAGGGATCAAGTGCATCATCAAGTGGGGAACAACAATTGTCCAATGGACCATCGCTGTCAAGAGAGCGAACCCTAGATGTGGCAGTTTTAAGGTCCTTGCCATACAACATACCTAGGTCTATCATCTATACCATTATGAAATTAGATGCTGCCAGTTTTCTCGGGGATGCTGCCCAAGGATGGCCAGAAGAATATTCACCATCGACATCTTCATGCTATCTCTGTCATTCACCGCTGGGTGAAGCAAGACCTCATTTTGGACAAAGCAGCAAGGAAGAGGCCTTTCTCATTACAGAACTAAACCCATTCCGAAAAGTGAAAATGCTTGTTAAAATCTGCAGTAGCTCTTTGTGCAAGGCAATGCATCAACCATATCCATTTGAAATTGGTGAGTTTTGAAGAACTGAAACCATTTATTAGTTAGTGTGATTGCAATAAACCTGTGAAATAGTTAGTAGACTAATAGACACTATAGTAGACTTTATTTCCATTGTTTTCACGGGTTTATTGCAATCACTCTAATAGTAGGTATAGATACAGGTAGTTTATTTATCCATGTTAGTGTCAGAGTGAGCACAAAACTCTTTCAAACGTGGAACATGCTATTCAGTACAAAAATAAATGCATATAAAAAGTATACTATTACTATGACTAAAAAATACTCAGTATAATATTTTCTATTTAATTTTCTGGTCTGCAGGTCTTTTTAACATAGCTGACAAATTGCTCATTTCTATCGATATACTGCTTGAAATGAGGGAGTTTTTTAAGCGTGGCCAACCTATCACTAATGTTATTCAATCCAAACTGGAGACTTTGAAATTGAAGTCATATCAGGTAAATATGGAGTAAATTACTAACCGATTATTTAACTGTCAGATTGATGAAACTATATAACGGTACTCAAAACAACATTGTGGCTTACAAGTTAGAGATACAAAGCATAAAGAAAACTAGCCTCCTTTTAAAACTAGATGAATAAAGTTTGTTATTATTTTGTAATTATCATATATTTAGAATGAATAGTCCCTTTTCGCGTTCACAGATACCGCTGTAAAACCGCTGTACTTATCGACATCAGACGCATTTGCACAGGCTTAGCCTCGAGTCAGTGTAAATTATTCACAAATATCAACAAGAACACGAAAAAATGTTGACATGAAACAACAGAAACATTTTTGAATTGCACGGACTGTTTTCTGAATCGAGGCTAAACCTGTACAAATGCGTCTTTTGTTATGTACAGCGGTATCTCTAAACAACGCGAAACTGGAGTATTACAAGAATGAATTGGATGAAATAATTTATGTCTGAAGTGCATTATGTATGCCCATATATTCGTATATTATGCCACTAACACATTTGCTAATGCTTGATTAAGGGCGCAATTCTGAGCAAAGGGCAGCAGCAGTATATCTCAGATCTACTCTACAATGGCTTTTATTGTTTTGAGGCCATTACAGAGAGGGACTTGAATTCCACTGTCTGTGGATTGTGTGGAATATGTCCAGAAGTGTTACTTGGTGATGGCAATGAAAAGAACTGCTGTAAGAATGCACAGGCATGTAAACTATTTGATTACTTAATTTTATATCAAATGTAGGATATAGATTTTCAACTTCACTTTCATATCACTTTCCACTCTTTTACTAAGCAGGCTTTGTTTTTGTATCTTTTTTCTAGAGTACAAACCATATGTCCGTGAAATAGTACTATTACTAAATAGTGCAATGTCTTTTGTTTTCTATTGTTTCATCAGTGCTATTTAGTACTAATTAGTTAGTACTGTTTCACGGACATATGGTTTGCACTCTATGAAAGATGAGTCTATTTTGAAGAGTTTTGCTAAATAATGTTATAATGTCATAGTTTCGTTTGATGATCATATGTTAGTATATATATTTACGTATAGATTTGATTGTAAATCCAATGTATCAGTATAATGGTATAAGGAATATAGATTATTATTATTATTATTATCTATCTATCCATCCATCCATCCATCTATCTACCACAACATAAGGAAAAAGTATACCCCAATTAATCTGCGCTACGTAGTTGCAATTTATTGCAAAAACTAGTGCTTTCAATTAATTTAAATTATACTACTTTCAGATCAATTATAATAACACAGACAGAGAAAGTACTAGTAATAGAGAAATGATCCCCCCTGAGGATTTCCTCAATAAACTAAAGCGAAGATGGCTAGAACGTTCAGTGTTTACAAGATCCATGGAAAAATTTGCAGTATTTCCATCTCAAGTACCTCCAATCATGGCTCCTGCTGTAATGGGTAGTGAAATATTCAACACAGAAATGGAAAAAAAAAGTGTTTACATAACTGAAAACAAACAACCAGCTGGTCAGTGAAACATTTTATTTTGCATATTTTTAAATTAAAAAAAAGCATAAATCAGTATTAAAATAGAAAGTAAGGAGAAGTTAGAGTGGTTTAATTCCATTGTTTTCTTTTGTTTGTATTGACCATTAGACATTGACTACTGTATTAGATTTTGTTTCACGGGTTAAATGAAATCACTCTAAAGTGCTATGGATAATTATCTTACTATAATAAATCTCTATTATGTGGTTTTTCATTATTATTTTTTTTAAAGTTATCCTGAACACTACAAATACTACATATTTCAAATATCATATTCCTTTTGTCAACTGATTACACATAGCTCTGATACTTTTCAGGTGACCCAGCCATGTTACATCAACTTCTGAGATCAGGTACAATTAGCATGGACACCATTGGATCCTTGGATATTGAAGCAGTGAAAGAAATTTGTAAAACCTGCAAAATTTTGCATACTGGAAAATCAAAGGTCAGTATAATTAGTATTATTAGTAATAATTATAATTAGTATACCTAATTATTATTATTATGCAAGTACCGGTATGTGTATTTTTTTGAAATAATTCCAAAAAATAGTATATTGTCTCTAATTTTGCTACAGGCCTTAATGATTGGGGACATTCAATCACTGTTTTCATCAGTACTAGTTGGATTGTGTCCATGTCATGGCTACAATTGCTCAGCGGGCAGAACAGGTGGATTCTACCATTTAGTATGCCGTCATGGGGTGAGTCTTTCATGATAGAGATTCCTGGAATTAACAATGAATATATACATATATGTCAAAACAATGAATTAACATTGTCTAAGCTATTTTTTTCCTATGGCAGTGCACCTTTGGTTCTAAGTTATTAACACTAACAGAATCTGTGAGGGATGCAAGTGACCTCTACCTGTCCCTAAAACACCCCCCAACCACATTCATATGTGACTCAGCATGTGGTTTGGCCAGACACATGGATCTAAGGGACAGAGAGCTTACTGCTAAGTTGTGGGGAGAAAATCAGGGCTGCTTTGAAAGACCTATCCTTGACAGATTACCAAATGGAGTATGTACATGTGGTATATTAATACAAATTTATAATACAAACCTAAAAGTACATTGTGTACACAAGACTGTACTTTTTATAAGAAAAATATATAATCATTCTCAAAAAAGTACTTATCCACAAAAGAAATTGGTAACAATAAATATTATAACTCAAATATAAAAAATAAAATAAAAAATGAAATCCTATAAAATAATAGATATATAATAATAGATATAATTTATAAAAATTCAAATACAATATAACCAATTTCTGGCTGGAATTGTTGTTGCTTTCCTATATGTCTTCATCTTAATTAATCATAAAACTACAATTTATTATAATTACAAGAACTATAAGCAATTATTTGGACATATTTTCTCATGTAATAATTTATTAACTGTTATTATCGAATTCATGAATAATTAATGAGGGAAATACAATATAAATCATTATTCATCGCTGGATTCGATAACTCAGATACAATATTCGCATCCGAACTGTATGGTATTTACAATGGCGAGGCGAACTACCATACAGTTTTGGCCACTCATATTGCACATATCTATTACTTGTAAAGCTCTATTAATAATATTTTATTATGTTGTCATTGCAGAATTTGAATGTCCCAGAAATAGTTCCATCAGAATATCGTACTGCTGAAGAACATGACAGAAAATTGAGTGATCTTGTGTATACACACCCAATTTCTGGTAGCAACAAACATTTCATATTGGGTGATCGTTTCCACTCAGCCACCAATCCCCATAAATCTCCTTTATGCCAATACCATGATATCAACCTATGTCAACAAAGCAACACAATAGGAACAAGCATTCAGGAGTCGGAGAATAACAGGAAAAATATCAAGAGACTGAGAAGCAACTGCCAGCAAACATTCGAAGTCCATTACCTTTACAATTATTTAATGGACTTTTACCAAAATGAGCAGATAGTCATGGAACAGAAACAACGTCTCGAAGCAGCAATAGATAAAGGAAAAGTAGTAAAACGAAACATGTATGGAAGATTTGTAATATCACCTTAGATTGCATTGGCAACTTACATGATAATGTATGCTATTATTAATTAATAAAATTGTTGTTGTCACCTACCCTCAGAAAAAATTAATATATGTACAAGCTTAATATTTGAGGTTGCACATAGACTGACATGCTCGAGGATCCAGCGGTTTTTGTCCGCGCTCCGAAGACTTCGGAGCGCGGACAAAAACCGCTGGATCCTCGAGCATGATAGACTGATAGAGTACAAACATTTAAACCATGCAACATAAATATTACTATTTGTGATTTATTAGCTTATTTTGAAAGTGACGTTGTCCGTGCAATAAATCACTAAATTAGTAAATATCTCAAGACCCCTAAAACGAATAACTTAAATGAGACTACGAAAGTACAACGAAATTTGGTTCCTTCTGCAGGTACAGGTCACATTGTACGTAATTCAATAGAAACAACAAAAGACTCTCAAGTTATTCAATAGAACGAAGCTAACACAGAACAATAGGTTTGCGGTACGTGCAGAAAGACCCCCGGCCGAAATTTGGTTTCCACGAACTAACGACAATCCCCCAAGCCAATGTCAGGCCAATATTGAGATGGCGGGAGGGGTATAAAATAGCTTTAATGGTCTTTTCTCAGTACATAATAATAAGCTTAAGTGAAAATGGAACGCATGTAACTGTAACTGTAACAATATAAGCTTACATTTTGTAAGGGATACCGTAGTTGATTTTAATACAGTACAGCTTCATCATACTCACGTACATAACGAGATAACGACATCCAGGTCAGCTACTGGAAACGTGTGAGAATGCTTTAAGTCCATATTATATTCCAGTAGTAATTTCGAAAGTTATAGAATATTCGTGGAAACTATGTATGTAGTAAACTAGTATGTTGCTCGCAAACGACCAGAAGCGTCCGCCATGTTGATTCTCCACTGATTAGGTAACGTGACTAATTTCCGAGACCTGATTGGTCGACCACCGAGACCACCAGAAATCTTCACCGTCCAATAAGATCAAGGCTACTTAGAACTGCATGTCACCTGTAAATATCGTCATTCTTTTGTTTTGTTTCATTGTGTTAGATGCTAGTAAAATACGGTTAGATTTTGTTTGTACAATCAGTATTATTATTGTAGAAACGATCGTTTAATTATCTCGTCACGTCCTGTGTATGGAATTTCATGTATTCAGTAGAAGACATGGTAAATACTCTTGATGATTGTGATGTTCTAGAGAAAGTGATGTATCTAAGCAATGTACACAAGTATAATGATGCATGTTATGGTGACAATAAATGTACAACAATTCAGATCGCGTTATGCAAAGTATGTCCATTATAATTATACTCGTGTTGTGTGTGAATGTCATGGCTCTAGTTATTTTTGTAGAAGCGATCGTTTATCTACGGTGGCCCATAGGGGACACGCTGCAAATAAGATGGGTTGCTGCAAATAAGACGAGTTGCTGCAAATAAAAAACGAGTTGCTGCAAATAAGACGAGTTGCTGCAAATAAAAAACGAGTTGCTGCAAATAAGACGAGTTGCTGCAAATAAAAAACGAGTTGCTGCAAATAAAACGAGTTGCTGCAAATAAGACGAGTTGCTGCAAATAAGACGAGTTGCTGCAAATAAAACGAGTTGCTGCAAATAAAACGAGTCGCTGCAAATAAAACGAGTTGCTGCAAGTAAGGTCATAAAACACTGCGCGCGCAGGGTGCGAGCGAAGACTGGGTTCGACGACTCATGCTTGGTAGCCTAGCCATCCACTTTTCCTCTATGTTTTGTACTGGATGTGGAGGAAATATTACTCTCTTAGATGCAAACTTTTGTCCTTCCTCACAAGTCAACAAAGATATTACTGTGTTTATTAAGATGTACTTTCACCGAGGATATCGCTACAAAGATATTGTTAGTTTACTGAACAAACATCATGGTGTAACTGGATCGCAACGCTCTCTCCCCTCAGTTAGAACATCATATATGCATATTCCTCGTAGCGTGGTTCAAACGCTATTAAATGAAAGAAATCGATCCAAATGGAGTAGAAGAGAAGGCAAAGAGATGGCTTAGACGAATGAACTGTGTTTCAAGTGGACTTAGTTTTTGCTGGCATATTGATGGTGAGTTAATTGTAGTAGCCAGTACTCCAGTAGTTGCGCAGACAGTATCTTTCATGATTGATTACAGTAAAAATAAAAATAAAATATAAGACTTAAGCTTAATACATTAATGTAAAGTTATACACCTTGTGGATAATCAATAAATTGCCATGTAGTAATGCACCAGTCAAGTGAAACCCCCTGAGTTTGGGTTGAGTTGACGCCACTGTTACCTCTAAAGATTCATAAAAATATACATGTAGTATTATTAGTACTTCCCTCTGGAATATTGAGAAAATATTTTAACTAGTGAATAAGACCCTTATTTCAGTGAAGTTTCCGCTCAATCAAATTTTGAACAATTTACATCCTACATGTACATATAGTCCCCCTTCAAGTTTGTCAGACCTGACAGAAGGGGGGTACTTGACCCATGTTTGGGTATAGGGGTCTAGGACAACATATTTTAGGACCCTGTTTAGGACAAAGTACAAATACACACTATATTTTACATAATTTTAACATGTTGGCAAACGTCTTGGATCTCGGATGGCTAAATACTGGATAAAACCATACTTATAATGACGACAATCGTGCATCATACCCTGTTTAGGACAGACTCACTAAAAATTATATACCCTGTTCAGGACAGAGAGGCCATATGGAAACATACTGTTATGTATACACCTATTTCAACTAACGTTGTCGCATTCAAAGCAACAAGCGTCAAGCCAAGACCGAAGTGAATGCTGGTTTTGTGCTGGCAAATTATTGAAATCAGACGTATTTTCTATGGAACGAAGTGTGATACGCAAACAAACATGTGAAAATGTTCACATTTTGTAATTAGTCCTCATAGAAATAATTGTGATTTAAATAATTGTCAGCGGCATAACCAGCATTCACTTTGGTCTTGGCTTGACGCTTGTTGCTTTGAACGTGACAACGTTATTTGAAATAGGTGTATACGTATTAAGATTGGAATTGTAACCATGATTTTTATGTATCAAATTTGACAATATTTATATATTATAATTTTTAGTATTTTTTATAGTAAAACTTATTTAGTTTTTAAAGAACTCATTTATGATGATGATATAAACTGTGTTTTCTTCTTTAGGTTACAATAAGCTAAAACCTTATGGCTTCCCTATTCACGGATGCATTTGTGGATATAGCAGAAGAATACTTTGGTTGGAGCTTGTAAAATCCAACAACAATCCCAAGATAACATCTACACTGTATTTGGATAATGTTCAAAATTGTGGCGGATGCCCAAGAATAGTCCGATCTGATTATAGGACAGAAAATGTTGTGCAACTTTCAGAAGAAGTTGATCTAACTGGTGGATTGACTTTTTTAAGGATATGGTTCAGTCAGGTGTGCTAGAGCTTGGAAATGAATTTCACATGAAATGTCTATGGTTTTGCTTTTCAAAGATTATTCAAAATGAACTCGACAAGGTCAGAGATCACTGGAACAGTCACTACATATGGCAGTCAAGGCATGATACAGTGAGTGCAGTGGAGTTCCAGATATTTTATATTTTTTACCAGAACAGTTAGGTTCTATGGATTGTACTATCCCAGTATCAAGATAAAATAAAGGAAGTTGAAGGAGATTGTCAGATTGATGTAGAGGATGATATGCATCATGAATATTTTGACACATTTTAGAAAGTACATGTAGTAGGTGGAACATGGCAGTTGATGAAGGAGATGCATTTGACCTTTTTCAAAGATTTAACCTATTACAAATTTGAACATTTTAATATTGAATTTTGATACAAATATACATCATAAATTATGTAAGACAAGCAAAATGAAATACTTGTCTTTGCCCAGAGCAATTTGTGTAATTATTTCCACTAATTAGTACTAAATATATAGCAGCAATTAAACAATAGAAAACAATAGAGTGCAGACAAAAAAAACTGACAGATTTGACTAACTAAATAGCACTATAAATGGTGTAAAGTTATTATTTGTCTTCTATTGTTTAGTGCCATTTAGCACTGATTGTTTACTACTTTTTCATGCCTTTGTTGTCTGCACTCTAGAAATGTCACTATTTAGTAATAGTGCTAATAATTTGTTATGCCTCAAAAATTCCAATTCATAAATAATATTGGATTTCTATTGTAAATTATGTAAATTGGTAATCAATAAAAACCTATTCATACTTCATGAATATTCATTATCCCGTGCGATGACGTAATAAGCAGTATATAAGGTAGAATTAATTATGCAAATGTGTCAGTTCACCAAGATTGAGATGGCGAGTGGAAGTCGACCCACCCAACCCACCCTCTTGTTGACAAAATTAGCACTTATGTGCTCTTTGTCGTATTGCTCGACAGGGAGTCTCATCCCATACCTTAATGCTAATGAGTCAGCGGGAGGGATAATGTACTATATTGTGTTGATTTTGCCATGAGAACAGGAACAAAGAATGTGTTCTTTATAAAACATTTTTACAATAACTGGAACTGGACCCGGGGGGGGGGGGGGGGGGGGGGGGGGGGTACTCCCATATATGGACTATACGGGGACGTGCCGCTGGACAGGGTATGGTTTTGGCCTCTCTGTCCTGAACAGGGTATATAATTTTATGTGAATCTGTCCTAAACAGGGTATGGAAATGTACGATTGTCGTCGTTAAATATGGTTTTATCCGGTATTTAGCCATTTATCTGAGATCCGAGCTTCGCCTGTCTTTAGCACTCATCGATCAACATAAAACGCGTTAGAATTGTGTAAAAGAAGACTACATGTGTATGTTGTCCTTTGTCCTAAACAGGGTCTTAAAATAGAGTGTGTTGTCCTAGACAGGGTAGGTATTTTAGACTTTTTTTGCCCTAAACAGTGTTTAGATTTTTTTTGACCTAGACAGGGTAGGTATTTTAGTTTTTTTTTGTCCTAAACAGGGTCAGGTTTTCAAACCCTCAGCGGCACCCCTATACCCAAACATGGGTCAAGTACCCCCCCCCCCCCCCCCCCCCCCCCCCCCCCGGGGAACTGGACAATAAAGCTGGTTCACAATAGCAATAATTATATAAACTTATGTAGATGTTTTATGTTGTTATGCTTTAAAATATATTATGTCACTAATCCTGTTATGCCATTACGCTGTGATGTCCACAATGATAACATAAAAACCTAATGCAAAGGTGTATTTTGCATTTATGTCACCTAGTATGAACCAGGCTTAACTTATAATATTAAATAACTCTAGATCTTTAACAAAGTTATATGTATATGCACAATGTACAACAAAATGTACATCATTCACTATATTTACAAAGTACCAAATCCCTGAAAATTATGTTGTTATTAGTTCTTTGTCTCAGATTTCAAGAAATGTATTGTCTCTCATAGCTGACACATGGCGACACTTTAATAGGAAGACTGCTACCTCGTTGAATCTTTAAATCGCCATCTCTCGAGGCCATCATTCCAACTTGTATGGTATAAACGTCTTGCACGATGATATCAATTAATCAAGCCTTGATTTCTTGTTCTTGAACTTTGACGTTCTGTCAACTTCTTTTCGTTTCTTAAATTCAACGTAACTTGGGTGTTTCTGTGCTCCCAAAAGACTTTTATTCGAATCTTTGTTGACTTGTGTCCCACAGGAAGGACAAAAGTTTGCATCTAAGAGAGTAATATTTCCTCCACATAGAGGAAAAGTGGATGGCTAGGCTACCAAGCATGAGTCGTCGAACCCAGTCTTCGCTCGCACCCTGCGCGCGCAGTGTTTTATGACCTTACTTGCAGCAACTCGTTTTATTTGCAGCGACTCGTTTTATTTGCAGCGACTCGTTTTATTTGCAGCAACTCGTCTTATTTGCAGTAACTCGTCTTATTTGCAGCAACTCGTTTTATTTGCAGCAACTCGTTTTATTTGCAGCAACTTGTTTTATTTGCAGCAACTCGTTTTTTATTTGCAGCAACTCGTCTTATTTGCAGCAACTTGTCTTATTTGCAGCGTGTCCCCTATGGGCCACCGTATTTATCTCGTCAAGTAGAAGACATGGTAAATACTCTTGATGATTGTGATATTCTAGAAAAAGCTATTCTTGTGCTGGGAGATTTGATTATTGTACATATACAATACTTTATGATCATTCTAAACCATAGTGCGTTAATGAATTACCTTGCCTACGTGTTTGATGCATTAGTCTAGGGCGCGCGGGCTCTTGCTCGAGCTTTATTGCCATTGACAATATTTCATTGACAATGGATATATGCATTGGTCGAGAGCAAATCAGATTCAGTCGAGATTACCGATCGCAGCAACCACTGCTTGCTCCAAGAAGCCCGACTTACGCTACTAGAGCGTCTAGTTTGTTTTTAAACTCTCGTAAGCGACCACTCAGACACTAAAAAATACTCAAAGGCGAAGTATAAAACACCCAAAAAATCGTGCAAATTATTTCCTTATATTATTATTATTATTATATCAGTCCTTTTCACAGCGTGGAATCAGGAGCCCATGGACACCAGGTCTAACTACAAAACTGCAGTCAACAACAAGCTCCAAATCAACACGATAATAACCACGTCATGATGGCATACAAGGCTGCTACCTTTAGCCTTTGCTGTCATCATCATCTTCATGTTCCCAAGTGAACCATTATGTGGGCGTGGCTCTATGCCAAGGAGTTCACATAACATCGGGTACACATCAATGGATCGAAGAGCATGATCTATCTTGTAACCTTTCTTAAAGGAGGGGCCGCGCGCGTAGAAGATGGTTCCCATTTTCTCACTCGCAGGATAGCCGTGTGCTCCATATACCCAGTCGTCAGATATGTTTCCTCGAGATTTTTTGTACATCCAGCCCAACCCTGCCAACAAGTAAATGGGTGGGATGCGACGATTATTCCTGTAGTGGTATTCCTCGGGGATCTCGTCTTTCTTGTATACTCTGGCCTGTGGGTATCTCTTTACGAGTTTAGTGAGATTTGCATAGACCTCTTCCAGCTTTCCTTCTTTTGGCCACAAATGAACGAAAGTTCCAACTTCCGTTGGCGTGTACGTAGAGGGGTCCAAATAGTCATCCAAATAAATGAGTCTGCTTTTATTGACAGTCACAAAACTGTGGTCGGCCACGAAGATCAAGTTGACCTTGTCAAGAAGGTTAACGTTTCTAAGTTTGGTGATGATATACCCAACAGCATCACGATCAACTTCTTCGATTTTGTCTTTGAATTTTTGAGATTTTGGTCCATCGGAATGTCCCACCCAGTCTGGCTGATCAACGTATAAAGCTACAAAACGAGGTGGCTTGTCTGAAGTGAACCAGCTCATGATAGAATCAATGCGCTCTGGGAACGTTATTGTGTAGTTAGCGATACAGTGGTCGTAGGGCGGGTATGATGAACGGATTGGTTTGCGCGATGAAGGCAGATCCTTGATACTGCTACAATTAACCGTACAGACAGCCTTCTCGTAGTACGTCGGCTTAGTTTCATAGCTTGAGAATCCAGGCCAAAAATACACGCCAGTATCGATACCCTGCTTTTGGAGAGTCAGCCAAATGGGCTCCGCTTCGCTCCAGAATTTGGGATCAAAGTTGCTACAGTCGAAGTCAAATATGAACTTCTCTTTGAAGACAGGATCCCAAAATCTATTGCTCACAATGCCATGACTCTCTGGGTACAACCCCGTAAGGTATGTCTGATGGTTTGGCCACGTTTTGGTCGGCGTCACGGTCTTCATGTACTTGGCGTTGACTCCAGTTTCAGCGACGTAATCAAGGTTCGGTGTGTTAGCAAACTTTCCCCCAGGAAACTGCCAACCCATACCGTCCATGGATATGAGAATGACCGGGTGGTATTTGGTGTTGCTGGAAGCGAGACATAAACTTACAAAAGCTGAAATTATGCAGAGAAGCAGGACATGTGCTCGATGACCAGCCATGGCTGCAATATCTTCACACTTCATACTTCAAATACCTGTTGTATTATATAACTGTCTGCAAATAGAGACCGCGGGTGAAAAACTCATACCCTGGACATGAGAATGATATGTTTAACAAAAGAGCTAGGTGTTAGAATAGCAGGGCATGTCAAAACAACTATAAAGTTGAGAAGGATACACATGGAAATTCCAATTTTGAAGATGTTTGAGGTCGTCTTCGAAAAGGCATTTGCACTCATCAGTGATGACTTGTGAGTCGTGTTCATAATAACAACAACAACTAACTTTATTGAATGGTAAACAAGTCTTCACGCTTTTTTGTTTTGTTTATTTGTAAGAACAATAATAATAATAATAATAATAATGTTTATTTATTGGTACTTTGGTACAAATATAGTGTACATGAGTATACTCCAATCAATATTTTACAAAAGTTCATAATAATTATATGAGTGAAACTGTAAAAGTAAGTGTCTAAATTTCATTATGTAGAAAAAAACAAATTAGTATATTATCTAAAGTAATATTTATGTGTTCATAATTAATTCGTAGCATTCCATGATTTGATAAATATAGTTACTACTTATTTTAATAATGTTTACGTCCTTCATTGATAATAGTAGTGAAATAGACTTTTATTATTAAATAAATAAAATGAAGAGTTTGTATTTAAAATTAAACAAGACGCTCAATGAGCGTACACTCGGGCATTATGACAAGGACAATGTCAGTTGCTTGACGAGTAACTTGACAATTAATAGGGATCTTACGAATCGAAGACGGAATGGACGACGACGACGTCAGAGAAACAATAGCGCTAATTACAGCATTCAATAACTTCTTGTTGGAATGTATGAAATGAGCTCGATTTGGTCATAACTTCAGGCGTTGAGTGCTAAACTACAACGTGAAATGCCTATGTTTGACGACGCAAAGAGAACGACAACGTCAGTTCGATATTTGTGCTGATAGTTGTTTTCAGTCAACCGGACGACAAAAAGACGATGTCATTCATGAAAGGGGGCGCAAATTTAGTGAAAACACAGAAAATGAAATAATTATGAAAACAATAGACAACCAAACACTTTATTCGAACTTCGTCGTCCTCGACGTCGTCGTCCTGGTGCTTAAGGTCCCTAATGACTGACAGTGCGTTTGTATGTGAGAGCGTATTTAAGAGGAACTGATGGATGGCTTGCCTTGGGTACAACATAATTTCTCTTCTGCACAGGTCAACTGCTTCTTTCACTTCTAGTCGTCGAAGACGATGACTTAGCACTATCTCAGTATCTGCCCTGAGCGAACAATACTTCGGATTAAGTTCGATATACGCTCGGAAACTATTTGACACCTTGAACGAATCATACTTTCGGATTTAGTTCGATAGGCGTTCGGAAACTATTCGACCCGTTTTTGGCGACCATGAATATGCAACCTCAAGTGACCTCAAGTACGTTTAAAGACGTACTACAGACGTACCTCGACGACTCGGAGATCTTTATCGATGCTCACCGACACAAATAGTGTCCCTCGTCACGCAACTGTCATTTTCATAATGCCCGACTATACGCTCATTGAGCGTCTTCTTCTGTAATAGATCCCTAAAATCTAAGGACGTTTTGATTTCGATTGTATTTTTGCCGTTCACTGACCTGTTTTGAGCGTGGAAATTCTGTTTTAAATAGCGCTACGCGGCGGTTCTAAAATTAGGTCGCGTAATAGATGTATGACTCACACAAGGATCATACAACTGTAATCGTACTGAAAAGAACACGGAGAAACCTACATTTTATCATGCAAACACTGTTTATTTTCAAAACAATTGTCAGTAAAAAAAACCTAACAAAATCGGACTGAAGGATATGAAAAATTTGGTTTGTTTGTCTGAGTTGAGACGTCACTAATTAATGCGCTTCGCTATTGTGCAAGTATATAAATAGCCTAAAACTACTATTGTACGATCCCGATTTTCGTACATTGACCTTGCTCGCCTTTGCTTTGATGTAGTTTTGAAGTACGATTTTTACGATTCCTTTTCCTTCTGAATTTTTCAAACGTGGAATAAAATAAACATCCATCATGAGTTACTGAAAATAATTCGACTGGCTCGACTGTTTGCATGACTTCTGTACATGTAGCTTTCTGTCAATAGATGTAGTTATACATCACAGGTCGTGAGTTTAATTATAACAAGACGCTCAATGAGCGTACACTCGGACATTTATGACAATGACAATGACAGTTGCGTGACTAGGGAGACTATGTGTCTTGTCTATGTTACTTGGTTAAAAAATGGTTAGGTATGTGCGGCGAGATGTTCAGACCTGAACCCTGTTTTTGGAATTTGTCACTCGAAAACCTGGATTTACGAATTTTTATTGACGACGATCTGATACGATGCATTCGTCAGGATATTTTGCCAGACTAACACTCTAACACCATTACGTCTGTATGCAAATTATTAAAAATTAATAAATGTTTTTTAGGCTATAACCTGGATTAATGATTTTTATGCGTTCATTTTACCTGGATTAGAGAATCAAATGGCCCAAAACCTGGACCCTGTACCGCCGCACATATATATCATGTAATTATTGGGAGTACCTCCCCCCCCCCCCCCCTCCCCGGGTATAGACGGTAGTCGTGGAACGATGAGTTTTAACGATGACCCAAGAGCGAACCACTTGACCCGTTTGAGCATAGAATTACTTCATTAGGAGTTCAGATATCATCGCCCCAGTTATCAGCCAATCGAAACCCTGAAAATAACAGACATTCCTGACCGATACGATCACATTCTTCACATTCTGTGTACTACGAAGAAAAATAATATAGAAGAAAGCGCATTTTCTAACTCGATCACTTCCTCCGGAAGTGTCCGAGTAAATACTCAAGCACATAACTGTACACGTACTATTACAATTAGCAACAAACATGGCATAGCGAGGTCATGATAGTTTTTGAGTTCATTTCATTTGCTTTTCAGTTCATTTTTTGATGAGTTCGAGTTCGTGGAACGACGTCGTAGAACAGCCCTTTCGAAAACGCTCGAGGAAGATATAGAGTATGCGTATCTGGTATGTAGTACGCGTATGCGTTTGGATGGCTTGCGTCATTTCTCTCACTATACACAAGATGACTTCTCTTTCGATCCAGCACGAGCTTCTAGTCCTTCTACCACTTCTAGTCGTCGGAATCCTGACCTCTTAATAGCTTGAAGATCTACAGCTGCTTTCAAAACTAAGATTCAAATCTACTTGAGTCCTGTGTGTCATTTGTTTTCCCTTATCTGCTGAGTAATTTTGAAACTCGATACGATCAAATATTTCGCATTCTTTCTTCATTCTGTGGCCATGACCAAAAAAAATAAAATAATAAAAAATAATAAAAAGAAGGCCCATTTTATAACTCGGGCTTCCTTCGGAAGGGCCCGAGTAAAAAGCCAATGTTTCGGCTTAGACGTTCGATCCAACACAAGCAACCAATCAAATGAGTTCTTGAGTTAATTGCATCAATTAAGCGTGTGAATTTGGCGCTAATGGTACCGAGTTCTTCTTGTCTCTTGTTGAAGATTCTAGCGAGTAATTCATGGCGAATAATAATATCGTTTAGCTTCAAGTATTAATTTGGCTTTCGCTACGTCTTCAGCCATTTTTTTCAACTTGGCGCGCGATTGAATTCCCGACAATGATAGGAGTGATGACATCGGTAACTTATCGCGTGTGTAACTTATCGCGTGTGTAACTTATCGCGTGTGTGAACGCTTTACTCTAACCATTAATTGCTATGTAAACATTTAACGTCTTGATTCTAGATCGAAAAGTCCCAGTGTGAACACAGCCACTCTGACTCAACGAAACAAAAGATCTATCCAACGATGTCATTGTTTTATTGAGTCAAGAGTGAGGCTATGAGTTATTCTTCCGTGACAATCTCCGATACTTGACCCTCAATCGGTGGTAAGGTATGTGCTTCCTGTCAGGGTTGCCGTTTAGATATTATATTGCAGCCATGGCTGGTCATCGAGAGCTTGTCCTGCTTCTCTGCATAATTTCAGCTTTTGTAAGTTTATGTCTCGCTTCCAGCAACACCGAATACCACCCGGTCATTGTCATATCCATGGACGGTTTGGGTTGGCAGTTTCCTGAGGGAAAGTTTGCTAAAACACCGAACCTTGATTACGTCGCTGAAACTGGAGTCAACGCCAAGTACATGAAGACCGTGACACCGACCAAAACGTGGCCAAACCATCAGACATACCTTACGGGGTTGTACCCAGAGAGTCATGGCATTGTGAGCAATAAATTTTGGGATCCTGTCCTCAAAGAGAAGTTCATCTTTGAGTACGACTGTAGCAACTTTGATCCCAAATTCTGGAGCGAAGCGGAGCCCATTTGGCTGACTCTCCAAAAGCAGGGTATCGATACTGGAATGTATTTTTGGCCTGGATTCTCAAGCTATGAAACTAAGCCGACATACTACGAGAAAGCTGTCTGTATGGTTAATTGTAGCAGTATCAAGGATCTGCCTTCGTCGCGCACACCAATCCGTTCGACATTCCCCCCTTACGACCACTGCGTCCCTAACTACACAATAACGTTCCCAGAGCGCATTGATTCTATCATGAGCTGGTTGACTTCAGACAAGCCACCTCGTTTTGTGGCTTTATACGTTGATCAGCCAGACTGGGTGGGACATTCCGATGGACCAAAATCTCAAAAATTCAAGGACAAAATTGAAGAAGTTGATCGTGATGCTGTTGGGTATCTCATCACCAAACTTAGAAGCGTTAACCTTCTTGACAAAGTCAACTTGATCTTCGTGGCCGACCACAGTTTTGTGACTGTCAATAAAAGCAGACTCATTTATTTGGATGACTATTTGGACCCATCTACGTACACGCCCACGGAAGTTGGAACTTTTGCTCATTTGTGGCCAAAAGAAGGAAAGCTGGAAGAGGTCTATGCAAATCTCACTAAACTCGTAAAGAGATACCCACAGGCCAGAGTATACAAGAAAGACGAGATCCCCGAGGAATACCACTACAGGAATAATCGTCGCATCCCACCCATTTACTTGTTGGCAGGGTTGGGCTGGATGTACAAAAGATCTCGAGGAAACATATCTGACGACTGGGTATATGGAGCACACGGCTATCCTGCGAGTGAGAAAATGGGAACCATCTTCTACGCGCAACTCCTTGGCATAGAGCCACGCCCACATAATGGTTCACTTGGGAACATGAAGATGATGATGACAGCAAAGGCTAAAGGTAGCAGCCTTGTATGCCATCATGACGTGGTTATTATCGTGTTGATTTGGAGCTTGTTGTTGACTGCAGTTTTGTAATTAGACCTGGTGTCCATGGGCTCCTGATTCCACGCTGTGAAGCGGCACTGATATAAGTGAACAAGTGAAATACTGGCATAGAGCCACGCCCACATAATGGTTCACTTGGGAACATGAAGATGATGATGACACCAAAGGCTAAAGGTAGCAGCCTTGTATGCCATCATGACGTGGTTATTATCGTGTTGATTTGGAGCTTGTTGTTGACTGCAGTTTTGTAGTTAGACCTGGTGTCCATGGGCTCCTGATTCCACGCTGTGAAGCGGCACTGATATAAGTGAACAAGTGAAATACTGGCATAGAGCCACGCCCACATAATGGTTCACTTGGGAACATGAAGATGATGATGACACCAAAGGCTAAAGGTAGCAGCCTTGTATGCCATCATGACGTGGTTATTATCGTGTTGATTTGGAGCTTGTTGTTGACTGCAGTTTTGTAGTTAGACCTGGTGTCCATGGGCTCCTGATTCCACGGTGTGAAGCGGCACTGATATAAGTGAACAAGTGAAATACTGGCATAGAGCCACGCCCACATAATGGTTCACTTGGGAACATGAAGATGATGATGACACCAAAGGCTAAAGGTAGCAGCCTTGTATGCCATCATGACGTGGTTATTATCGTGTTGATTTGGAGCTTGTTGTTGACTGCAGTTTTGTAGTTAGACCTGGTGTCCATGGGCTCCTGATTCCACCCTGAGAAAAGGACTGATATAAGGGAATAACTTGCACGATTGTTTTGGGTATTTTTGGGTCTTTTAGTTTCTACAATTTTTTCTTGTCATATTAGTTTTCAGTGCTATGAAATACGTAATGAAAACAAACGCTATATTAATTACTTGTCACACTAAATGAAACGACATTTCGTCGCTAATTAAAGTTTTAATTTTGTTGATGTATTGTCGCCTCGTCGTGACAGCAGGGTAACAAAGGGGGGGGGGGGGGGGGGGGTTGTGATCACGCTTCACGTACTATTTTGTTGTAAATTCATGACTCAAAAGAATCATTTAAGCCATTTCACGCACGTCTTTCTTGCAAATTCACGGATCACGGTTTTATCTTTTGTTTTATATGAAGTGTTTTTTACGATTCACGCGCCATTTTTGGGCCAAGTCACGTGTAACCCCTTTGCTACCCTGTGACAGCTGTATTTTAAGATCTGTTTAAATGTTGTAACTTTTTTGGCTTATTATCTCAACATCTTTTTAGTTGTCCTCGATCCTCGATTTTTCTTTCTTTCCTTCTTTCCTTCTCTCTTTCTTTCTCTCTACGGTGTACGATATCATAATACGGGTGTTTCTTGGTGTTGCAGTCTGCATTGTATCCTTGGTTAGGTTTCTTTGTATGCAGGGTATTGTTTTGGTTCAAGTTCATTCTTCTCGTTCTTTGTGTTCATTGTCTAACGTCATCTGGTGTTCTGCAACACCAAGAAACCTCCCATAATACTCTCTCCGCGGCCGCCCGGAATTTTGATTGTCATAAGGTTTTTATCAGCGCTTTAGAATACTATATAGTTAGAGCGCTATATGAATTAATAAACTAATTTATATTACAAAATAAAATTATGTTTATCGGCCGATAATTACTGAACACTATGCTACCAAAGAAAAGTTCAACTAGATGGATTAATTCTCTTCACGTTATTACGACTAAGTATTCCGGATATTTTGGTGGTGTACGCTATTTCAATAAACGTAGGCTCATCGGACGATCTGAAATGGATGATCTGAGACCAAGAGGAATTGTGGGTACGAGCCGCAGTTTTGAACTCATAAGAAATTTTAACATTTTCAACTATAAACCACCCACAATTCCGCTCGGTATCAGATCATCCATTTCAGATCAGCCCTATGATCAACGTTTATTGAAATAGGTGTATATGAATGAGAGTTTATCACATAATTTGAAAACTCATAGGACAAACAAATGATTATCATAGCTGGAAAGAGCTCGTTGAAATTAGTAAAAATGTGAAGTTTGGAAAAGATCACTCCACAAATTACGAAGATATGAATTTTCAAAAATCGAAATTTTGTATGAAAACCTTTGTTTTCATACAAAGGCAAGAGTTGTCTCCAAGCGTAAATTTCCAAAGGTTTTCATATAAAATTTCGATTTTTGAAAATTCATATCTTCGCAATTTGTGGAGCGATCTTTTCCAAACTTCACATTTTTACTAATTTCAACGAGCTCTTTCCAGCTATGATAATCATTTTTTGTCCTATGAGTTTTCAAATTATCATTGAGCCGGCATCACTGAAATTTACTCTGTTCTGCGTAGTACTTTTTGTCGGGAATCGGGAATTAACTCTACATAACGTCACGGGATCCTGCTCTACAAAGAAATTGTATTTTTGAATATGACGGTCAACGTGTAAACAGAGATTAAAATGACGAAATAACAGCCTTTTAACCAACATAGGGACTTTCCCCAACGTGTTGCTAAAAAAAATGCATCATGTCACTAGAACCAGTCTTACGACTGAGTGAATTTACCCACAACACCATGCGCGCTGTTGCCGCGACGAGAAAGTTTGATTCACTCATTTCGTGATGTTTTGTTGAAGTTGTTGAAATGTTTGGAAATTTTCGAGCTAAAATGTGACCGATCAAGAAAGTTTTAAAGGTTTTGCTTCGACTGCTGCCTTCATAAAGAATTGGCGGAGACATTAGGTATGAATGATCGCGAAGATTGCGAACAAGAGGCGAATGAAGATGAGTTTTCTCCAAGTAAGTTCTTGCACATTTATGTTATCTTTAGTCTTTAGACGAGAAATCTAGATTAAAGATTGTAGTTTTATTCATTTGATCCTTAAATTATTATCTCCTACAGCTTCAACCGACGTGGAAGAGCTCAAAAGAAAGCTCAAAGCCCCTGACAGAGGGAAATTCGATCGAGAACTGGAAAGAATCCATACTTCAATCCGTGAAAAAGAAGCCACATTTGTATCCAAGTTTACTATTTTCTATGTTTACTACTTTAGAAAGTAGCTTAGATTTGATCTAATGGGTTTATTTTTATTAGATGTCATATATAGAGCCACTCGACATTTACTCTACAATAAATAGCGGGGATCCATAGCGGAACGTCAAGTTTGTGTCGATAATTTGATATAGCATTGTACAGTTATAAGAATAATTACATTTACAATAAGTTAATTCCATCAGTTCTCCTTAATGAAACTAAATGAATATAGCGTGCTTTACAAACTACTCGGTCACAGGGAATGCCATCAAGCACTCTTGACTACAAAGATCGGGATACTTTGATGACAGAGTTACGAGGTTTTAAGGCAGAGAGGGAGAAAGAAATAGAAACACGTAAAAAGATTGACCAAGAATTACGTGGTGTTAATTCCCTTGTGCAGCAAAAGGTATTTTAATAGTTTAATTTAATACTTGATAAAGTTTGTATACTCTACAAGTTGTGGATGGTTGTGAAAAAAGAACTCTAAAATCTACTCTAACCTGCACAACAGTAGACTTTAGTCTAATATATATTTTTATATTCTTCCAACTAAAATTATTTTTGACAAATCTGTGTGTGCTGTACATGTACAGTGCCCATACATGTAGCATAGTAGTATCATTGTGTGTGGGTTAACCAACTACATAATAGCTTATCCAAACACATGAGTGGGACTTTTTGAGGATTTTGGTTCTCCTCACTTAGAAAAACAAATATTTTAGTAAAGAGTGGAATGATGCACAGCTGGCACCAAACGATCAGTTCAATGCCGAACCCTACCGTTCTCCTAAACCTAACCCACTGAGCCACGAAGGCAATGAAGAGGGTTACGACTACTAACCGAATGAATTGGAATAAACTAATTTGAATAGTCGTTCCCCTGAGTGTTCCCGTACATGTATGAATGAAAACCTTTATTTAGAAATTCAGGGTAGTTCTGTCAGCAAAAAAAAAATTGCTGTTATATCAATAGAGGCCTTGATACAATATAAAAACTGTTCACAAAAATGTACACAACGATACTACCCATTGTAGGCAAGCATTCTTGCTTCTGGTGCATGTGATTCTCTTAGGGATGAGAGAAAGTGAAATAAAAAAGGAGGATACATTGTACATGTAGGTACTGTCTTTTCCTTCACCCATTATTTTGATTTAATACTCCTTTTTACAGTTCCCGGCGCCATCTTGAAATGTAGCAGTGCATTGGCTTCGAAGCAAGACCAACAGTGACCTTGCAATGATAGAGACCTTTTTTAACACCTTGGACAATAATTATTCACATGTCTGTATCATTATTCAAAAACAGAATTGCCGCTCACACTTTTTCAGATCTTGTTTAGAATATATTGTAGTTATAGCATAAGTATTTTATTGATATATTAGTAATTTTATATATATATTTGAAGTAGTTCTAGATTAATTGTTTTATCAATTGTAACCACACGCCCCTTGTGAAAATCAGCTTTTCAAATTATTGTTGACGGGGCAAGCGTGCATAAATAAAGTTATATTATGATAGCAAGGTCACCATTGGTCTCGCTTCGATGCAAAAGCACGGCTACAGTGTACCTTTCAAGACGGCGCCGGGAACTGTAAAAAGGAGTATTCAGCCTCATGGCTGAAAGTTGTAGTTCTAATATTAAACTGTATCTACAATGTATCTTAACCTCTCATCCTTCCCAATCCTTGCATACAAGCTGGCTACACAGATGGTAGAGTAACAGTCAATGTTAATGACATATTCTTGTATTCATTAGAATGATACCTGTGCAAAGCTTCAGGCAGGACTCAAATACAAGACTGAAGCGAAGGCAGATGAATCTATCAGGTACAGTGGGACCTCCTTAATACAGACAATGGCAACCTTATTATACGATAGGACAGCATGAGGATGTCAATGACAAAAGTTGGTGGTGACTGTCATGGCACCTCATTTATCTTTGTACTTTTGACATAACTGTTTGTTTACTTTTATTTGCCGTCCTGACGATGGAAAGTTGAAAATTGTGCTTTAGACATGTAAATCTGATACAAAATCTTCCTTATTTACATGAACTTTAACAGCGATTTTCTCCGCAAAAATTACTTGTATTTTCCAAATTTTGATAAAATATGAAATTCTACAACAGTTACTGTTTGTTGGATGAGTAGTTTTTCGGCTCGTGATTGTAAATCTGATACAACATGGCGACTCATGTTGTAAGCACTACATACTTGTAAAGTGTGCTGTGGCACAATGTCCAGCATTATATGGTACTGTACCTACATTTTGTACTATGTTATTACAAGTTTATTACAAGAGATAATAGTTAAATTTACAGGTTTAACACCATCCCGCAAATAGCAAAAATGATTATTCTAGGCAGGAGTTGATACATTACATTACCAGGAATGGATCCAGAGATTTTGCAAGGGGGGAGGGGGGGAGGTGAAGGGGGGGGGGGGGGGGAGCTGAGAGGCACGTTGAAGTTGGACATTGGTTTCAACCAAATCTTATGTAAAAAAAAATTTTGGCAAAAAAGGTATTTGAATTTCCAAAAGGGGGAGGGGGGGTGCGCCTCCTTCGCCCTACCCAAAATCCGCCACTGATTATAATATAATTATTTGAAGATTTACAACATCTATCTAAACAATTTTGTGCTAAAGGTTTTGTCAATATTACTATTTTGCTCACAGGAGGTTAGAACATCAGATGAGAGTTCAACAACTAAAATTACGTGAAGAAAAAAGACTTGTATCAGAAATTGACGCACTCAAGCGATCAAAGAAATTGATACAGTAAGTATGTTTCTATAATAAATCAAGATCATGGCACTGAGTCATTTGGGGGGTGGTTAGGGGGTACTCAGGTATAAGACTGACATGTCACTCGGAATAGTATACACTAATAGGGGTGTTGAATGGTCCCCACAAAAAGTCAGAGTCTCACAAAATTTCGGTCAAATTTTATGGGTCTCAAGTCTCATTATTTCGCAAAAAGCTGTCTCAGAGTCTCGAATTTTGAAAACAAAGAAAATAGGTGAAAAGCGTCTCGGGCTCGCAAAAATATGCCTTGTCTCGGAGTCTCGCAAAGTCTCGCCTTGACCATTCGACACCCCTACTAATTGAGCGAGAAACTAAAATATGCACAATGAAAATAGTTACAGTTGTATTTAATGATTAATTATCATTCATTAACTTGTCGAGCAGAGGGATGGGATGTAGGTGCCTTCACTACAGCAGAATTCCCGGCAATAAGCAACAAGCCAATAAGGAGGTAACCATGGCAACCTAGCCACAGGTCACCCCCTTCATGGGCACCTTGTCACACTGATTTCTCAGTGGAAAACTTGTTATACTTACCACTCCTTCTTCTATCAATGGCGGCTGGGTGGGTGGGGCAACAGCAAAAACTCACAAGCTAACCAGCAATGGCAGAGCAAAGCAACGAGCAATGGCGGAGCAAGCGGCATGCGAGCAACGTGGCGAGCAACTGAGCCAGGCGCATGCGCAGTGCCAATGATACCGCTGACCTGGCATCTCTCCTAGTTAACTTTGCTTACTAGTAACCACATTAATATTATAATATAGTGTCAGTGTGTAATAAAATACTCTAGAGTATTGGTGATTAATATGGTATTGATCTACAGTGAATTTGATGCACTCAAGCATGAGATTAGCCAGTTAAGGGACAAGCAGTACTCTCTCCGTGCGCATAGAGATGTGAGTATAATACCGGTACTGCTACAAAAACTGCTACAAAATAACTGTATTTTGTCATTGACAATGCAGATCTTGCTAAATAGAAGCAGTATTTTTTAAAGAATATGAAAAATTCGAATTCTATTATTTTTAATCGAGAAAACATACTGACAGTAAAATATTGCTTTCCAAAACAACTGAAGAACTTCAATGGAACAAAATGCTGTTCATTTGTAATTGAAATTCCTATTTTTACCGTCAGACACCACAGTTTTATAAGTGGAACCTTGGATGATCTCTATTTATTCCATCATTGTTTTTACTTCCTGACAGAATTGCATAAGAACTATTGCAAGATTAAAATCCAAAGAAGAAGAAATTAAAACTACTCTCGATAAACAAAGACATAAAGATGTCGAAGCAAAACAACAACAGAGAGGGTATAACACTGAAAAGACTGCTCTCAAGAAAGGTAATAATAATTATCGTACTCTTCATGTTGTGTCATTTGATTACCACTTATCAAAGCTGCAAACAAAACCCCAGCTTAACAAAGACACCGCTACATGTAAGTCACAAACAATGTGTTTAACTTTCAACAAAGCCACAGCATATCTAGAGGTTTGATCTTGTCTTACTTATATTGTAAGCCATGTCTTCTATATTTTTGACCTACTTAACAAGTCCTTTGCAATAGGGCAGCGCGGTAATTCTAAAAATAGCTTCAAGACTCAGACAAACATTGTGTTCAGTTTTACCATGTTGAGTATTGTACGAACCGATTTTATATCTTTCAGCTAAAGTTAGAATAACAACTCGATTAAACAAAAAATTACTTTGATCGGCAATGAAAATTGTCTGCTAAGAGTTAAATACAAGTTTGTTTGTCTGAGTTACGCCTTTGTTTAAATTTTTGTGACGTCATAACCGCGCACGCAGCCCTATTGAAGGGGTCCGTGCAATAACAACGTAAGTGATCTCTGATCATACTCTAAATTCTCCTTAAATTTCTTTGAATCTAAAAGGAGAATTCAGATTTTGATCACAAGTCACTTAGTTGTTATTGTACGGACCCCTTCAATGAGGGTTTATCATGTAATTTCAAAACTCATAGGACAAAAAATGATTATCATAGCTGGAAAGAGCTCGTTGAAACACAGGCAGCCCAACCATTCCTTTTGAGGCTACTAAATAATGAAATAAAATGATATTTGCGTCTTCTTTTATGGGTTTCCTGTGGTAGAGCGCGCGCGCTCAATATATAATACGTAGATATGTTGGGTTCCCTGTGCTGAGTAATATCCTATATTGGGCTTCCTGTGCACATCCCGCGCGTCCCGCACTACATGTGTATATTTACACAAGGTATGAAACTCGGTCACGTGACAATTACGTTTTTGCACCTAATCTTTGTCAATATGACGTGAAATTTCAATTTTTCTTCGAATAACTAAACTTTACCGTATTCTCTAAACACTTCATAAGTTTCAGCTGTCTAACTTCACCGTACGCTGAGAAATTTTATTTTTTACATTTTGCGCCTCATGGACCGATGTGCGGTGCACTTCTCTGGTGCACTTTTCCGTGAAGCAGTCGGATTTTACCTTCAAGAGGACATCAACAAGCGCTCGGCAAATCTGCATTGTGCTCTTTTTGGCAAGTTTTAATATTTATATTTTCACTAAACATAAGTCAAAACATCTACAATATACTTTATTTGTTTTCTGTTTTGACTTTTATAAAGTATTTGTATTGTGTTTTGATTTTTATCGATTAAAATGCTTTAAAATTGAGGCATTGTGTTTTATAAATGCAGAATAGTCTCAATATTTAGTACTGTACAACACATTTTCGCTATCAGTGCTTATAAACAAAATGACAAACAAACGTATTTATTTCAACAATCAGTTAAAATAAGTTTACTAGCTTTTTACATACTGTTTTGCCGTTCTTTCTGTATAATTCATTCACTATATTGATCAGTAATACTATGGATATTTTTTCGTATTTAAAAATTCGAAATTAATGCCTGTCACCACAATCAACGAAGTTGGGAATGAATAACAATGAACATTGGAGTGCGATAAAGCTTACTTAATCCGTTCTTCCGTGAACCGTATTTTAAAATTACTCTGTGTTTCTCTCAGATGATAGTATTTGCTAAATGTGTTGTGCTATTTCAATGACAAGAATGAACAACTGTTAATATTTTAGTTCACAGCAGCTTCATGAGTCCATCTCCATTAATGTCTCCTTAATTCGATGTCAGTGAATTTGAGTTCGTCTATATTTTTGCTTCAGATGGTTTATGCTGTGTTGGCATTCCGGCTTGTGTTTTAAGAAGTACTGTAAGAAAGTACAAAATAACGTAGATGAGAGAGTCATAATGTTTAAACAGATAAAGTACTGTGAGGTTCTTTGTTGAACTTGATTGAAGTGTATTTCATTGACAACTGTACACAAGTCAAATAGCTCGGTCATAATTTATGAAAAATAACTGAAGCAGCCCTTCTGCCATAGTATAGGCAAGTGCTTTTATGTCTTTTATTAGAGAACAGTTAGAGCAAAAACTACTAAAACCTCAAGAAAACACTTCAGAAAATATGTTTAGTTCAGCTTACTTTTCAACAAAACTGTCGTGTGTCGAGCATGCACATGCAATTCTCCACCATTCAAAATGAAAAAAGGCTACTTTAAAACTGTCGAATTTCTTCTAAAGTTACTTAAAGTTGACATAAATAGTGAACTTCTCAACTTACCATAGATCATTAATTATTATACATTATTACTATTGTTATTTATAACTATTGATTAGGGCTCCTATTGATAACAGTGTATTATATACACTGAAAGGACAACCCTGTTTAAATAAAGGTTTATTCATTCATCAAGTATAGAATCCAAACGTTTACACCGAAAAAAAACATGTTTTGTTTCATCAACTTCTCAGCCATTTTTCAAAACTTCAGCGACTTCACCCTGGGTACCCCCCACGGGCCTGTAGCGTACGACGTCTTCGGCTCTTCGGTTCACGGAAAAGTGCACCAGAGAACTGCACCGCACATCAGGCCATGATACGCCATCAGTTTCATACCTTGTGTAAATATACACATTGCTGCGAGCGCATCCCGCAGGACACACACAGGAAGCCCAACATTATACATTTCTATACACAGGGAACCCAATATATAAATGCGCGCGCGCTCTACCACAGGAAACCCATCAAAAAAAGACGCAAATATCATTTTATTTGATTATTTATATTAGTAGCCTCAAAAGCAATGGTTGGGCTGCCTGTGGTTGAAATTAGTAAAAATGTGAAGTTTGGAAAAGATCGCTCCACAAATTGCGAAGATATGAATTTTCAAAAATCGAAATTTAATATGAAAACCTACGGAAATTACGCTTGGAGGCAACTCTTGCCTCCAACAAAGATTTTCATACAAAATTTCGATTTTTGAAAATTCATATCTTCGTAATTTGTGGAGCGATCTTTTCCAAACTTCACATTTTTACTAATTTCAACGAGCTCTTTCCAGCTATGATAATCATTTGTTTGTCCTATGAGTTTTGAAATTATGTGATAAACCCTCATTGTGGCCAATATTCTCTCTCATTTAAATGTGCCTTGAAACGTTCTGCTGATTTCCTCCCCAGACATTGATGAACTGTATACACAAAAAAGAGCGCTAATTTCTGATTTTAACAAAGAGAAAGAAGAATATAGTGCTTTGTTAAAAGATATCCGATTCCAAGAGAGGCAAATAAGAAGAGAAGTTGAAGTGATGAAGAGAATTGAGCAGAGGCACACACAAAGAATGCACCATGGCAGTAATGTGTGAGTACCTGCAAGGCATAGCAAGTAATTCTAGGATGGGAACGCGAGGACGACAGCATGCGCACTGACGAATAGCAGTTCAAAACACCTGTTTTCACGTTGTAGATTGCAGTCACGGATGTCAACATTCGTTTTGAGCCGTTATTCGTCAGTGCGCGCGCTGTCGTCCTCATGTTCCCATCCTAGAATTTTCTCGTGCATAAGGTCTCTATTGTCTTTGTAAGGCAGATAAACTGTAAGGCAGTGTATTTATTTGGTGGGCTGAATGAAAACCATTAATTTCCCACGATAAACTATGTATGAAAAACATGTCAAACTCTTGACTGCATGTCGAAAATGACATCTACATGTAAATGGAGAGACAACCAATCGTTTCAAAACGTAAACAAACAGAAAAAAAATCCATGTTCAACGCTTGCTTGCAAAAATAATGGTAGTAATAATAATAATAATAATAATTCTATCTATTTCTTATATAGCACCTCTTCCATAAATGCCCAGAGGTGCTTTACAATCTATTCTTAATCTATGACACACAAGTTCCCAGTCCAGCAGGCTAAACAGTTTCATTTTCCTGTCTTTTGTAGAACTGAGCAGAGTTTCGTAGATGCTACGCATGAAAGAATGCTTAATGTATGTGATTCCTTGATCAAGTACTTGGAGGGATTGACTCTCAATACAAAAATGGGTACTGATGACTCTGAACCTTTCCACGGTAAACAACCAGATCTACCAGGTACAGTGTATAGAATTTACATACTGACCGAGTGTGAGGTCCGTACCATAAGTTATGGACCAAGTTTTTTTCCACTCACTTATGGCGCACGTGCTTAGCACGTGGGCCATAAAAAAGTGGAGGAAACAAGGATCCATAACTTATGGTACGGACCGAATAAATGAGGTTAATAACATGTTTATTATATGGCTTCTGCACCAAAAAAATACACACAACAAGGATGTTTTCATTCACTACGGTCCGTACAGGAAGTTATGGACCACTAATTGACCAATCAGAATTCACCAATTTTATTTGCCATATAATAAAAGGTATTATTTTCAAAAAACATTCATAATAGAGTACTAAAGTGTGACGTCACGAAACAATTAATTTTGCTTTTATAAATGTTTGATTTCCAGTTCAGATAGAATATCATGAAAGAAGTTCACACACCAATTTTTATGACAATCGGTTAAATAGCGGTCAAGATATGGCCAGTTGAATATATAATTTGCCTTAACAAATCACTGTATTTTCGGCTCCGTTCCTAAAGTTTAGAACGGAGCCGAAAATACAGTGATTTGTTAAGGCAAATTATATATTCAACTGGCCATATCTTGACCGCTATTTAACCGATTGTCATAAAAATTGGTGTGTGAACTTCTTTCGTGATATTCTATCTGAACTGGAAATCAAAAATTTATAAAAGCAAAAATTATTTTTTATGACGTCATGACTTTAGTACTCTATGGACAATCTGAAATGGAGAATCTGATACCAAGAAGGATTGTGGGTACAAGTTGAGAAAATAAAATTTATGTACAACGGAACAATGCACTTTGCAGTATTATTGGAATATGGCACAACCTTTAAGTGAAGAATAATATTATTATTGTGGCCTTACACATGCGCACCGATACTCTCAAAACGATCCCACATTTGAACAATGTTCCAAAAGTGTGACCAAGGAGCAATCTTTCCAGGCAACATTTATGTCGTCCCGTACAGGGAACTGTGAGGTCAATGATATGACACTGATATGACACCTTCCCTTATTAGTATTCTTTATATATAGATTCATCCTTATTAGTATTCTTTATATGAAGAATACTAATAAGTAGTGCATTACCGGGTACAGTTATTAACTGAAACATGTTTCTAGGATCAGATTCCAATTTCACTGGTGGAACGTTTTTGAAAAAGAAAACTGATGATGATTTAGAAGCGATGTATGGTGGTGAAGCATCTAAGAAAGGCAATAGAAGAGGCAGCCGCAAGGGACGGAGATCTAACCAGAAAGAGGTGGGTTATACATGTAGTTTGCACACATGTACAAGGGCCCAGGGGGGGTACTGGGGTATCAGTGACGGGGAGGTGCGAAGGCTCCTTTTGTTTTTAAATTCGCGGCTACAGAGGGTTTTTTGGGTTTCATTTTTCTGTGTTTTTTTGATATAAAGTTTTGTCAAGGACTTTTTTTTTTTAAAAATGATATCCTACCGTTCTCGATTTTATGCGGAGAAAAATTGGCCTTTTTTGGGGTTACGATTTTGGGCCGTTGGACTTTTTTTGGGTCTTGTTTTCGCGTAATGGACTTTTTTGGGGTTAAAATGTTTGGCCTCATTCGCACCTCCCCGTCACTGATACCCCTGACCCCCCCTGGGTACAAGGGGTGGTGAATGGTCCCTCGAAAATTAAGTCTCCTAGTTCTTTAACCTCAAATACAAGGGTCTCGCAGTATCACTTTTCAGTGTTTTCATTGTCTCGAGTCTTGATTTTTTTCCCAAATCAGTTTCAAAGTCTTTTTTGCGTCTCGCATTGAAAGACTACTGTGTGCAAAATCATCAACTCAACAATAGTTTTCTTGATTACACCACAATCATGATGCAATACAGTCATTGCACGGCACGAACCATACCCTAACTACTTTAAATCATACGAAAACTTAGTAATGTAGTTCCTAAGGTTTCATCAAGTGTAAAATGACTCAGAAAAATACTGAGCCCAGACGGGATTTGAACCCGTGACCTCCTGGATACTAGTCAGGCGCTTTAACCACTGAGCCACTGGGAACTCATGTGATTAAGCAGGTCTTGGTTCGTATTAATACCCAGGTCACTTAGGACGTACACTGTACGACTTTATTATTATTATTATTATATTATTATTATGATGGTCATTAATTTCTTAATGTGGATTTTCTTTCAGAATGTTCCCAAAAAGCTTGTATTGCATCCACTTGTATTGGATCAATTCTTGTCCCTGACTATAGCACCGCCATGCACAGCAATAGAGATTCCAAAAGTATTAGAATTATTGATTGAGAAAAAGGTAAAAAATTGTTTGAAATAAATAAATAAATAAATAAACAGCTTTATTAGTCGGGCTTCCTGTTTCTTCTTTGACCTCAAATGTGAAAGTGCCTTCTAATACGTGTGCCCCTGTGCCAGCTGCTAAGAATCGAAGGCTCAGATATACGAATAGTGCCAAGTGATTGAACAATGTTCTTTTTTACAAGGGTAGCACTGTACGAGAGATTGTATCAGAATTTGAGAAAAATTAGATTCGAGTCATTTATTATCTCTGACTTGATAATGACGTTAGCTAGTGTCGAAATGTCATCACAGCTTTTTTCTGTTGATCTGTATATCTTTTGGAAGATCTTATTTTCCCTTTTTTCTTACAGGCAAATCTGAATACTGTGATTGATATCCCAGATGATATCCCAGATGATATGTCTAGATCACTGAGTTCTGCATCGTCTGTGACATCAAGTGTTGAGAACTTCCCTTTCTTGCCTTCGCAGCAAGATTCCGTGTCCTCGTTGGATAGTTCTGAGGTTAAAGATGATTTACACCCAGATGAAATGGAGAAATCTGAAGATACTGTTACTATCAGTGAACAAACACAGGAAGAGCAACAGCAGCTACAACAACAACAGAATTCTAGTATACCCCAAAATTGTGCAGAAAATGGTGCTTTGCATTTAAAAGAAGACAATTTTTTCCCAAATTCAACTCCAAGTGTCAATATGGGAAAAGAAAGCAAAGTATTCAACAGTAGAGAAAGTAATGGCAATATTTCTAGTCCTGCTCAAGTTAATGCCCGTCAGGAATGCACAGAAGATTCAAGAGAGAGCCAAAAAGTCAGAAACCCAGAGAATTATGAATGTGGCAATGAAGTTGACTACAACTCGAGGGAGCCAGAAGTATTGGACCTAAATCACCATGGTTTAAAAGATGACCATCTTAAAGTGATACCCAAAGACAATTTAGCTCAAAAAGCAACTACAAATTCATCAATCAAATGTCCCTCTTGATAGAGGCATGTATTCTTAGTACTTAATTATAAAATCTTCCTTTAAAAAAATGGTAAGAATTAACGTCAGAGTTCAAAGAAACAAGAACTATAGAATGACGTAGAAATGTACTCTTAGGCCTAATTCAAACACCATACTGGTAATTGCCCTATACCATTATGACGTAAGGCTTTTTATGAGGGGGACAGAATCGTGAAGAACAATAGAAATTTGAACTAAATCTGCTCTGCCGAGGTTCGCTTAATTTCAAATTGGCTAGTTTCCTGATATTATGTTCATCGATACTTTTCCCACAATATTTACTGTGTTTGGTGACTTTTATCGCTTTCAGTTACATTTATATGGGAAATCTTTGTGTTGTTGCTGTTTTGTGCCCCTCTAGAGACCATGATCCTTAGCGTTTAAACAATAGATTGTTTTGAAATAGATACCAATTACTTCAAAAGAAGCCACCTCATTATCTATTGTTTGAAATGAGAATGGCTCATGATTAGCACGACGTCTGAACTAGGCCATGGGAAAAAGAAACAGTTTCTTTTTTTATTGATCTCAAAACTACATTGTATACAGATTTTTAATATTAATGTACCATATATAAACATTTGGTGGGCAGACGGTTACATTTTTAGGATCTAGACCATTACCAAAACAAGCAATAATATTATTAGATATCATTATACTATGTACTTATTGACTCAGTGGGGGGGCGGATGGGAAAATATTTTACTAGAGGTCATGCTGATACAAAATGACCACGAGCCAAATATTTTCCCATCCAACCCGACCTAACTCAGTCAATAAGCATTTTATCATATGACCCAGTTTTTTGATACAAAAAGGGCTGAAAAAAACATGTAAAACAAATAAATATAGCATGTGGAAACAGATAAATTCTTAGGTTTGTCCGGACTGCTTTTTCCGGACCGGCTTACGCCATCATGTCCGGACCCAATCACGTAACTTTTTCCAATGGTTTTATAAAAACGTGCAAGTTGGGAAATATGGGTCATATAATAATAGTTTTTACTGAATAAATCACTTGTTTGTTTCACATTTTGAAGAGTGTTTTAGAGATGTTGTAATGCCACTATAAAGCCATACAACAGCCTGATATGTACAGTAGTTTAAACAAGGTAGATGTTTTAGTTCATGCAAGTGAGCAGAGGATTTTAAATGAATCTGTGCCATGGTTAATTTTTCAATCATGTGAAC
Source organism: Actinostola sp. cb2023 (assembly GCA_033675265.1). Taxonomy (NCBI): domain Eukaryota; kingdom Metazoa; phylum Cnidaria; class Anthozoa; order Actiniaria; family Actinostolidae; genus Actinostola; species Actinostola sp. cb2023. Next base: position 8,076 of record JAUJYZ010000658.1, on the reverse strand, counting down.
TCTGCTCTAATTACAAGACATTATGTAATACTGTGTTCTGTACAGTAAATTATCCTATACATATACACCCTTAGCCTCCTAAAGCAGATGCGTGTCCAGGCTAAAACGGAAGCCTGGACACGTGTCTGCTTTAGGAGGCTAATACACCCTATGCAATACTCGATTTCTGTAATTTGCATAAATTTGCAAAACCTGAAAGAATAACGAGTTAAGTAAAGGTAAAATAATAGATTGAAAGATCATCCACAGTTTAGTAATTACCCCAAAAGTGAATTAATAAAAATGAAACCATCATAAAGTAGTAAGCGTTTGAAAGGTGCAAAATACATGGAAACAAGGCATTTAGGGCCAATGTCCAGTTTCTGGCACAAATCTTTGTAATTGACTATAACTTTTCAAGATTTCGTAGTACAGCCCTAAAATTTGGTGTGTTCATTTTTGATAACACTCTCTCAAAGAGATGGTCAGATATTGCTGTAACATATTCCCAATAATAAATTAAATGAGATTTTATGATTCTACCATTTATGCATAGGGTGTATTACATCTCAGCCAATCAGAGCTCACCATTTCTATGAAATACAGAGTGGTATTTCATAGTTTGTATTAGGATCTATTAGCCAATCAAAACGTAAATTTTAATTGTTGATGTAATATGTATAGAATAATATGGTTATTCCATGGTTTTCTATGGAATACGGGCATAAATTTCACTCAAAAATTATATTATTTTAGTATACAACTCGCCTAAAGGTTCGTTGTATACCAAATAATATAATTTTTTCGTGAAATATCCGCCCATATTCCATAAAAAACCATGGAATAACCAATAATTATCCCCATTATTTTTGAAATAACTAAAGAGGTTTGTATGTGAGCTGTTGGCTTGTTTTGAAGGTTTAGATTTTCAACAAAGTCCACATGATTTCATTAATTGATCTAAAGTCCACATGGTTTTAAAATGCCTTTACTTAGAGTGGTTATCATAAAACTATGAAACAGAAACTATTAGTTAGTACATGTATGTAATAGTCAAACGAAAACAAATGAACACAATGAACAGAGTGGACTAATGTGCAGTGACTAGAGTACTAAACCTGTGAAACAGAAACTATTAGACTAGAGTGGCTTTCATAAACCTGTGTAAACAGAAACTATTAGTTAGTACATGTATGTAATAGTCAAACGAAAACAAATGAACACAATGGAATGAGTGACAGTACTAATAATGTGCATTAGACTAGAGTGGCTTTCATAAACCTGTGAAACAGAAACTATTAGTTAGTATGTAATAGTCATGAACACAATGGAAGTAGTGTAATAGTCAAACGAAGACTTTCATAAACCTGAAACAGAAACTATTAGGAATGAGTGAAACAGTACTAATGTGCATTAGACTAGAGTGGCTTTCATAAACCTGTGAAACAGAAACTATTAGTTAGTACATGTATGTAATAGTCAAACGAAAACAAATGAACACAATGGAATGAGTGACAGTACTAATGTGCATTAGACTAGAGTGGCTTTCATAAACCTGTGAAACAGAAACTAGAGTGCACGCCATATATCCATGAAACCAAACTAAATATGTATTGTATTTGTTTAATTGCACTATTTTGTACAAACTAGAGCAGAACAGTGTGTGACTATTGTATATTAATAATTATTGTTTACAGTCAAACCACGTCACGCGTGCCCCCCTAGAGTCCATTATTGACTTTGTTATTTGAAAATTGATTTGATTTTTCATCTTGAACTTCGATTATTGCGAATGAACATTTCAATATTCAAAACAAGAATAATTTGAAAATTCGATTGCTGATTGGATTAATAACACAAACGTTACCCCTAATATGGGCAGACACATGCAGCCCATACGTGTTGTGTTTGTCTGCCCATATTAGGGTAACGTTTGTTTTATTAATCCAATCAGCAATCGAATTTTCAAATTATTCTTGTTTTGAATATTGAAATGTTCGTTTGCAATATTCGAAGTTCAAAGCGAAAAATCAAATCAATTTTCAAATAACAAAGTCAATAATGGACTCTAGGGGGGCACGCGTGACCTGGTTTGACTGTAATGTGTTGTGTGGTTCATGCCCGAGTGAATTCTTAGTTTGTCGATAACTAAATAGTTGATAACTAAAAACTATTACGCACTATTTAACAATTAGTCACCAAAGGCGAGGTGAATATCGGTGAATAATAACCGAGACGAAGTCGAGGTTACTATCACTGCTATTCACTGAGCCTGAGGTGACTAATTGTTTTAGTAGAATTACACAGGTGATTATTTGAAAAAATAAAAATAAATAAGCATTTTAAAGAAAATAAATTTGTATTTCATATTTCAAAAGCTGGCAGCCATTTTGTCAAAATGCTGTAGGTAACTATCGAGAAATAGTCCAAAGTTCTTGACCAATCAGCACACTTGATTTTCTATAATCACCTGTGTAATTCTACTAAAAACTAGTTAGTAATTGTTTCACGGATATATGGCATGCACTATTAGTTTAATAGTGTGAAATAGTGAAATGAATAATAATATATTTATATAGCGCCAATTACGAGGTTCAATGGCGCTGTTACAATTAATAATAATAATAGTAATTAATCAGAAATTAAATGCTTGATTATAAAAATTAGTTTTCAGTTCTTTCTTAAAAATGTTAATAGTGAAATTTCGGGGAAGCTATGAAAAGCACGCTGACCATACAAAAACAACACTGGTAATTAGGGTGTACTAATGTGTATTTCACAGGTTTATGAAAACCACTCGCAGAACTATGACCATTACCATATATAGAAGTGCAATCTTCCAATATTGTTAAAACTGAATATTGTATATGACAATCTCATTGCAATTCAGTTAACCCACGAGAAAAATAAATACTGAAAGTGGGAAAATCCTTTGTAACTAAATTGGTTTTTTTTACAACAAATGTGAGGAAAATGTTTGGAAAAAAAGTATTAAAAATGAAGGTCCACCAGTTTTTCCAGCCTGAATTCAGTTGTATAGAGAGGGTTTGCACGATCACGAGATTCATGAGAAAGAATTCAATTCCTTAGTAGGGGAAAGGTATGGTTTTATCCTGTCCCGTCATAGTTGCCAGCACGTGATCGTGCAAGCCCTCTCTTGATGTATCTGAACTGTGTTCAGAAGTTCATTGTCATGTCGAAGATATGAAGGTGTCAAAAACCCATTTGAATATTGAAAAAAAAATTAAACATTAATTTTAATGATTATAAAAGTTTGTACCTTGAAAAGGTGTTTTTTTTTTTCATTTATAAAATAAATAATAATAAAGAACAGCAACAAAATATTGTTGCAAAAGTTTGTTAAGAAAGCATAACAATAAAAACTAATAGTATCAATTAAGCTGCTGTGTATTGGGGAGTTTATAGAAGTTCAATTAAACCAATGGGGGAGTACCTTAAAATCCTGCATTAAGCACCCCTTTCTGCTAATGGGATTGCCATCCTGGCCCCAGTTGCATGAAAGGTGGTTAGCACTGTCTACCGGATAAGTCCTATGATGCAGTTATCCAGTAATTTTTATCCATTGGATAGGACTTATCCAGTGGATAGCACTAACCACCTTTAGTACAACTGGTTATTGTCCCCCAATGATTATACGGTAGAGTGCAAACACTAAAACCGTGAAACAGTACAAACTAGTTGGTGCTAAATAACACCAATGAAACAATAGAAAACAAGACATTGCACTATTTAGTGCTAATTAAAGTTAGCACTGTTTCATGGTTTTAGTGTTTGCACTCTAAGCCCCCACATGTCCAGTAATAAAAAAGCTACAAACTTCACAAGACCATGATTGTAAGCCCCCATCTGACCAGTTAGTAGACTAATAGACATTAGCATAAACCATCCAGTGGTCTATTGCAAATCCTGCAATCTGATTGGTTCGCTACTAGTGGTCTATCAGCTCACAGACCCCCGAGTAGAGGTAAACAAACAAAATGGCCACTTCAGCGTCACGTTTTACTAATGTTTCAGAGGAGTTTCTTGACGAATTATTGTCTGTTGCTTGTTCCCGTTGACCTTTCCGTCATTTTCTACTGACCTACTGGATGGTTTGGATGCTCCAAAACAATTGTAAAAATCAATATATTTGTTGGATATTTTTTCCAAAGTCATTATCATTTTTGTCATCAATTTGACTCAGCCACTGAATGTATGAGTTTTGAAATTACTGTAAATACCTTTTTTGTCATTATCATTTTGTCATCAATAATTGAATGTAGTTCAAATACCTTATTCTTATTTCAATTAAAAAACTCTTAAGACGAAATATTATAATATCAATACATGACCCTTCTTATGTACAAGTACTTTAAAAATAACTCATAGAATGGTTAAAATCCAATATACAACCTCGATGGTATTGAGAATTAATCAAGAGTACATGTACATCATGGGAATGGTTAGAATGATGATTCAATGTACAATACAATGCTAAAAACTTTAATCAAATACATCAAATATACAGTATTAATTAAAACAAGGGGTAAAACCAAACATAAAAAGACCTTCGCAGCAAGGCAATACAGTCTGTACTAAACCCTTATACCACAGGCTAAAACATTTTTACATATTACAATAATGTTACTATATGCAGTACACAAACCTGCTCAGCTTGAGTGTGAAATTCAAGGATTCAGAATTGTTCATTAGTTTAAAGTCAGTGTCTCTTTTTGTTGATGTTCATGTAAAAAATCTGGAATGCTAGCATGCAGCGGCAAAATGGTCACCCTTTGTCAGCATTATGTCTCCAAATAAATCATTCTGCGTCATCAGTAGGGTGTTGTCTTTACTTAATAGGAGACAGCTATAGAATATATTGGCAGCTTGTTTCCTTGTATTCTTTAGTACAAGGTTATTAAAGTTCACAGTCTCGTTTCTGTTGAATTCCCTCTTCAGTGTGTGTAATAATTGATTTGTTCTCTTGGTCCATCGACGATTCTCAAACTGCTCTTCTGTTTCGGTGTTCATTTTTTGTTCTTCGTCCATTTGAGATGACGGAAGTTCTGGAACGTCTTCTTTTTCAGCCTCTTTCTCCTCAACTTCAGGTTCGTAATGGCTTACCATCATCTCGTCTTGTCCCAGATTTTCTATCGGCTCATCGATTGTGGGTAATGGTAATGGTTCTTCGAAAGTCACAGAGGTGTTCTTACGATTCTTTTCTACTTTCTCAAATGATTCCTGCGACGTCTCTTCTTCCGCCTCGTTTGTTTCCATTTTCTCGTCAGCCTCATGATTCTCAACCCCAGATACTTTGACAGCTTTTGTCAGGTTAACCACAAATGCTTCTATAAGTGGGCTAGCCAACAGATCCAGGCCTGGCACAGAAAAGAGTTGGTCTACCATGGATTTTGTCTTTAGCTTCATTCTTCTCTTTGTTGGTGGTGCAAGCATAGCATGCTTGACAATATCTGCCGTATCTGAGAGCTGTGACTTGATAGCATCCGTGGACAAAATTTTGTCCTCGTCAACTATAAGCTTTCTCTTTCTACGACTTCTTCTACCCTTTTGCACAATCTCTACAGGCTCAAGCACAAAGCCCTCAGCTTCTGTCTGTAACACTGTCATCTCATTTGTAGTATCGGCTCCTACAAATAAATAGAGGTTATTTTCTCTGTGAATTTTGCTTTTTCCTAACAAATAAATATTACAGCTGGCAAAAATGTGTAAGTTCATGTACATATAGATGGCAATATCCCTAGTTGTCAGTGCTCTTTTTATTGTATGTGTGATGCTAAAACCAGTCAGGAAAAGTCAAGTTTTATATTTTAGATTGTAATTCAGCTTTGATAAAGTTATGCAGGGCCTCTATGCATACCAGCCGAGCTGCTTCTGAGGGGGTAACCTGAATAAATAAAGATTACTAATAATAATATTTTTAGATTGTAATTTAGTTGTGATAAAGTTACGCAGGGCCCCTATGGGTACCAGCCTAGCTGCTGAATGGGTTACCCCGAATAAATAAAGGTTACAATCAAAATGTTCATAGCTGGTCAATTTGCTTGCCCTTGATGAAACATTCGGCCTTCAAGTTTTTGAGGGTTACAGTCTCTTGATAGGAACTACATGTATTGTATTTTAATTACCTGTTGTTTCATTGAGTTCATTGGGAGGTGTTGTTGTATCTTTAGGTGGTTCCTCTCCCTCAATTTGTACATCAATAGGCTCCAATGGAAGGTCGTCTGCAGCTGCTGTCGGCAAGTCTTCAATGCCAGGTAATGCCAAGGCATCCCCTAGACCATCTCCAAATCCATCAGCAAGAAAATCCACACCATCTCCACCAAAACCATCATCTTTGATAGGTTCGTCCAACGCTAGATCTATGACATATGATTTAAAATGCACAGATATCAGTAGGGTTTTAGTAGATTTTAAAACAACTAGCCAAACTTTCGACAGATGGCAGATTCTGCCAGTTGCCAGTTTCTACTGTGAATCCTGCATCACTATGATCAACAGTACATACAATGTACAAGTAGTACTCACTTGAAAAGGTAAACCCTACAACTACCAATGATGTATTATATAATTTATTCAACAATTGAAGGGGTCCATGCAAGAATGGAGTAAGTGACTTGTGATAAATAAATAAAAATTATCCTTGGAAAATCAAAGAATCTCAAGGAGAATTTAGATTTTGTTCAGAGATTGCTTACATTGTTCTTGCATGGAGCCCTTCAATTTTCTTTTGTTCTTATTGGTCAAAATTGATTACATGACATGAGAGTCACTGCCGAAGGCAAATATCAAAGCATAGTGCCCACATGGAATATATTTCCCTGAGGCAAATTTCATTGTTGAATAATAAAGACAATAGAGTAGTTCCTGTCTCGTGTGTGAAATTTACCCTCGGAAACTGTATGCTCCTCTAAATGGCATATTTGTCCTAGAAACTGCATTTCTCAGGCTAATACTTGTTTATCAGAGCATCTAGCTTCTTTGGGAAAATATCAGAGCATAGACTCTGGATGGAACTACTCTATTCTTTAGATAACACTACACAATCTCTCTTACCAATTATATACATTTTGTACAACTCTCTCTTACCAATTTTACTTCTTTCAAATGTTGAATCAGCCATCCCTTTTCCTTCATTAGTTTCATTTAGTGTTATTTTTGACACATCTTTGGAATGATAAAGAGATTCTTCCATTGCCGTCCCTCCTCTAAGAATTTCCTTTTCACCATCACTGTCAAAAGGAATGTCCCCAAAGCCCTCATCGCCAAGCAGATTGTTGACTACCACATCTTCTTTCATGGTGATCTCTTCTATTCTACTCTGGTTGAGTGTAAACTGTGCTTGAATGTCAACATCACTGTGAAGATGAAACCAGTCATTTCAATGAAAGAGAATACCGTAGACCGAATGCAATGGCGTCCAATTTCAATTGCCATTGTTCTGGACTGACTAGCCTCTCATACAGGTGAAAATGCTTTGGTATTTCCACATGAACACGAGGCTAGTCAGTCCAGAAGAATGGCAATTGAAATTGGACGCCATTATTGCATTCGGTCTATGCTGTACTGTACAGTGTATATCAGACTACTGTAGTAGTAGTAGTTTATTTATTATTTATTTATTTATTATTTATTACTGGCACATTTGACTGGTGCCTACTATTCTAAATGCTAAATTGCATGTGTTGCCATATTGATGGGTTTCAATGCTGGTTCAGCCACATACTGCACTTCTTAACTAGTCTGGTACTCAAAAACCTAGTGACAACCTTAGTTCATGCTACTCAGTTCGTAAATACAGTATATCAATAAGAATTCAATAAAAAAGACTTATCACTGGGCTTTTGAGTAGTGGGCTCTACAGGAAATGTATGTAGCTGCAATAGCAGAGGACTGTGTCATCAAAAAGACAAGTGGCTACTCTGAACACTGTGGTGGCTGTTCCAAAGGCACATGATGGCTTGCCATTTCGATGAGTTTATACAATGTACATGTATGCTAGTTTAGCCACTTTCTACACTCAAAAACATAGTGACAATCCTGAGTCATAATGCAATAAATATAACACACACTTACTTT